>BSBM01001332.1:0-575000 GCA_027924585.1 Larix kaempferi | reverse complement strand
CGCGCATCGCAGCTTCACAGTGTGTTGTTAATCAGTTTGTCAAACACGCATCACCAGGTTGTGGAAACCTGATTCTGCAACCACCCCCTCAGATTCGCCTCGGGTGAGACCTCAGTCTGTTCGCAGATTGTTGTTGAAAGGGCTGGTGAATAGGGGTTTTGTTGGTTCCTTGAACCGCTTAAAACCTCGGTCTACATTGGAAACCTATAGATCAGTTATCTACGCCAACAAATGGTTCTACTGCCGGGACTAAGACTTGATGATGCAATAATGTGTTTGAAATTGTAATGTGTGAAGAAGAAGATCAAATTCCATTAGCTTCACAAAATTGACATCCAGAAAAAAAGAGATCTGGGCCTGGTGTGATAAGACAGAAAGAGACTTTGCAAGAAAAGAGAATAGACATCCGCATCTCTCAGACGTAGAGTGGTTGAATAAATACTTGTGGAGGGACATTCACAAGATTTTATGGGCATCGTTTGGAAACAAGCTGCACACGTGGACGTGGATATCGTGGCTCGCAAAGAGAAAGAATTGTTTCAATCTAGAAGTTCCGATCGAGTGGACTCCGGAGCTCACTGAGCAGCTCAAAGCAATAGATATCCCACTCTCACGAGTAGTCAACTTCTGGGTTGACAGCATATTGGAGGGCTTCGTGAAAGAGTTTGTTGTAGACACGTTGAAATCCTATAGCGAAGCAGAAGAATACTTTTTCAAAGGGTTTATAGGTAAGTACCTAAACAATCTCAGTTTATACATTAAAATGCTTTTAGTCAAGAAAGGCATTTTAAGAATGCAGTGAAAATGTTTGAATCTGTCATGGTAGATAGAATATATAGTGGCTCTGACAAAGAAGACCCTCATTTGAGAAGTGGAAAGAGATATAGGTTTCCTGCTGAAAAACCCTGAAGGTCCTGGATTTCACGTAAATACTAAAATACCATGTGAACTTAACAGTCAGGCCGCACCGTCATCGACCACATATCAGCCTATTACACCGCAGAACCCGCTGGTTGCAAATACCGCACCTCCCCTATCTCAGAATCCGTCAGTTCAGAACCCATCGGTTGCTAGAACTATGCAACCCGGTTTGTAGAACATCAGTACTGGTAACACCACAGGAGCTCAGACCACTCCGTAGAGTAATATCCCTAGCACTACTCAGAATACCGCGTTTATTTTTACCGCTCAGAACTCTACGCAGAATCCTACACCACCTAGGAGGATGACAGATAATGATATAAAATTACCAATATTCAAGGGGATGGGTCTAGAAGACCCTGATCAACATTGGTTTCTATGTGAAGCCATATGGAGTGTAAAACAAGTTCAGGATGACACTGTTAAGCAAGCGCAACTCATCACCACTTTCATAGATAGAGCCTTACATTGGTTCATGAAATATTCTTAGGCACAACCGAGAACCCTAGCAGAAATTAAGGGTGCACTCTTAGCAGAATTGAAGAAGCCGAAATCAAAGTCACAGTGTATCAAGGAGTTAAAATAAATTAAGCAGAAACCTGCTAAAATGGTATGGGAATTTGACCAGAAGTCCAAGACATTGTTGGACCAGGTGAGCTTTGTTATAGCTCCGTAACAGCACCAGGAATGGTTCATAGCTGCGTTGTTTCCCCACATCAGACTACCATTGATGCAGTAGAAGTTTGTATCGCAGGCAGAGGCCTTAGAGATCGCGATGAAGTTAGAGGATTCCCTGATTGGAGAGACTAGGTCTGGGATGTCGCAGATCCAGAGTCGGCTCACTACCTTGACCTTAGAATTGCAGGGTATGAAGAATGGAAAAGAACATAGGCAAGAGATCCGGTGTACTGGATGCAAAGGAGAAGGCCACACCAGAGATCATTGACCTTTATTTTTAGAGTACCTGGGTAGTGGAGTGTCGAATCCACTGAACCTGAACCAGAACCAAGCCCCATGGTGTGAAATATTTAGAACTAGAGGACACCGACCTGAAGATTGTTGCCTGATACACAAATATGTGAGAACACCTAAAAATTTGTATTGTAATTTCTGTAAGTCAGTTGGACATGATGAATCCAACTGCCATGCATGTGAGTTGATGAACGAAAGGAAGCGAGACATGGAGCATATGCAAGGTGAAGGACTATACAGAGTCCAGGGAGAAAACCAGTTGAAACAAGAGAATGTGCAGTATGATCAAGGCGCATATAGAGAATTTGGTGGAGGATACCGTGGAAGAGGAAAAAATGTTGTAACACAAGGAAGAGACCGAGGATAGGCAATATGCTATAACTGTGTCTAGCTAGGTCACGTATCCAGAGATTGTACCAATGAATGCACCACTTGTAGCTATTGGAAATCATTTGATTATGTTATTGAACTCTGTCCAGTATTAGCTGCAAAAATGGAAAAGAGAAAGAAAGAACCACAGAATCCGAACATTCATTTGATCGCAGCGGAAAGAAGGGCTGCAGATCCGAGTATCAATGTGGTGACATGAAGTGGCGTTGCCACAGGAAGAGGTAGAGGAGCAGAAGCTTCGAATTCTGGTAAGTTTGATACTAAGCATACTCCTGTTGAGACAATATGGATAAGAAAAGCTGTTGGGAAAGCACCTACTTTAAACTTGGAGAAAAATAAGGAAGTATTTGAAGACACATGGGACATGTTCAAAGAACCACAACCCACGTTGCCAAGAATCCTGTTGCGCAGTGTAGTACTGCATATAGAAGATATGCCGACTGCTTATGACAAAACGTGCACAACAACGGAAACATGCACTTCTGTCATGTAGTTCCTATGGAGATGCATGAAGTTATTAAAGAGCGCAGATGCTCTAGTGGAATTAGAAAAACTAGTGAGACAGTATGAACCACGCAGTGAGAAGGAGACTGTCGATGGCGCAGTTCATAACATTAGGAGCCACAAAAGAATAGGAAGGGAAATGAGGCTCGGTGCGCAGATTGGGGACTATGAGATGGACGAGATCAAGAGTCAGAAGTAAATGTCTTAACTAAGAAAACATGGCAGTAGATGGGGAGACCAAAGCTTCAATGGTCACCTATACAGTTGAGAATGGACAATCAAGAAAAAGCCATACCTTTTGGGAGGTTACCCAATACCATTGTTGACATTGATGGAGTGCGAAGTCACACAGACTTTGAAGTAATTGAAATCATGGATGATAGCCAGCCTTATCCAGCGCTATTGGGTATTGACTGGGAAATGACTAACTCCTCCATTATAAACTTGAAGACTATGAAGATGGTATTTGATGGACTGGACATAAGGGTCATCGCACCATTGGACCCTTCGCAGGGAGACAGGTACATTGAGCCGATTCAGGAAGAGTCCAGAGCTGAATACTTAGACCACATCTACAAAATGATAATGAATGATGTTGATTATATTAATCCTACTGCGGATGGCACACTCAGTTGGAGATGTGATAGTTCTTACGTGTCGGAGTCCGACGCAGGACTGGAAAACTGGAAAAGCAGAATGCACGAAGTATATTCCAGGCGATGCATGCAGATCACAAAGTCACTGCGCTGGATTGGAAGAGAGGTAAGTCCAATCCCAACCTATGATGGCTCAACTGACATTTATCTATTTTTTCAAGAATATATTGTAGCTGTTGCAGCTGAGCACCGCTTATCAGCATTAGACGTGGCACTGTGCGAGACACCCACCAGATGGTGTCCTGTGCATAAGAAAACATTAACAACATGGGATCAGTGCAGATACAAGATGCAGATCAGATTTGCAGGGAAATTTTCAGTATCATTCGCAAAGTATAATGGCCAGAAAGATCCAAGGGATCATATTGAAACTTGTTCAAGTGCTTTGGTAGAGAGACCACAGACAGAATGGGTGCATTTGTTTGTGCATACGTAGGAAGAACTGATTCCAAAGAAATGGTACTTGGATACAGAGTTGCGCAGGGGAACAACAGATTGGTCCATCCTCACTGCGAACTTCCAGAAAGACTTTAGCTTTGAAGATGAACACCCGAGTATAAATGATGCCTTGCAAATTATTAAAGATAGAATATTCAGGGCAGAAGACTAGGACATAGATGAGGATTTGTAGGAATTCACAGAAACAATGTATGAACTAGTGCAAGTACCCATAAACAACCGAACAATGTGGGCACAACAGATAGAGCATGCTCTTGATTATTATAACCTCGTAGAAGAGTGTGAATATAAAGAATAAAGTGATGACGAGGACCCGCGCAACATAAAGATACCTGAGTCAAAGGGAGCACGCGAGGTAGAAGTCCCTCCCCTGGAAATCCCAGACATGAGTGGGCTTGTGAAAACAAGAAAAGTGAACATTGGCATGAGTGAAGAGCCTACATTCGCAGCTATTGGAGACTATTGGGATGAAGACACGGTCGTGGAGGTTGCAAGAATACTGCATGAGTATCAGGAATTATTCCTAACTAAGTTTATAGAGATGAGAGGTATACTGGGAGACTTAGGAGTTATGAAAATACCTCTTAAGCCAGGCGTGAAGCCTGTTAAGTAGAGACCATATAGACTAAACCCGCATTATAAATAACAAGTTAAGGCAGAACTCGATAAGATGCTCGATGCAAGGATCATTGATTTGGTTGAATAATCTAAGTGGATAAGCCTGATGGTTATCCAAGATAAGAAAACAAAGGGTGAGATCAGGATCTGTGTGGATATCAGAAAACTGAATGATGCTTCGATGCATGACCCATTTCCTACCCCCTTCATGGATGAGGTGCTTGATAATGTCGGAGGAAATGAGGCATACTCTTTCACTGATGGATTTTTCGGATATCATCAGATCAGGATTGATCCAGCAGATAGACACAAAACTACTTTTGCTACAGAATGGGGGTCATTCCAGTACACAGTAATGCCTTTTGGTCTGAAGAACGGGCCTGCCATATTCTCTACAGTTGTGGTCGCAGCATTCAAAGATTTCATGTATAAGTTTTTAGAAGCTTATTTTGATGATTGGACTGTGTTCAGATTGTTGAAGAACCATTGCGCGAACCTGAGAATGATGCTGGAAAAGTGTAGACAGCATCAGATTTCCTTGAATATGAAGAAGTGTGTCTTATGTGTACCCTATGGAATTCTGCTGGGACACATTGCATGTAAACGGGGCTTGATGGTTGACCCTGCGAAGATCGCAGTCATTGTAAACTTGCCCACACCAAATTCAATAAAGCAGCTGCACACCACATTGGGGCATACTGGGTACTAAGCAAATTTATAAAGGGTTATGCATAGATAACCATAGCCATGGAGAAGCTGCTAAAGAAAGATGCGTCGTTCATCTGAAATGCAGAATGTGAACAAGGTTTTGATACATTAAAAGAGAAGATGGTCAGTGCGTCGATCCTAGTTTTTCTAGACTGGGAGAAGCCATTCCATGTACATGTTGATGCATCATGCATAGCATTGGGAGTTGTATTAGCTCAGCCAAGAGAGGAAGGTATTGACCATCCCATTTGCATTTTCGAGCCCAAAACTATCATCAACAAAAAAGAATTATACAATCACGGAAATAGAGGGCCTAACTATGGTCTACGCGCTGCAGAAGTTCAGACACTATTTTCTCTGTGCGCACTTATTTATGTTTAATAACCATTCTGCTTTAAAATACCTTGTCAATAAGCTAGTGTTAGGCGGGCGAATATGCATATGGCTACTACTCTTCCAAGAATATGATTTTGAGATCGTTGTTAAGCCAGGCAGGTTGAACTTAGGACCTGCTCATCTGTCAAGGATTGAGTCAGGCGAGGAACCTACGAACCTTGAGGACAATCTTCCTGATGCACAGTTGTTTTCTATACAGGTTGCTTATGATTATTATAAGGACATCATAGACTTTTTGACTACTAGGTTAGCACCCATAGAGTTCACTACGCAGCAAAGGAAGCAACTAGTAGTGCGTGCAACAGACTTCACCATAATCGCAGGCCAGCTATACAAGCTAGGACCAGATCAAGTACTGCGCAGTTGTGTATTAGAGCATGAGAAACCATTCATATTGGCTGATGCACAGTTAGGGGCAGCAGGAGGTAACTACGCAGGGAGAGCTACTACGCAGAAGATATTGCGCACAAGGCTATGGTGGCCTACAATCCATAAGAATTCAAAAGAACATTGCTAGAGATGCAATGTCTGTCAAAGGACAGGAAGACCTTCCTGAAGAGATGAGATTCCATTAAATCCAGAGTTGACATTACAGGCATTCGAGAAATGGGAAATCGATTTTGTAGGACCTATAAACCCACCAGGAAAAAGGACTGGTGCAAGATACATAATTATTGCTACTGATTATCTCACCAGATGGGCAGAAGTAAAGGCAGTAAAGGACTGTAGCATAGCTACAGCTGCGGAGTTTATTTTTGAAAACATCCTTACAAGGTTTGGATGCCTGAATATTTTAATGAGTGATCAAGGCACTCACTTTTTGAATAGAACCATTGAAGCCTAGATGGAAGAATTCCAAATTCATCATCAACGCAATACGCCATATCATCTGCAAGAGAATGGAACTATTGAAGCATTCAATAAGGTACTGGAGAATGCACTGACCAAGGTATGCAATGTCAATCGCGGTGATTGGGACCTGCGCATTCCCACAGTCTTATGGGCATATAGGACTACCTGTAAAAAGTTGACTGGTCACACACCTTTCAGGTTGGCCTATGGACAGGAAGCAATAATGTCGATGTAGTACATTGTTCCCAGCTTAAGAATAGTTGCGTTTATAGGCATGGAAGACTGCAAAGTGCTAGAAGAAAGGATCCTACACTTGGTTGGTCTAGAGGAAGATCACTTCATTGCAGGCTTCCACCAACAAGTACAGAAAGAGTGGGAAAAAGCATGGCATGATTGCGATATCAAGAGAAAATATTTTCAGGTAGGTGATCTAGTCCTCTTGTACGATAGTAAATTCATGAAATTCCCTGGAAAATTTAAGATGCATTGGCTTGGCCCATATACTGTTTTGCACGTTATTAATGTTGCGTAGTTAAGTTATCTACCTTAGCCGGAGACAGGTTACCAAGCCTAATAAATGGAAGCCGACTAAAACCCTATTGGGATAGTCCTGCTTCGCAGAACCTGTAAAAGATTCGGAAGAACGGCAAATTTATAAGTGTCAAGTATAGTTGAAATTGGGCACTATAGATTGTGAAGAGTTTGTACACGAAATTCGATGGAAAAAAGGCATATGTACCGCACAACATTGCTAAATCTGCGTGTGTGCAAAACAAAAGGGGGTACAGGAAAAAAGAGTCGCTTAGGAAGTTGGGACCCTCGCTGTGCAACTCAAATGAAAAAGGAAAAAGGTGGAAAGCGAGAAGTTGCGTCCAAAAGCATATGGTACAACTGAAGTTGTGCAGCAAATACGTAAAGAAGCACATGTGTAATTCACTCCCTACTGATAGAACCGCCAGCCGCAATCATGATGACGAAAGGTGACCATGACAACTGTCAACCGGGTAATAAACCGTTATCCAAATTGGAGACACCGACTGAATCTCACATTTACAGAATATCCTATCCAGTTGAGTGTCATAAAGAATGGAATGATTAGGATTCTAATGGGATCCGCCCGACGGACTTGGCATTTAAGCATCGACCAACCTGTGCGGACAAAGGAAGATTTGCTTGGTAAGATAATGGAATGCAAGCTTAATGATTTTAATCTGATGGATGCAGAGAAATTTCCCCATTTGCAGATAGATAGGTATATGTATAGCAGAAATGATGAAACTGCAAAGAAAGCAGAAATCGTCCCGATGGACTGGGCGGTACCGCTATCCCATGTGAGTCTCCTCAACCTGCTGAGAATCCTGCATTTCAGCCGAAGCAAGGATTTCAAGGCTGTGGTGCGTACACTGCTTTCCTACACGCACCAGGGATACATTTGGATTGATTTTAAGGCTAACATCATTATTGAACTCATAGCAAGGATCACAGGATTAAACAAGAAGGGTGATGACCCTTCCAAAGAATTTTTTGGCAAGAAGGAAGATCAATGTTACACCAAAATGTCGTCACCCTTGTGCAAGTGTCGCAAGTGTTGAAAGTGTCTTCATCATGACCTAGTGTCGTCACCATGACCGTTGCAAGTATTGTCATTATGACCAAGTGTCGTCATCATGAACGTTGTGATAATGTTGTCATCTTGACCATTGTGTAAAATCTTTGTTATGTCGTGCATAATTCTACAAGTAATTCGCGATTTTCTTCTCCCACCAGTCTCTAATCTCCTGTTCTGAAATCATGGGTCATGCTGCTAGTATTTTTTCATGTATCAATCGGAAACGGAACCGGATGTTGTAATCCCACGGTTCACATAGTTATCATAGATACATTACCTAATGTAAGCAAGCATACACAATGACACAGATACAAGAGACGAGATAGATAGAGAGAATAGTCTTTGTATTAACTCGCAATAGCAGAACAATATGATAGAATCAATCTCTTCTTCTCTATCGACTCACCAACCTAGATATATATATGTGCAGATACAGTTACATAACCGTTTGTCGGTTTATCCAATCGACCCGACCCATACTAGTCGACATATGCTGCAGAGTGGTCGAGCGGAGGGCCTAGTCGACAGGCCGACCTAGGCCCCTCCAACAGATCCCTAACCTCATTCTGGGCTAAAACACATCCAACAGAGATTTTTCCCTGCTTAGTTGACCTCTTTGAGTAGTCTATCGCACTTCTCCTTCATCTAGGGTGCGACGTCGTAGTTCTTGGTTAGCTAGGGTGAGACACTGTTGCAGGTTGTCCTCAGAAAAAGTGTGACGACCCCCCCTGTCGCTTTGTGTCATATACTAGGGTGCGACAAGGTTGGTTAAAGGTTATTTTGGGGAGTCTCGAGGTCTCTCTAGAATTTTATTGAGGTGGAGGCCTATCCCTAGGCTCTAGGTGAGGTGGCATTTCGGTTCCTAACCTAATGGGAGGATCCCTTAACCATCTCCCCCTAATCCTCAACCTACCCTATCTCTTTAGCCCTATATAAACACCCACTCTCTCCATGGGAGGGAGGGAGGTCTATGGTATCCTTATGCTGATAGAATCCATATTGGTGATTGGGAAGCTTGTATCACCTTGGAGGCTTGGCTTGGACATGTTGGATGTTGGATGCGACGTTGAGGCTTTGGTTCTAGCTTCATCCTTTCTATGTATTCCCACCTTTTAATACATTTAATATAATCTCTTTACATGAATGTTGTCTCATTGATGATGTTTAGAACTTTCTTCCTCAACTGTTAGTTTAGATCAGTTATTGTTTAGATATTTGGTACTACTTGTATCGTTTCCATATTGTCTTGATAGGTCTTACAGTTGGATATCTGACGAGCGCGAGACTTAGAGCAACAACAAGGAGAAGGATCCGCAATCTAAAACATATGATATATAAGTACTCGATCTGTAACTAGATCTAGGAAATGAGTTTTGTATTTTGTTCTATTTGTTCTAGATTCACTTGATCTAGGGAGATCTGGCTCGCGTCCACTCGAGTGGATTGTCTGTCAAAAAAATCTGGCGGCCATACTGGGGATAGAACATTGTTTTGTAGTTGTCAATCTGAATGTCATTTTCAGTTGATTTCTTGTTATAAGCCATTTTACTTGTCATTTGCCTCTTAAATTGGTTTCACCATCATATATTCACTTTGAAGAGTCTGATTACCTTCCTCTGAGTTTGTGCTTCTCATTTTCAAACCATTTCATTGCTCATTACTTGGAGATTTGGCTCATTATTGAACTTGGATCTCGCCTGTCACACCTGGTCAATGTACACAGAGCGACACTGTGTTAATTTTGATCTCTGTTCTTTGTCTGTTTGCCTCTCGTCGCAACCCTTCCATTGGTATACTGTGACATCATCGCACTCCTTACATTGGTGAACTGTGACGTCGTACTGTGTACAAGCACAGACTGCGCCGATATGCCAAAGTTTCCATACAGGCACCCCTTCTCCATTTCTGATTTGATTTTTGGTTTCTGTGCAAACTCCCTTTATACTATAAGATCCAGTCAGAGACCCCATTTTGATTTCTGTGTGGAGTTGTTTGGTTCTTTTTGGATTGGTTTTGGGTCCCATCTTGGACAAGTCTGAGATTTGGTAGTGGTGGACACTTTGGTCTCCCCCGCTTGCATCCACTCACCCTTGCATTCCCTCATCTCCTTACCTGATCTGGTCATTGCCTTGGATCGGTTTCCAAAACTGGTTTGCATACATCTTTTGGTTTTGCTTGCATCCGGTTGATTTTGTGTCTTTTGGGTTTTGGATCCATGTTTGGCCCCTTGAGCAAAAACTAGTGTTTTGCTTTCATTTTTAACCTAAATGGGTTATATTTTTGAAAAAAAAATCCCCCTCATGGTTGGGGGGGGGCATGAATCGTACATCCTTTAGTCATTTTGACCCATCTCAAGGTTTTGAGATCATTTTTGGTTTGGAGTGATTGGCTTGTTTTAAAGAATTGAAGAGTGTGGGATATCCATGTATTTTTTAGACTCTTTTTCTTGGGTTATGCATCTTGTTTCCCTTACGCTGAACTATTCAATCATTTTTGGGGAAGATTGATTCTTTGTCTCCACTTTAGTTCAAAGACAAGCTTGATTTTGTCACTCCTTTGCTATATTCATGAAATTGGAAAACATAAGTATTCTTCTTGCTTTAATTTGATCATTTGGCATTTTTGGTCTTACACTCATAGGAAGAAGAAAATGCTTGTTTCAGTTTGGTGTGCATTTGAGTTAGATAATATTGTTAAGTGCTTATCTTTGTCTTGCATTTGATTGGAAACGTTGGTGGAATCCTTCTTTCCGTAGCTCAGATGTGTCTTTTTCAAGTGTAAAAAGATAGGAAATGAGTTATAATTATTGCATTTGGTAGATTTTGAGCCTTTCTTGAGTGCCTTTGAGTTGTTTGGGTGCTTGTCATTTTTCTTTGGGAATTTCTGAATGATTAGAGTGTTGTAGATATTCTCTCACTTTCTGTATATAGATGTGAAAAGCGTTTAGATATCAAATTCCATTTTTGGTACATGCATTTGAAAATTGAAAGTGCTTCATTATTTTGTCTTATACATTGTTAAGATGAGTTGCATCTTTCATTTTCTTTGCGCTTTTTAGCTGATTATTGCAGAAAGTTGGAGTTATTGCACTCTAGGAAGGAATTCCTCTTTTCCCTACTACTTAAGTACTTTTGGGTTGAAAGAAAGAAAAATCTCTCCTTGCCTTAAGTAGTTTTCATTGAAAAGGAAAGGAAAATGTGCATTATCATGTAGTTGAGGATTGCATTATGTTTACATTTATGTACTCACCTCATGCATCCACCTAACCGCACAAGATAAAATTAACGCTAGCTTAGGTTAAAATCATTTAGTAACTGTGTGTAAGTTAGAGACATGTTCCGGCGTCTTTAAGCATGGCAGCTGTCATTATTTGCCAGCACAGTATCCCGGGGGTATTGTAGTCTTCCACGTACTTATCGGTATATAGAGCTCTTTCACGTACCCACCAAGTACCTTTAGTACTTGGCGTATATCGAAAGGTGTTTCATGTACTCGGTAGTATATCGAAAGGTCTCGTGCCGTACGGTTACGCATTAGACAACACCACTACGGATTTCAGCTCCCACATATCTTGTGTATATCGGGAGACACCATTAGGATTCCTGAAACAAACTAAGTCAACCATTTGGTCATCTTGGCAGAGAAATACACCGAGAACAACACTCGGGGAGATTACTACGCACGTACCGTCCATGTAATCGGGTATTCAAGCAAGGATACGGTCCCAATCCTCCTTGTCATGTTTTACTATTGGACCCTACGGTATATAGCGAGTTTCAAAGCCTTGATAATCTGTGAGATTCCAGACTTTGAATCCACTCCTATTCACACAGTTTGCTTGTTGCTTTTAGACTTGAGTAGTGTTTGATTTGTGTGGTACTTTAGAGACGCTTAGGAATTTTAGATATGGGAGACTCTTCCGGGACTACCAAACAAGAGGCCCCTTTCTAGGGTATGCCATTTGTCATTCCCCTTTGTGGAACTATTGGTCCTCCCTTTATGGCTACGTTGAGTCTTCCTGGATTGGCGATGGGATTACCAGTATGGTTATTCTCCAATCCAGTTACACCAAGTGTACCAATTGTGTCAAACCTGGGTCCTTCATCACATGAGCATCAATCTCATGGTAACCATTATCCTTCTTTGTCGAAAGTCGAATCGGCTTTCGTCTCTTCTTCTTCTCCTACTGAAAACTCAGATGTTAGTAATAAGGCGGGTGAGAAGAAGAAGAAGAAAATGAAGATTAAAAAGAAGAAGGATAAGAAAGAGACCAAGAATCAACCATCTACCTCTGATGGCACTCATTCTATGAGAACACCTCGTAATCCCAAGTTCCCTTGCAAACTTTGCAAGGGTGATCACCTTCTCAAGAATTGTCCCGGTCTTTCCCATGTGTCAGAAGTGTGGTCTAAAAACCCCAAGCCGCTTGTATTGTCAACCTCTGACCATCATGTTGATGATACTCCCTCAACCAGTTACCCATTGGTGAAGGGTTGGAAGGGTAGAGCTACAAACCCTTGTCGGCTATGCAAGGGAATGCATCATACTTACCTTTGTCCAAGCATGGATGAAGCTTCACGGTGGTTGGAAGATATTACTACTTCTCAACAGGTGCTTCCAACAAGCGATGGTAATTTGTCCCTCGACCCCCTACTGGTTGACCAAGTGATCGATTCCGTTTCATTTGTAATCGATCCCACTCTTCCTTTCGAGAGTGAAGTGATCGAGTCGATGTCATCTCCACTCAATCCCACTCTTTCATTGGAGAAAGTCCAGACTGAAGTAGTCATAATGGCACAATCTTCGTCTCTATCTTATCTTCCTAGTGCGAGTGAATTGGAAACTGCTGATGTTTTCCTAGTCAGTTCAGAATGTCCTAGGAAAGGGGAAACCCTGTCCATTCCTACCGAACCCCCCCCAAGTACTGGGTCATTTCCTTTGATTGGAATGGTCTAACAGAATCTCATCTTCCTTCGAGTCTTCCTTTTCAAATATTTGTAGGAGTTTCTGATAAAGAAATATTTCATACAATAGTTGATGAGGGAGATTCTGTTAGTATTTTATCCTCAAATGCTTGGCAAGCTATAGGTTACCCTCAGCTTGTGACAGTAACTGACTAGATTTTGGCTTTTAATTGAAGGCCTACCGGACCTTTAGGGATTCTCCTGCAGTTACCTGTCACATTGAGAGGTAAAACTATTTATGTTGATGTCATGGTTGTCCAAGGTCCTTTAGATTTCAATCTACTCCTTGGACATGATTATGTCTATGCTATGAAAGTCGTCATGTCCACACTCTTTCAAGTGATGTATTTTCCCTAGGATGGGAGGATTGTGACCGTTGATCAACTTTCCTTCGTGACACCCAATCATCGCATGAATGCCAGTCATCAGACTTCCCTGAATGTTCCTCATGTTTTAGTGGTTTCTTCCCCCTGAGGATGGGGGGTATGAGCATGGTTTTTGTTATGTTTCGAGCTCATTAAAAAATGAAACTGACCACCCTAGCATAGTTTCCCTTTTGGTTTCAAGCTTACATAAAAATGAAACCAATCCACTAGAGCATAGTTTTATTCTATTTCAAGCTCGTTAAAAAATGAGATAGACCCCTCTAGCATAGTTTACCTTTGGTTTCAAGCTTGCATAAAAATGAAACCATCCACTCGAGCATAGTTTTATTCCATTTCAAGCTTGTTAAAAAATAAGATGGGCCCCCTCAAGCATAATTATTGTCTATTTCAAGCTTGTGTAAAAATGAAATAGATCTCCCTCCCATTGATTCGAGTCTCTCGCTTGAGTTAGAACTTGAACCTTCATTTCATCTGACTCTCGTTTTCTTCCCTTGGTGAACATTTTCATATTAGCATCCAGGTTGGTAGTTGGGTTAGCAACATCATTTTCAGACGAAATGAAGCTTGGGGGGCATGCCACATATCATACCGTCAGCAATCATGTTGAGGGAACACCACCATGTTAAGCCACTAGCAATCATACTAGGGGCATTTACCAACCTCTGGGCATCATGTTGGGAAGGAACCCATCAATGGGCCTTAACCATGAGTAGAGTTTACCTTTGGATTCAAGTTCATTAAAAAATGAAACCAGTAGCTTGAGCAGAGTTTACCTTTGGCTTCAAGCTCGTTAAAAAATGAAACCGGTAGTTTGAGAACAGATTAGTATTTGATTCCAAGCTCGTTAACAAATGGAATACACCCCCCAGGCATAGTTCACCTTTGGTTTCAAGCTTAGATAAAAATGAGACCAGCTTCACTGAGCAGAGTTCTATTCCTGTGTCAAGCTCGTTAAAAAATGAAACAACTCTTTTCCCTTTGAGTCGAATCTTCTCGTAGACTTAAGTACCTGAACCTTCTTTTCATCCGCCTATGCCTTAAGGTGAATGAAATGAAGCTTGGGGGGCATGTATTCAACCTCTATAAGTTACGTTGAAGTCAACTCAATCGCCTCTCCACATCATGTTAGAGCTAAGTCACTTAATTCTAGCAGTTACGCTACGGGCACACACCAACCTCTAGATGCCATGTTGGGAAAAAGTTCACCATTGGGAACATTTTAGAGCATACTTTCCTTTTTAGGTTTCGAGCTCATTAAACCATGAAAATTATCCTAAGCACAGTTGATTTTCTATTACAAGCTTGTCAAAAAATGAATCAGACATCATGAACATTCTTCAAACCTATCTTCGAGCTCGTTAAAAACAGTAAGATGGAATTTGAGCTTACTTTTCACTTTTTTCATGCTCTGGTTGAAACATGAAAAGTGGTTTGAGCTTACTTTTTACTTTTTCATGCTTTGGTTCAAATATGAAAAAGATTCTGAGTGCTTTTGATACCATTCTCGTGCTTGTGAAAAAGTTGAGTAAAAAGGTGTGTCTAACGAGTATAGGTTTATCACTTTATCCGACCTTGCTAGACTAATTACAGAAAAGGAACTCTGCCGAGTTTATTTTTTCCTTTGTCATACTCGGTCATCAACCATGACAATGTTGTTCATGAAGTCCTTTTAAGCTCTTTTCAGACTCCCTAAATAGGAAAAGATTGCCAAGCAAACATGATGCTTTCACACTTGTAAAAGCATTTGAATGATCCTCTTTCTGGTGATAGTTTACCCCTTTTTTGGACCAGGAAGCACTATTTACAAAAAAAGAATACTCCAACCAACCATGGCTAGAAGAGTTCTCTCTCACGTTGTTTTACCCTTTTCCGGGCGAAGAGACTAACTTTACGAAAAGGACCTTTTGGAGTCTCCTTTAGTTCTTTTCAGACTCTCTAAACATGAAATGACAACCAAGTTTTACCTTCTATGGACTCGTTAAACCTCAAACATCGAAGGGCCCATCATGGGACAAACCCCTTCGCTCCCAGGTTCAGAAAAAATTTGGGATTGGACTCATCTATGAGATGAGCTATACCGAGCATCTAGTTACCCTCATCAAGCTCGTCAAAAACACATGAGGCACTCATCAATCATGATGGGGAAAAAGGGAAGATTTTGTGTTACATCTTAATTGTGGAAGTACATAGTTACTCTTGAACATGGCACTCACTTTCATTTGCATTCAGTACTTGGGTAATCCGTTTGTCTCCGAGTCCTGTCAATTCTGTGAGTCTTGTCACTCCTTTGGGTCATCCAAAGAATGCTTCCACCATCAGTCACATTTGGAGTTAGTATCATTATTGTCATGTCAATACTTCCAAGTCATGCCATGCCCATCTTCAAGAGATGTTTCATTACTCATCATCTGCAATCAGTATACCTTCGATCATGTTGGTATACCTTGAGTCAGTCTTGCACATTACTCTACTGTCCGATCTACACCAAACATCCATTATCGAGTTTCATGTCGATGATGGGGGATTCATCATGGCCCTCCTTCGACAGGTTCATCCTCGTCGACTTCAAATCATCATCCAAGGATTGAACTTAGAAACCAACCAAGTACCTTGGACCTGCATGCCTCAATGGCAGGTTACCTCGCTTTCAACATGAGTTTACCCCATTGACTCTTGATTGAAAGATTCCATTAGGTGTTTGACTTTAGCTCATTGATTCACACTTGATGGTATGTACTGTGATACCTTGGGGATCATTGACATTAATGGTGATTTCCCTTGCACTTGTTAACGGTATACATTAATGACTAGTAATCAAGTGGTTTCTACCATGTCCGACTCCAAAACATTGTAATCACATGGATAGATTCATATCATCGCGGGTTTAGCTTGAAAACCCTGGGGAAGTTATTTGCTACCCAGGTTGCGATGGAGATTGTTTGAGACGCACAGATCCACTTTGTATTGGTTGTGGCTATGTTGTTAGTTCAGTGTTACACGGATCCACTTTTGTATTGGCATGTTTGTGTTACCATCTCATCATGGATCTACGATTGTGTCTAGTAGCCATGATTGTGTTCAGTCGGTCTTTACTATCATGGATCTGCAATGTATTGGTCGGAAGCCATGTTTTGTGTTGTGTGAGTCTTGTGGATCTCAGGTCATTTCTGCAGCAACTCCTTTTAACCAGCAAGTCCTTGCCATTTTTTATTACAAATCATTTCACCTGTCTCATCCCGTCAGCTTCATGCTTTGGGGGGCGTTCTGTTACACCAAAATATCGTCACCCGTGTGCATGTGTCGCAAGTGTCGCAAGTGTTGCAAGTGTCATCATCATGACCTAGTGTCGTCACCATGACCGTTGCAAGTATCATCATTATGACCAATTGTCATCATCATGACCGTTGTGATAATGTCGTCATCTTAACCATTGTGTAAACTCTTTGCTCTAACCCCTAACCTCATTCTAGGCTAAAACACATCCAATTGAGAGTTTTCCCTGCCTAGTTGACCTCTTTGAGTAGTCTGTTGCACTTCTCCTTCATCTACGGTGCAACATCGTATTTCTTGGTCAGCTAGGGTGAGACACTGTCGCACGTTGTCCTCGGACAAAGTGCGACGACCCCCTCTGTCACTCTGTGTCCTATACCAGGGTGCGACGAGGTTGGTTAAAGGCTATTTTGGGGAGTCTCGAGGTCTCTCTAGAAGTTTGTTTAGGTGGAGGCCTATCCCTAGGCTCTAGGTGAGGTGGCATTTTGGTTCCTAACCTAATGGGAGGATCCCTTAACCATCTCCCCCTAATCCTCAACCTACCCTATCTCTTTAGACCTATATAAACACCCACTCTCTCCATGGGAGGGAGGGAGGTCTATGGTACCCTTATGCTGATAGAATCCATATTGGTGATTGGGAAGCTTGTATCATCTTGGAGGCTTGGCTTGGACATGTTGGATGGAGGATGCGACGTTGAGGCTTTGGTTGTAGCTTCATCCTTTCTATGTATTCCCACCTTTTAATACAGTTAATATAATCTCTTTCCATGATTGTTGTCTCATTGATGATTTTTAGAACTTTCTTCCTCAACTATTAGTTTAGATCAGTTATTGTTTAGATATGTTGTACTACTTGTATCATTTCCATATTGTCTTGACAGGTCTTGCAGCTGGATATTTGACGACCACAAGACTTGGAGCAACAACAAGGAGAAGGATCCGTGATCTGAAAGGTATGATATCTAAGTACACGATCTATAACTAGATCTAGGAAATGGGTTTTGTATTTTGTTCTAGATTCACTTAAACTAGGGAGATCTGGCTTGCATCGCTCGAGTGGATTGTCCGTCAAACAATCAAGAATTGGCCGCAAAAAATCAAAGCCACATTTAACTTGGTAAGAGGGAATAGAGGATATGAGACAGACCCGATCACAATTGAACCTCTACGGTTTGCAATTCAGCTGTTGGTGGGAAGAATTTTAAGGAAATTAGACCGAAAGAAGTGTTAGCCTCCATACTAGCCTTAGCGGCGAAATCTATGGATGGGCATGAGTATAATTGGGAAAAATTCCTCTTAAATGATTTTTTGTTGGATGTCCAGGACACACAGGATAAAGGACTCGATTTCCACTTCAGTTGGTTGTTGGTCCTCATTTCCTTTGTGGGCTGGAAGGAGCTTAGCCATCAGAACGGTACTGGTAGCCATAGATGACTACCGCGCAGTAATATTCAAAAACATGTGGTCATCCATGATTGTGGAAAAGAAAGGGTTTAGCAACCTACAATTCTTGACTTACTTGGAGCAGCTATGCGTAGTTATCGAGAAGAGCCCGCGCATCACAGACGAGGTGACGACCAGGTATAATCCATTTATGATTTTCAAAGCTGGATTGCATTCTATCTTTATACAGTCGCACCCAAGAGTAGAGATATGGTACGAAGGATAGTATCAACTACGAGGACCAATGATTGAGAACTGGCCCGACGAATGGAAAGAGGATGCACCAGACTCGGTTATTATTCCATCCGATGAGGAGGAAGAAGAAGACAAGTTGGATGAAAACCCTGATGTCCAAAGCACGCCAATCCAAACACCTGCTGCGCAACTTGGCGGGAAAAAAAAGGAACTGGATACACAAACACCAAAGAAGCAACAGAAGAAGAATACCAAAGCTACACTAGCACCGCTATATAGAATAAGGCGTGATGATGATTATGAACTAATTGCATCACGGACAATAGCGCACTGGGAAGATACAGAGGCATCAAAGGACAACCGTGAAAAGCAAGCCCAGGCAGAGGTCTGGGAAAGTATTTACAAATTGAGTATCTTGGTAATGAGAATGGAGCAAGTCCATCGTGACTTGGGTAGGGAGCCATACCACAGTGGCCACTTGGGAGAGTCAAGTGAGTCGATGTGCAGGTCGCCTTCCTTTTCAACTCGGACGCGCATAGTCAAGATTGCGCCAATGTCCATTTTGTTCCCCACAGATGAGATGACAGAAAGTGCGAGGCCACTCGCACAATTGGATATCAATATAGCCATGCTTCCAACAGAAGGATTGCATGAGTTGCATACCCAAATATCCCATGAAATGCATGAGCGAGACATCATCTCGCACAATCAACGCCGTCAATATGAAGAGAATTACAGGAAATTAAAGGGTGAATTTGAGCAGAAGGAAAGGGAGATTTAGTGCACACAAGAAAAGTAGCGCAGAATAAAAGGAGTCGTGTCAGCGATCTACCCGAGGCTACCCAATGTTGAAGAAGAATGAGAAGTAGAAGCATCTATCCTATAGATTGGAGTGGCTGTGGATAGATTGCAGGAAAAAATGAAGGGATTACAAATTTCCTACACAGAAAAGATCATAGAGATGGAAGCGTTCCATCAGGCAGAGATGGTCGAACTGGCAGCTCGACAGCCAGTTGTTACAAAGCAGCAGGAGGAGGAAGCGAGGGAAGAGGCACTGAGGGCTTCTATGCAAAGCATCTGCGCAGCAGTGGTGCAATGCCAGAATTTATCAAATGACATTTCTAACGTCTGGAGCATACTGCAAGAAGGTCCAGAGCTGCAGAGTATCCACGATGAGATGTAGAAAAAGCAACAAGAGTTGGATGCAACGGATGCATCCATGAAGGACTTACTGATACGTCAGAAGAGGAATGCCTTCAAGCAAACCAAGGCATAAAGGAAGGAGCTCGAAGCCTTAAGAGTGAAGGAAGATGAAACTTCTGCAAAGTTACAGCCACTACTGGAGGAAGAACTCACCTTGACTGATGACATTAAGACAAAGTTGCAAGAACTTCAGACATCAGAAAATAGCATCAAGGAGTAGAGTTTGGAACCTGCCTCACAGGAAATGCTCGACAAGGTAAAGGAATGTGAGCAAGAGGTAAAGGAAGTGGTTTTGCATCTAAGCACAACCGTTTGGGCCTTTATGGCATAGGCGGGTATATCAAAAGAAGCGCAGATGGAGCAGCTGGATTGAAGTGGCTCAGGACGAGCCACAAGTCAGTGTTAGGGGCATGTTGGGTGTGGCCCAAGTAGGCACAATTTTGATAAAGACACAATTATGGGAGCTGCACAGTTTTGGAGTTGCGAAGTAAGAAGACACAGTTTTCGGGTGTGCGCAGCTCGGAACGATTACTCAGTTTTGGCGCAGCTGTGCTGGTGAGCAGCACTAGCACATCAGGTATTTTGGGTAAAAGAATACAAAGAAAGGTCGAGTGATGGAAACAACCTATATTGAGTAAGTATTAGAATGAAGATAAAGGAAAGTGACCTGTCAAGGAGAGTGGCGGCAAGCAGTTGAGAAGCTAGGCCACTATGTCGATGGTGACAAACAGGCTGAAGGAGTGGAGAGTGATAGGCCACGATGCAGTTGTAACCATTTTGTTGATGACTACAGCTGTCAGAAGGCATTGGAGCCACGAGTGGTTCAATGAGATGGCCAAAGCGAGTGGAGCAAGCTGCCGAAGGCAACAGGAAGGGTGGCGGGCATCCGTACCAATTTTGGAAACCTTAGGGTTTTTTCCTATCTATTGTAATGACATGACCTATGGGCATGATCTATAAATAAGGTATGTTTTGTAAGGGAAAGGGTTACTCTTCATTTTGTTAAGTCTTGAATATTGTTGAATCTTTAAGCCTAAGTGCTATTACAAAGGCTCTGCAGCTGCGTGCGCAGAGGCCTATTGAGAGAGAAGAGAGTCTGCAGCTGAGTGCACAAACAAGAACTGTTGTACCCTTCCCAAAAACTAATAAAACAATAGTTCTTGTAGACGTAGCCTCCATCCGGGGGGTGAACCACGTTAAATCTTGTGCAGTGTGATTGTTTATGCTTGCGTTTGTTATTTGCTTATCGTGAATGCTTGTTAATGCAGTTATCAATTATATGTTTACTTTATATGTATTCGCCACAAGAGTGAGATGGGAATAATATGTTAAGTTTCATATGAAAGGATAAATGTTTAAAGCATAAGTACTTCTAATCCTGTGAATGGATAATCTATTAGTTAATCACATAAGTCAATAGAATTTGCACTGTGTAAATCCCTCGATGCGCAGCACCGGAAGTGTGCAGTAAAGCATAGTCACCTTATTGCATATATCATAAGATAATATCCCAAGTAATTGTCGAGCTGTTAATCTTTGACTAAGATCAGCAAGATCGGTTAAGTGTGAACATGAAGCATATTTTTCAGTTGCGTTGTCCCGTTGTTGAAACCTATCCGAGCCACGCAGCCCTTCGGTGCGCAGGTTGTGTGAGCATTCCAGCTTGTAGAAGTATTAGCTGTGCAGGAGGTGAACCTCACGCAGTTTCCCATCACGTAGCGTAGCTTCACAGTGCGTTGTTATTCAGTTTGCCAAACACGCATCACCAGGTTGTGGAAACCTGATTCTGCAACCACCCCCTCAGCTTCGCCTCTCGTGAGACCTCAATCTATTCGCAGATTGTTTCCGAAAGGGCCGGTGAATAGGGTTTTTTTTGGTTCCTTGAACCACTCAGAACTTGGGTCTACATTGGAAACCTCTAGATCAATTATCTACGCCAACATGCTCCAAGGGCATAGAACCCAAACCATCACATTTGTCAGACAAACCTTCGTAGTGAACTATGAGTTTGCCATATTGCAGCCGAAGGGAAACGCAATACAATGAATCGTTACTGTTGCCAAGTTGAAACAAAAGACCGCTGGAAACACTCCTCGGACGGCGGGTGTGGGTCATACTGAATTGAGAAACTAATTGAGGGAAAACGCAGTTAGAATCTAAGATAGTTGCATAGTGAAATGCATGCAGAATGAATGAAGAGTGGGTGGCGAGAGAAATGGTTGTGGGATGTCGTATGAGAGGAAATGGCGATGTGAACTGAGGAGATTCGAACCTGTGACCTATGTCTAGTCCCAAGGCTACCACCTTTAAGCTTGAAGTGCAGCTGACAATGGAAGACACAAGTGTAGTTTATTACAACCCTGTTATTTTTTCGCTGCAAATTATATGTTTTCTTTAATTTTATTTGTCAACTTTATGTATCCCTTTATATGTTTTCTTTAATTTCCTTTGTCAACTTTATGTATACCCTTAACAAAGGAAATTAAAGAAAACATGTAAAGGGATACATTGTTTTTATCACGCATGCATGCTAATAGACATGTGTGTGTGCTAATAGACATGCATGCATGCCTTTAGACACGTCTGCGCGCATTTACCCATGCGCGCATTAACTCATGCACGAATTTACACGTGTGCACATTTGTGTGCATGCATGTCTGTATTCAAATTGTTTTTGGCGCCCCTGCATGCTTGGAATTTGCTTCGGATTGCCAAACCTTGAGGTTCGGTCTGATTTATGGCAGAATACATCAAATGTTGTAACTTCATGTTTTTCATACCTAGTTCCGCATATGCTCCACTAGTGCACTGCAAATGAAATTGTACACACTTGTCGAGCTCTGTGTGCAGATTCTAACTATATATTTTTTGAATTGATCTGTTGTTGTTTTCTATTTTTAATTCATTTTTAACTGCACTCATGTAAAATTTGTAAAAAACATATGTCCTTTATTTGGCTTATAAATTTTGATTGGCTTACCTATTTCGAGAACGGAAAAGAACCCGCACAAGAGTACAAGAATACCTACAAGCTAAAAAAAAATGTTTTTTTATTATTTTCAGACCATGATATGGTGGACCAACACTTGACCATGTCGTTTTAAGGCTTCACTGACTTCCGTAATTTAAAAAATATATAAAATTAACCTTTAAAATTTTGGGAAAATAGCCCCACAGAAGATTCGTCTATTGCCTACACCTCTACATATTTTTTCCTCATAAATTTAAAATTTACATAGCAAACAGGTAGACCAACAAAAACATGTGCATTATGTTTTAGAGAAAAAATAACATATCAATCTTAAAATAATGACATTTTGGAGTGGTTATACCAATTTTCCATAAATAAAGTTATATATTCGGGAAGGTCATCCGTTTTTCTACGTTTCATCTTTTTACACCTAATCCAAAAAAGTTTTGTAGGTATCTCTAATAATTCATTTTAATGATAATATTTCTGTTTTTCCAGCATGCCATTGCAACTAACGTGTCATAATTGGGTATCATTATCTTGCACCAACCCTTAATTTTTTTCCTTCAATTTTTACATAAAAAAATTCACACAAAAGAATTTAATTCCTACAAATCGAATTTAAATTTTTTTAAAATGATTATTATATTATAATCAATTTTAATTTAATTTTTTTAATATCCTTATATACCTCATTATATTAATTGTTTTAATTAAATTTGTAAGTGGATCATGGCATGTATCTCCTCATCATGTTTTGTGGTATTAATTAATGGGCCCCAACAAAATTCTTTCAATGCTACAGGGCACTCATGAAAGGATGCCCACTATCTCCATTATTATTTATGTTGATCATCAAAGGACTTAGCCGAGTGATTTCCACAGCAAAAAATGATGGAAGATTAACAGGTATCAAAATTTTAGTTGTTCAATTTATTACTCATTTTCTCTTTATAGACGATGTGGTGATTTTTAGGAATGGTACTATTGAAGAGTGGTCTGTCTTTCTGTAAATTTTTACTTTGTTCTGCTCATCTATAGGTATGGAGGTTAGTGCAAACAAGTCCTGTTTTCTTTGAAATATTGTGGATGATCATGCTTTTTCACAGATCTTGTTGCATTATTTCCATACAAAGTTTAAGACATCGCAGGTGGAATGAAATATCTTGGATATATTTTAAATCTCAATAACTACATGATTGCAGATTAGAAGTGGATGGTTCGAAAAATAGAGAAAATAATTTGTAATTGGAATTACAGGTACTGTCACTTGGAGGAAAACTCACTTTGAATAGAACCGTATTGATTGCAACTCCAATTTATTGATTCTCCCTAGAAAAGGCACCACATACTATATTGAAATTGATTAGACAAAAAATATTTAACTTTCTTTGGCCTAGAGCTACTAAAAATGAGAAAATCTATTTGGTAAGTTGGGATAGATTATCATTACCAAAAGCTATGGGGGGTGGGATATTAAAAAATTATAGTGGTTTAATCAATATTTTTGCTTGAATATATTTTGGAGAGGCATATGTGGTACAGGATTATGGAGTGAAGTCCTTAAAACTAAATATCTCAAGAATAAATCCTTAGCTCATTGGTTCAGAAATCCCGTGAAATATGTTAGAGGTGTATCTAATTTCTGAAATGTATTTGTTCAAGCTTTCCCTTGGATAAGCATGTGGCTATCATGGAAAGTAGGGAAGGGAAATCAAGTACTTGTTGGGATAAATCCCTTCATAGGTGGTGGGTAGTCTTTTGTACTTGAGAGCATAAAAGTAGGAAATGCAAAAGGGTAGGAAATACCAAAACAAGTATGTAGGATATATTTATCAAAATGATCAATACAAAGCAAGGAGTGTGTGGAGGTATGTCACAAATAAATTTTTTGAGGAATTCCAAAAAAGGTTATGAGAAATATATATATCAAAATGATCGACGCGATGCAAGTATTCCAATGAGGTAGGTCACAAATAAGGGATTTTTGGACCCTTCGCAGTTTCTTTTATATGTAGGAGATTGAATTTTACTGCACTGACATAATCGTCAAATTCATGTTAGATTCACATATGTAGGAATTTCACATGACCTCTGTCAGTGAATTTGTTTTCTATTGAGACAGAATGAAGAAATATCACAAACAGGTTGCAGAAAGAAGGGTTTCTAAGTTTTATAGGGTTCGTAATTCAAAGGATTTCCATGAATTATAGCTCTCTTATGTACATGTAGTGTCCAATAGTAGTACTCGACCCAATCTATGAGGGAAATAACTAAGGAAGCTCAACAGTTCCCTTAGTCGTACAACCTGACTACCCAAGTACACGAGAGTATCTTATTAACTGGTGTTCTCGATGCCATTATAGCGACAAGACGGTTGTAGGATGGTTTCAGCTGACCTATGGAATTTATGATATACCTAAGGGCATGTGGAAGTGACTATCTATGCAAGTGTTGTTTGATGTGCTACTACATGAAGGCGTAGCAATAGGAATTACAACAGTGTCCAACAATTGCCCCAAACAAGGGTATAATGTGACTAAGTACCAACTTTGTTCACTATGTGTATTCCTCCTAGCCGCAAGTTTATCCATTGAATGATAGATCTCTATGGTTATTTTCAAATGTCGGAGTTCATGTCTGTTAGGAACCCATGTCAACCTTTCTATTTACTTTGTTAGTATATTGTTGTTGGATGCATATGCTTTGTAAGTCGTCCCGTAGTATTTGTTGATCCATAGTTTGTATTGGACCATGGTTTGCATTGACACATGGTATTGACCCATGGTATTGGTGCCTAGACTTAGTATATAAGTTTGTGTTGAGACCAATGAAGGTACTATGAAGTTATTTGTATTGAGCTTGCTCAAAGGAGGTTGCCCCCTCGAAGTGGCTTGCGATCAATAAAGCGGTTATGAGTTCTGTTATTTCTGGTATCTCATGTGTTTTCATTAATTAATTATTGCAGGTTCTTCACATATGGTATCAGAGCACTTTCTTGGGCTCGTTGGGTGGAATTTCTACCAATTTCTTTTTCGCATCTATTGCAAGTTCGGATCTAGGAATAATCCCTATCCACTTAACTGTGGGAAGTACTTGGGAATAAGCCCTAAAACTCATTGTGAGGAGTAACACGGGAACCCCAAAGTAGTTGGCACATTGAGAGGACCTGCCAGCGAAAAGGGCAACGACCCCTACTTGATTGACTAGTTCCCACCCGTGAGGTAAACCAAGAGCTGTCATTTGTGGCAAAGCGGTTATTAGTTTTACCTGAGCCATGGAGTGAGGGGTAATGCCCCAATACGCAAGCCGTCAGATAGCATTGGTGGCCGAGTGCAACCCCTGAACTGTTAGGAAGCCGAACATACCTTGGGTCCATATCTCTTTTCAACTAAACTATTGTCGATCACTTCCGTACTATTTCAGATCCATTCCGAGCAGTTTCAGATCCATTTTGAAAACCGTTCCATATCCATCCATTTCAGATCTATTCTAAAAGTTGTTTCAGATCCAGCCATTTTCGATCCATTTGGTGTCGTTTCAGATCCATCTGTTGCAGATCCCTTCCGTGCCGTTTTTGCTCCATTTTGTGTCGTTTTAGATCCCTTCCGTGCCGTTTTCGCTCCATTCTGTGTCGTTTCAGATCCATCTGTTGCAGATCCAATTGTTTTGAAAAAATAAAAATAAATAAATAAATTTATGTTTTTTTTCCATATCTCCCTCTTTTTAACTTCGTTTCCTTTGAAACTTCCCGAACACCCCTGCAATCCCATTCTGCATATTTCATTCTTGAGGACCCTATCCCAAATTATACTTCCCAAAGCCTGAACTCTCACATTTGTCTATTTTTAGGGGTTGCCATAAATTCTTCAATTTTCACCCACTCGCCTCCAAATGTTGCCACCATGTTCATTCCCTATTTCTGCTTCTTTGTCCCTCTTTGACAAATTTTCCCATTCTTTCACCCCGCTTTTGAAATCCTCATTTTTTGCTTCCCTATCCATTTGAAAGTGTCCAAAACCTAGTCAAACCCCAATTACCCATCATAGTTTTTCCCAAATCCAAATTTCCCTTTACTAAATAAGCTTCTGTTTGTGTTTTTCTACCCATTGCCAAAAAAAAAAAAAAAAAAATCCTGGTTATGGTTGTCACCCGCGCAGGAGAAAAAACCATGGAGGAAGCACTTGCAACCATCCAAACCAAAATCCAAGATCTGGATGAAAAATTTCTCAGCCTCCATCCTAAGCATTTAGCCATGAACAACAAATGACAGTCCGAGTCCTCATCAGAAAATGGGTGCTCTTCTTCCAACAATTTTCATGGTCCGAAGCTTGATCCTCTCTTCAATGGTACTGATCCGACTGGATGGATCTATCGTGCATAAAATTATTTCAGTCTGCATAATACTTTTGATGTAAATAAAGTTCCACTTGCATCCTTTCATTTGGAACATGAAGCCCTTCAATGGTACCGTTGGTACATCAAGGCTCATGACGAGCCAAACTGGATAGATTTTAGATTTTTTCCAACTCCTTTTGCAACAATTTGGTCCTGGTGCTTTTGATGACTTCACCGGAGCACTCACTAAACTTCGTCAAATTGGCACTGTGAGAGAGTATCAGAAAGAATTTGAGAAACTAGCCAATCACACAGAAGGATTTTCTGATGACTTCTACAGGAGTTGTTTTAACAATGGTCTTAAGGATGAAATCTGTTCAGAGGTTAAAATGTTCTGTCCCAACACAATGATGGAAGCCTTGGGGTTGGCTAATTTGGAAGCCCAACAATGCTCCAAATTAACCTACTTCTATCCCCTTCCAAAATATGGGTTCTCAACGACCTCCCATTTCACTAGCTCCTCGACCAACTCCTATCAAGCATTTTTCCGAAACAGAGATGCAGGCACGCAGAGAAAAAGGGATTTGTTATAATTGTGATGAGAAATTCACTCGGGGACATAGATGTGTTCAGCAAAATCTCTATCTCTTGGATATGGATTCTCCACCTGCCTCTAAAATTGGTGAAGAAGCTCCAGATACAATGGATGATCAGGTCGACATTCAGGAGCCGCCTATTGACCCCCTATCTCAGGATGACCAACCAGAGATATCTCTCCATGCATTATCTGGCATCACCACCCCGTAAACAATTCGGGTCAGGGGTTACTTCAAGAAGCTTCCTCTTACAATACTCATTGATTATGGTAGCACTCATAACTTTATTGACCCCTGGATCACCAAACGGGCTGATTGTTTTGTCCATCCTTGCTCCAACTTTGAGGTCATGGTTGCCAATGGGGGCACCTTACCTTGCAAGGGAAAGTGTTAGAATGTGTGTATCTCTCTGGAAGATTATAAATTGTGCTTTGACATGTTTTCCTTGTCCTTAGGCGGATGTGATGTGGTTTTGGGCGTTCAATGGTTACACACACTTGACCCCGTCTTTTAAGATTTTGCTGAACTTTGGATGTAGTTTTCTGTCAATGGGACACAACAAAAATTTACAGGTTGACAACTAGGGTCTCTCTGCATCATCAGTTCACATCGCTTGGAAAAGATCCTTAAGAGAAATTCACATGGTGTCATCACTCAGCTCCATTCCATTCAGATGCACCCACCAACGGTCTCCACTACTTCCTTGGATAGATATGCAGGTGTATTTGCTGCACCAGTGAGCTTGCCACCTTCAAGAGACCTTTCCGGTAAGCATTTAGCCGCATCTACATCTCAACAAGAAATGATGGCTATTTTGCATGTATTACAAAAGTGGCAGCCATCCCTATTCGGGAATTATTTCTGCATCAAGACTAATCTCCAGAGTCTGGAAAATTTGCTGGAACAACGGATCTCCTCCCCAGCACACCTGAAATGGGTTATCCAACTCATGGGTTATGATTATGTGATCACTTACAAGAAGGGTAAGGACAATATGGTGGCAGATGATCCTCCTCACACATTTGATGACCCAGTTTCTCTTACAGCTATTTCTATGCTTGTTCCAAATTGGTTGTAGTCTATTCAACAGGGCTATCTCTTCTATGAACTCCATGCTTCTTCATTGGCAGGGCACTTTGGGTTCCTCAAAACATATGACCGAGACCAATGTAACTTCGTTTGGCAGGGACTGAAAATTACAATTCAACAGATGGTGGTTGACTATGATACTTTCTAGGTCAACAAGGGTGAAACGACACTCCTTTCGGAACTGCTCGAACCCTTGCCCATCCCTATACAGATTTGGACACTATTTCTATGGATTTCCTAGACGCGCTCCAGTGGTACAATACCACATCTAAAAGGACACCATATGAAGAATTCTATGGAGAGGCACCGCCATTTCTTCTTCCATACACCCTCAGTAGCTCCCCAGTTCACGCAATTGACTCGGTTCTTCGAAACTGCGATCAGATTCTTCTCATTCCGCAAGACAATCTTCACATGGCAAGAATTGGACTGAAACAACAAGCCGATCAACACCATTCTGAGTGCACTTTTCACACAGCTGATATGATTCTTCTTCGTCTACAACCTTCCAAGCAATCCTCCCTGAAACTCAACAGGCGTCAGTGGCCCAAAATGCAACCCAAGGATGCTATAGGGGAACCACTCCTTCAGATTCTGCATCAATTTCCACATCTAAAGATTTGAGGACAAAGATTTTTCTAAGGGAGAGGGGATGTTAGGAACCCATGTCAACCCTTTTATTTACTTTGTTAGTATATTATTGTTGGATGCATATGCTTTGTAAGTCGTCCCGTAGTATTGGTTGATCCATAGTTTGTATTGGCCCATGGTTTGTATTGACCTATGGTATTGACCCATGGTATTGGCGCCTAGACTTAGTATATAAGTTTGTGTTGAGACCAATGAAGGTACCTTGAAGTTATTTGTATTGAGCTTGCTGAAAGGAGGTTTCCCCCTCGAAGTGGCTCACTATCAATAAAGCGATTCTGAGTTATGTTATTTCTGCTATCTCACGTGTTTTCATTAATTAATTATTGCAGGTTCTTCACAATGTTGTTACCCTATCATAGGTGTGTTTTCTTACGATCATGGCTTTGAATATCACCTGTGGTGTTCTTTAACACTGTATCTTGAGAACCACACAATATATAACAAGATTAACATGTAATAAACTAGAAATAGGAAACACAAAACTAGAAATATGAGACAATTTAATAGCAAAATGTGGGAGAAAATGAGCTTTGTTATTACAGACGCAATGTTCATAGGCCTCTTATGGTAGGGAAATAATTTACTTGAGAAAATCTCCATTACAATATTATTCACACAACACTTCATAACCTTGAATTTTCTTTAAATAGGTTTCAAATGTCCAAAGCCGTAACTACTTGACATGGTCAAGATACAATTTTCTAATAGTTCTTAATTAATAAATAAACCAATTTTGCATCAAGATTGTTGAACACCAATTTTTTTTAACAACGACACCCCTTATTTTTTGGATGGAGTCGAGGAATTATATTTTATCACTCCCAATGTTAGATGTAAGGCACTCTCACTCTGAGAATCGAACCTAGGCCAAGGATGGAAAACTCCCAATGATTTACCATTCGACCACAACTCAACCTTATTACAAAGTTATAACCCTATAATATGTATGACTAATCCTTAAATTAAAGTGAATTAAAATAAAATCCTAACAAAATTAGATAAGAGAAATAATCTAAAAGAACATTCAAATCTAGCATTTGAAATAAAAAAAAAGATTAACCAGAAAATGGTTATATTATTTTTATTCATATCTAAAACTTAAAATAAAAAATATGATTAACAATAAAATGGTTATACTATTTTTATTCATATGGTAGAAAGAATTTTTATAGATTTACATATATACAAAAATTAAAAATAAAATAAAAACTTACTTACCTAATTACTTACTGAAGACTAATTGCCACAATGCACCTTTACTTTCCACATAGATAAATATATAATGGATTTCAAAAAATTTATCAACTATGTGTATTTTGAAATTATATATATATAAACTATCTATATTTTGAAATGATATATAATAAAATAGATATATATATATATATATAATGTTTTGAAAAATAATCTTTTTAAAATACAATTTATTTATTATATATTATTAGTATTATAATAAAATATTTTTAAATAATACTTTACACTTTATACTTATAATAATTAATTGAAAAAAAAACTTATTGCTATAAATTCTTTGGCAACTATGACCTAACAAGTTCCATAACCATTATACATCAACCTATTGGCCTATTGTCTTTTGTGGAAAACCCTATCAACAAAACATAAACAAAAGACGTCTATATTTTTATAAAAATTATTGAACAAGCTAACTTATATAGAAATGTTCTTTGATCTCTTGAACTCTATCATCTAATTGAACATCTAATTAATTATCAATTTTAAGTTTTCCTAAATATTAATCAATTTTGAGTTTTCATAAGATTTTGCATTCTTTGCTAAAGAATTGGTTGGCTTCGAGTTCTTGATCATGGGAAACGAATTTACATTGTTTGCTATGGGTTTGGTGTTAGCTAAAGTTATGAGGTATAACTATTGAGATATACTTTGTATCCTACGTATTCCCCGTTACATTGAGTGTTCTCCTGGTGAATTCAAGTCCCAGCTTGGGGTGGTTACTCATTGTGAATATGCAACTTGTGTTCTACTCATGATGAATTCTTTATTAGCCATTTTATTTATGGACAAGATTTAATGTTGTATATTGTATTGAATATGAATTAGTATTTTGAAAGTTATTGCATGAATTTTATATAACCATTCATAAATATCTTGATGTATGGGTGATTGTTTTGAATGCATATAAATATCATTCATAAATATCGTGATGTATGGGTGATTGTTTTGAATGCATATAAATATTAGTAAATTGGGTGATGTTGTGAATATCAATAGTGGGGCATGGACTATTATGTCTTATCTTTAGATGGAATTCATCATTTATGGTTCATGGATTATTATTTCTTACCCTTGATTGATAAGTTTTATCAAAGAAATGATCCACCTGACGTAAACCATCCTTGGTGAAAATTCTGTGTCATCAATTAGTAGTGGCATGTCTGAAGTATTATAGTGAAAGGATACCTCTATCAGGCAATTGGAATGGAAACCAAGAAAAGAGACAACATTCTTTGTTGAAGAATTGGTTGGCGCTGAGTTCCCGATCATGGGAAAAGAATTTACATTATTTGATTGTGGATGTTTCATTTTGTTTTTAATGATAATTAAAATAAAAGAAGTTTTTTTATTTTTGTTTTATTGTTGGGCCATATTTGGCATTTGAAATTAGTTTTGTGAGAACAAAAGAGCAAGGAAAATTTTAAGAACACCCCCTAAATTTCTATGTATAATAAATGGGTGAATCCCCATGATATATAGGAAAATATGAAGGATATTTTATCAATGTTATATTATGTATATATATATATATATATATATTTGGCGAATCGTTTATTGGCAAATCTTTCACTAAATTTATATAAAACCTTGTAAAGTCTTAACAAATATTTTACTAATCTATAAGATATTGTGAAGTCCTAGATATTTTTTTGATAAAGTATAAAACCATATATAGTAATAGGAAAGCATATACAAAAAACACAAAATGGGCGATAAATATTAATAAATCATCACATAACAAGCCCTCTTTTGGTGATAGTTTCGTACCTCACTCTAACCATCACAATACATAGAAATTCACCATACTCTAGGAATATTCTTGGAAAACAACAATGAAATTTTTCATCACCAAAACAAATTGAATAAATATTAATATGAAGGCCCACCAACACTTTGATCATCATTTATCTCTCCATGCTATTACAAGGGCCCACCAACACCTCATTTATGCACACATCTTACAAAATTAGAGGGTTAAAAACTCTAAATGTATATTTTTTATTTCAATGCACTTGGAACTATTCTAAAAATAATTGCCACTTTATATGGAATGCAAATGTGTGTTCCAAGTTGGTCAACAAATGTTTATTCAACCAAATATTATCCACATGCTTCCAAACCTAATTAAAACCCAACCCCACTATGCTTGATATATTTCCATGCAAAAATAAAAAATCTAGGTCGCTTAGAATGTGGTGATGTCAAGACATTGGTTCAAGTCTTTAAACCCATGAAAGGAAGGCTGCAAAACTATGACAAAGCTAGTACAAGAGTAATGAGGTAGATTGGACTAACCACAAAATTCAATGTCAACCCTACAAAAATCTTTTAAGAACCATAAAATTCAATAAACAAAACAAGAAACATGTCAAAATACCTAACAACTCCCAAAACAAATGAAGCAACAAAGATAGTGGGATTCTAGGTTACTCCACCCATGGCCCATCCCAGAAAGAAGAACAAAAACACAAGTAGAAACAAAAGGGAAGTGGTTATAAGTAATGTTATTACCCCCTACATGCTTGGAAATGTGTGGCGATGAATGTAGTCTTAGCCCCCAGGCATGATACCCCAAACACCCACAAAAACATTATTGTCGCATCACCATAGTGTCACTTTACAATCCCCATGTTTCTTAGGGAAACTTTCGATTTGAGAAGATGGGATTATGAACTCTCCTAGATTTAAATGGGTTTCTATAAGTCCTGATAGTAAATATCAACTACCCTTCTCACGTGTACATAAGAAACTTGAAAAATGAGATTCAACCCATAAAATTTGGACGAACGTAACTTCGACTTTGATTTCCATCATCGATAGAGGGTGAAAGAGCCCCTAGAAACTGCCATTTCTTGAAATCGGGGGCAAATGGGAGCTGTTTATCAATTTTCATGAGTGAACAGAGGCTAAATCAATTTTTAGAGGGGTGAAATTGTTTTTATCTTGGCTCCCCTTTCAAAATTCGATGGGGCTAACCTGTTATTCATTAAAAATAATTAAATAAAATTTGGGATAATAATACCTAATGGGTGTTTAATAAAAAATTAACCCATTACAAATTTAAAATCCATAAATTTATCCCATGGACTAAGATTAGCCCCTAAAATTTTCCATGCAAAATAGGTCACCATCAAGCAAGACATCATATCGAATTGATTAGTGTAATACACCCCTTTATTTTATTTGTAGGACAAGTAACTTGCTCAATACATTCATTATAATATTGAGATATATATATTTAATATTTTGAACATAGGGAAAAAAACTATGAAGTACACATGCACATTCATCAAACATCCAATGAACCTGAACCTTTGTATTAGTGGATACACTACTTTGTATTTTATTTTTATTTTTATCTTTAAACAAGAATGGTTAAATATTACACTAAAAATGTGTGCATTTAAAGTTCAAAAGGTGGTGTTATATTACTATTGCAAAAAGAAACCTATAAGCCATGTTGGATTTAAATACTATAGCATGCTTGTTAGTGGAATGTAGCATGTCAAATATTCCCAAAACAAGGAAGAATATGCAATACATGAAAAATTACAAGAGACTAAGAAAATAAACATTTACCGAGGAGCATCGTTCTAGGCTTGACATGAAAGAATTGGTCCCTTCTTGTCCTTATCTATTTCTTCTCTAAGCTGATGAACTATTTTTTCTTCTTTGTAGTCTAGTGCATGGGATATAACTAAGGAATTCTGCCATGTCCCAAATTTGGAATTGGGACACAATGGCCTAATCACATTAGCCATATTCATTAGAATTTGTAAAATTGATGTTAAGGGTCAAATAATTGCCAAGGAGGAAAATTACTAGTTTCCTAGGTTTGGGGTGGAAGCTTTGGGATTTGGAATAAGGGGGATAATAAATGATGTTTAGACATTATAAGGGTTTAAGTATTTAATAAATAGAGTGAATAAAGAAATTCAAGAGAAATCCTAGGTGACAAATGGTTTTGGAGACATATGGAGGATGTGGGACCCACACTAGCTTGATTTTTCATAATACATGGTATCTCTCTTTTGCAAATTCGAATTAATGGGAATGTGAACACTCTTGGGTGAGTTGGTAAGTCATAACACATGTCATTGAGCATCTTAGGTCGAATTGGGAAGGATTGGCAACCTCCATGGAAGATAAAGAGTCAAAGTGGAAGTTTGTGGACACTTGGGCTAGATTCCCTAGCCCCTATGACACCAATGATGGAGCATCTATGACAACTATGACAAATTGCAGACCTGACCTCTGACATCTGACCACTATGACATGTCAGCCCCAAAAATAGGCTCAAAGAAGGCGAATTTGGGAGTTGGAGAAGCCAAAGAGACTCAAAATCGAATTTGGGAGAAGATGGAAGGTTGGAACTAGGAGACAAGTGGCAAATGTGGAATATTTCCTAAATGGAAATCTATTGAATCTATTGAGAGGATTTCGACCCTTAGAAGGATAATTTTGCTTATAAAATGTAGAAATGAAGTATGAGAATGGCTTTTGATCATTTGTAGAATTTGCAATTGCATTTGTGAAGAGGGAGAGCTAGTGGATGACTAGTTTCTTGCCTTAGCCAATTTCGAGGGTGAAAGATTCCCATCCAAGTTGGTAATTGGAAAGGCCATTTAGACCTTTCATTTGGAGATTTAATTGAGTCTTTATTTTCAGTTGTAAGCTACAGGGCAGCTCATGGTTTCTTCTATTGCAGCTCACTCCTTCAACCATTTCCAGTTTTGATGGCATATTCTTGATCCTTGAGGGAGGGCATTTTTGGTGAGCTATTGTACTCTTTGGGGAAGATTTTAATGCCCCATTTATTTTTGAATATGAATTAAATACTATTTTCTTCATCTCCAAAAAATTTCAGGTCGAAATTCCAAGTAGAAATGTATAAATCTCATTTTTAATGGAAGAACAATGCCATTTCCCCACTACCTTGTTGTGAGCCAATGTATTGATGATGATTTCGAATGAATGGATGATTCTCTGATATATTTGTGGGAAATATACTTCCATGGATGTCTTCTACAAGTTTCATGTATTGTACTTGAGCATTTGAAGCATTTTTACTCAATTTAGTTGTATTGGGAGGTGAAATAGTGCCATTTCCCCAAGGGTCGAATTGGGGATTTTTGCAGTTGAATGGGGGAGGGTGAGAATAGTTGTAATAATCCATTATTGGTGCATATGAGACTTTAATAAAATAATTAACACATTACATACCTCTTTTCATAAATTTGAGTGGGTTTGGAGGCATTTGGGAAGCCATTTTTAGTACTTACCCCAGGGGGATTTGAACCCCAAATTACTAGTAAAATTGCATAATTGGTCCAAAATCTTAAGAGAGTTTTCAGAGGTATTTTGGTGGAAATATGTCATCCATAAACATCATATTCAAGTTCTAATATCATTCATACACCTTCCTTGAAGATTTGAAGGCATTTGGAGTCAATTTGAGACCTAGAGACCAATACTAGTCAAAGGAAAATCACTAGTAAAGTTACCTACATTGATCAGAATTGAAAGAGGATTTGCAGAAGTATTTTAAAGGTCCAAAGGCATCCCTGAAACACATATTTATGTTCTAATATCATTCATATACCTTCTCAGAATATTTGGGATCATTTGGGGCAAATTTGGGACCTAGAGATCAAAACTAGTCAAAGGTCGAACTAGGGAAAAAAAAAGTGGAAATTGCAATTTTAATAAAATTCCTAATAAGGGACATTAAAGTGGTATCAGAGCATGGTCCTTGCACCTTTGTATTAGGTACATACATTCAAGAATATTTGGCAGCCATGTCTTACTATTATGATGAATCCTATGAGTACAATTCTTATGAGGAATATGCAGATGCTTATGAGCAATATGAAGCAGAATGTGAATGGTACGAGGAAGAGGTGCCATCATGCAACACTTCTTACAGTTTCAAGAGAAATGAAGATTATTCTTATAACTTTAAATCTGATGAATATGAGTGTGTCACACCAACCAAGGATAATTCTATGAGTGAGTTCCAAACATGGAGAGCAAAATACAAAACCTTGCCCCAACAATATAAAAAATATCAAGAATATCTTGCTTTTAGCAAAAATACACAAAATGCCATGTCTTTTGAGTACTTTGCTGAACATGTTTTTTAAAATAGGCCCAAAAATGAAGATGTGGAGTTAGTAAATAAATGTTTATGCCCTTCTTGTAAAGAACCTTGGAGTGAGTATCATACATGTGTGCATGAAATTATGTCCCACTTGAGGAGAGCTTTTGGGAATTCTTCAAAAAGAGATTCTAAAGATATTGATCATAAGGAAAACAAGGGGCAAAATGCATCATCTTGCTTGAAGGATAAAAATGAAGAGACATCACAAGAGCATGCAGAATATTCTATTGAAAATATGGAAGATCTTTTTGAGACACCTTCTAGCTTAGACATGAACCAAAGAGCATCTACTGATGGATGCTTAAACTATGAAGGAGTACCTACTGATGGGTGCTCACACCTCTATGTTGGTGACATAGAGATCACTTTTGAAAGTGTTGCTGCAAGCCCAAGTTCCATTAAGCATGATAATGAAGACCTTGTAGCAGTTGAAGAAGAACCAAGATCAACTTCTCCATCACCACTTGAGCTTTATGAAGTTGGTCCAAGCAAAATTGAAGAAGATGAGGAGGTTCATTTGCAAGAGCCTCATTTTCTTGAAGGTTCCTTAAAGATGAATGAAAATAAGATCCAAGAGTCCCTCATCATTCTCCATGACACTCAAGCATTGGTGTCAAATTCTTGTTGGAGAGCTACTTCATTGGAGGAAACATCCTTCCTTGAAGACATGGAGAAGATTCAAAGAGCAATGTGCCACATCAAAGGTAATTTCATGTCTTTTCTTTTTTATAGAAACCATTTGTTTGAGCTTAATGAATTGTTACATGATGCATACTTGAAGAATAATGAGGATATTCATAAGCTCACAATTCAAAATGAGCAACTTCTTGAAAAGTTGCAAGATACTTGTTTTTCCTCCTATGTTTCAGATTGTCAAATGGTAGATTGCTTGGAGGATTCTCATGACATGGTGGATCATGAGAAATGTGGGAATTTGAATGTGCTTAATGTGTTTGAAGATGAACTTGAAGAGATCCAAACACTTGATGTGGTGGAAGAGGAACTTGAATTGTCTCTTGATGAAGCTTATGCAATTTTTAAAGAAGAGCATGATTCCTCTACATTGGAACCAATCTATGACAAAGGTTTCCCACTTTTGAAGGAGCTGCATGATACTACCCACATGGATCCTTCCCATGATGAAACTTCTGAACTTTTTGATCATTTGGGTGAGTTAGTACATTCTCCTACATCCTACAATTCCATGTTTTGCAGTATCAGTCTCAATGAAGTATGGGTGAAAGGGTTCTTTTTGATGGTGCCACATGAGGAGTATGGAACTACTAGATTTAACTTTTATGATGACATGGTTGGAGCACATTCTTATTCACATTTGCAGCAGCATAATTTGTCACTTTATGATGATTCAAATCTACATGGATGCACCTATGATATGGATTTGAGTCACTTGAAGACTCATGGTTTTTCTTGCTCAACACTAAGTTCATTTGATGTTAGAGGAACTTCATCCAACACTTGGGTGAATAGATTTATGATGGGAGAACATTTTTGTTGGAAGCCACATACTTTGTTACATCTTTATGATTCTCACACTTATGGATGTATGGGTGAGACTTCTTTGAGTCATTGAAGTCTCCTTGTTTTTTCTACTCATTATTTGGTTCAGATTTTAGTGGAGATTCTTCATTCACTTCTTGGATGAAAGAATACATGGTTGAATATTTAGATGCATATCACACCCTTTTGGAGCAGCATTATAGGACATGGGATCCTCACCTATGTCATTGGAACAGATTTGTTTGGTCACTTGAAGCTTGTATGCACTTGAAAAATCGTGGTCTACTTGCTTGGAGGTACAAGCACTTTCATGATTCTTTGATGAAGCACCTCCTTGATGTACATTTTCATTATGTAGTTATGTACTTTGATGATATATATTTTGTACTCATGATGTTTGGAAGAATGCATACAAGAAAATGGGATCCAAGAATCATCTTATCTGATGGTATGCGTTGGAGAGCACTCTTCATTGTTGGGGTGCAATACAAGCAATGGGACCCTGGAATAATTTTTATCTCATTGGTTTCAATTTTTTGGGGGAAACAAGAAGTATGGGAGATGGATTTCCCACTTAATAAAGTGATTTTTATCAGAGTAGTGGAGCAGCAAGCATGGTGGTTCCTCTCTAAAATCTTCATGGAAACTCAAAGACTCAAGGTTTGGCAACTTCAAAGAATTATACAGAAAGCAAGTTCTTCAACACCCATGTTTGAAATTGCTTGAGGACAAGCAATATTGGGAAGGGAGGATTTGTCATGTCTCAAATTTGGAATTGGGTCACAATGGCCTAATCACATTAGCCATATTCATTAGAGTTTGTAAAATTAATGTTAAGGGTCAAATAATTGCCAAGGAGGAAAATTACTAGTTTCCTAGGTTTGGGGTGGAAGCTTTGGGATTTGGAATAAGGGGGATAATAAATGATGTTTAGACATTAGAAGGGTTCAATTATTTAATAAATAGAGTGAATAAATAAATTCAAGAGAAATCCTGGGTGACAAATGGTTTTGGAGACATATGGAGGATGTGGGACCCACACTAGCTTGATTTTTCATAATACATGGTATCTCTCTTTTGCAAATTCGAATTAATGGGAATGTGAACACTCTTGGGTGATTTGGTAAGTCATAACACATTTCATTGAGCATCTTAGGTCGAATTGGAAAGGATTGGCAACCTCCATGCAAGATAAAGAGTCAAAGTGGAAGTTTGTGGACACTTGGGGCTAGATTCCCTAGCCCCTATGACACCAATGATGGAGCATCTATGACAACTATGACAAATTGCAGACCTGACCTCTGAAATCTTACCACTATGACATGTCAGCCCCAAAAATAGGCTCAAAGAAGGCTAATTTGGGAGTTGGAGAAGCCAAAGAGACTCAAAATCGAATTTGGGAGAAGATGGAAGGTTGGAACTAGGAGACAAGTGGCAAATGTGAAATATTTCCTAAATGGAAATCTATTGAATCTATTGAGAGGATTTCGACCCTTAGAAGGATAATTTTGCTTATAAAATGTAGAAATGAAGTATGAGAATGGCTTCTGATCATTTTTAGAATTTGCAATTGCATTTGTGAAGAGGGAGAGCTAGTGGATGACTAGTTTCTTGCCTTAGCCAATTTCAAGGGTGAAAGATTCCCATCCAAGTTGGTAATTGAAAAGGCCATTCAGAACTTTCATTTGGAGCTTTAATGGAGTCTTTATTTTCAGGTGTAAGCTACAGGGCAGCTCATGGTTTCTTCTATTGCAGCTCACTCCTTCAACCATTTCCAGTTTTGATGGCATATTCTTGATCCTTGAGGGAGGGCGTTTTTGGTGAGCTATTGTACTATTTGGGGAAGCTTTTAATGCCCCATTTATTTTGTAATATGAATTAAATACTCTTTTCTTCATCTCCAAAAAGTTTCAGGTCTAAATTCCAAGTAGAAATGTATAAATCTCATTTTTAATGAAAGAACAATGCCATTTCCCCACTACCTTGTTGTGAGCCAATGTATTGATGATGATTTCGAATGAATGCATGATTCTATGATATATTTGTGGGAAATATACTGCCATGGATGTCTTCTACAAGTTTCATGTACTGTACTTGAGCATTTGAATCATTTTTACTCAATTTAGTTGTATTGGGAGGTGAAATAGTGCCATTTCCCCAAGGGTCGAATTGGGGCTTTTTGCAGTTGAATGGGGGAGGGTGAGAATAGTTGTAATAATCCATTATTGGTGCATATGAGAATTTAATAAAATAATTAACACATTACATACCTCTGTTCATAAATTTGAGTGGGTTTGGAGGCATTTGGGAAGCCATTTTCAATACTTACCCCAGGGGGATTTGAACCCCAAATTACTAGTAAAATTGCATAATTGGTCCAGAATCTTAAGAGAGTTTGCAGAGGTCTTTTGGTGGAACTATGTCATCCATAAACATAATATTCAAGTTATAATATCATTCATACACCTTCCTTGAAGATTTGAAGGCATTTGGAGTCAATTTGAGACCTAGAGACCAATACTAGTCAAAGGAAAATCACTAGTAAAGTTACCTAGATTGATCAGAATTGAAAGAGGATTTGCAGAAGTATTTTAAAGGTCCAAAGGAATCCATGAAACACATATTTATGTTCTAATATCATTCATATACCTTCTCAGAAGATTTGGGATCATTTGGGGCAAATTTGGGACCTAGAGATCAAAACTAGTCAAAGGTCGAACTAGGGAAAAAAAAGTGGAAATTGCAATTTTAATAAAATTCCTAATAAGGGACATTACAAATTCATATTGAATGATGTAAAGTTTGTGCTTCAAGCTAAGGATTGAAACCATGGAATTTTGAGAAACTTGTAGATACTCAAGATAATGGGCCTTGTTGGAAACTAAAAATATTGAGTTTTGATTCCTATTGGTTATATCTTCCTTCCTGCAAAGGAAATGAAAAATTATCTAAATACCTTGCTAGCACAGTGAATGAAAATTATCTATGCTAGTTTTTAAGGGGGGCAGATATAGATTTGCATAAAATCCCCACTCAAGGTTTGGCAAGAGGAGAGCTCTTTCTCACTGAAATGAAAAACATGAGAAGGCCTTTGTTCATATACCAAGTAAAAACAATAGTGCCCAAATTAAATACATTGTACACTGAGATGGAAGACTGTGGAAATTTATTTGGAGACCCCTATATATGGGAGGTAGATGTATCCAAGATGAAAAGTAGTTCACACGCATGATATAGGAGAAAAAAAATGTATAATCCCCCAAATTACGCCTAGACATAAGCTTGAGAACAGGTGAGGGGTGATTGAGAATCCCAATTCCTAAACCAAATGAACCAGAGAGTCTAACAATAGAGAAATGTCACAAGAAACAAGCACGGGTATTGCGAGAGGTTCTACAGAGATGAGTCTTGGTCCATTGCTGCTAATGAAATCTACGTCAAAACTAGACATTAGCCAAATTTGAGATGATTCCAATATCCCAAATTTATCCACAATAGAGAATCCCATGCCTCCAATTGAGAATTGGGGGGAAGGCTATAATGTGTGTGAGGGTGGTGTGAGGATAGGGAACCTATAAGACATCATCAAATCCTCCATTGAAAGAAGTGTTTCTTTGACACGACTATCATATTGTGATGGATGACACATATATTGACCAAATGAAATGAAACAATATAATTTCCTCTCCATCAACCATCTGGCATGGTTAGCTAACCCATTTATTGATTGGTTTAGTGAACGAAGAAGGTGGAAGGGCTTGGTTACTTAACCCATCTAATCAAGCGAAAAGCACACCCCAACACTGCACGGTCAATTTAAAATTAACTGCGTAGTAAACAAATCTTTTATTTCGCTGCAGACTTTGACAGAAACCCCAACTTAGTGAAAGACTTTCACTTCACCAAGCATTTACTTCACGAATATTACCTTCACGGAACTTTACTTTGCACAAAATTAATCGCACCAAATGTAATTCGCACCAATGCGATATGCAATATGCTTAACCTTATGCAATATGCGATATTGCTTAACAATACTTTGTAGACTTCTTGACATGAGGATATCTTTTACTTCGCGTAACTTCGTAACTTTATGCCGAACTTGTTGACATCGACAAACCTATTCTTAAGCAAATATTTTAATAAAATATTTCTCGCTAAAACATAAGAACGGAAGAATGAAGATTATGCCGAAGTTACTTCGCGTTAAACTAAAACTTTACCGCCGTGAAATATATATGAAAATCTTGATATCTTTTACAGACAGTAAATGTAAACAACATTTACACAGGTGAATATGAAGGAGATGTGTGACATGTAATAACCACCATTCTTGAGAATGAACACAAAATAACTATTGACTTATATATTACTGCAGTAAAACAAGTAACATTGCCGCAATACAGAGAGATGGTAAATACTTCAATCTTTCACCATTTTACACAAAGCTTGGGATCCTCATACATTTCACGATGAACTTCTTCTTCTCCTTTCACTCCTACATCTCTGTCTAAACTTTTGAGATTGATTTATATTTATACATAAACTTGGGATCGCTTCGCCTGGAAACTATTGAACTTCATTAAAGATTGTAATAAATTTCTACCTAAGAATTTCAACTTGCGGAATACAAACGTGGCTGAATAAATACTATGAATACTGCACGAATCCTTTTGACAGACTGTCTGACATATCTACGATACAGGAGACTGAAAAAATGTATAACGGGGTGACTGACAGAGCCGACGTGAACTAGATGCGCATTCAACTCGTAATTACATTTCTCCAACATCTATTGACTGGTTTAGTGAATTAAGGAGGTGGAAGTGGAGTCCCCCAAAACCAAAGGATTGTTGATTACATTTGATATTGCATAGGCCTACCCCTAATATTACATATACCACCCCTTACACTACTTTATAAATTTAATTCATAAAGTGTCTAATCCTTGAAAATATTGAAACCAAGAAAGTAAATAAGTTTAAGTTGTAATAATTAAAAAATAAATAAGAATCATAAATTTAAAAACTTTGTTATTAACTCATAAAAACATTAAAATAAAATTGATCAAAAATATCATGTCCCAAATTTGGCATTGGGTCACAATGGCCTAAGCAAATTGGCCCTATTCATTAGAGTTTGTCAAATTGATGCTAAAGGTCAAATAATTGCTAAGGAGGAAAATTACTAGTTTCCTAGGTTTGGGGTGGAAGCTTTGGGATTTGGAATAATGGGGATAATAAATGATGTTGGAACATTAGGATGACATAAATATTTAATAAAGGAGATAAATAAATATATACAAGGGAAAATCAAAGTGGAATTTTATCATGAAGACACATGGAGGAAATGGGACCCACACAAGCTAGAATTTATGTGCCACATGGCATCCTCTTCTTGCAGTTTCGAATCCATGGGATTCCTAATGTTCTTGGGATGAGTTATAAGGTCAATAATACTTGGCATGAGTCAATGAAGTCGAAATATAGAGGAAGAGTAACTCCCATGGAAGAGGAAGAGGCAATTTGGAGCTAGTGAGACACTTGGGCTAGATTCCCCAGCTCTATGACAACAATGATGAAGATGCTATGACACCTATGACACAAATCAGACCTGAAGGCTGGCATATGACATATATGTCATGTCCGAGATAAAAATATACTCCAAGAGGGCGCTCAAGGGTGTTAGGGAAGCTAAAATGCTTCCACATTTGATTTGGTGGAAGTGGGAGACTAGGAATTGTTGTACAAGTGGTGTTCTTTGGAATCTCTTCCCAACTTGAGTTGGCATGAGTCTCTTGGAATGAATTTGACCCATGGAAGACATTAGAACTTTATAAATGTCAAGAACAAAGATTGAAACCATATTTTGATCATTTGTAGAATTTGCAATTGCATTTGTGAAGAGGGATAGCTAGTGGATGACTAGTTTCTTGCCTTAGCCAATTTTGAGAATGAAAGATTCCCATCCAAGTTGGTAATTGGAAAGGCCATTCAGACCTTTAATTTGGAGCTTTAATGAAGTCTTTATTTGTATGTGTAAGCTACAGGGCATCTCATGGTTTCTTCTATTGCAGCTCACTCCTTCAACCATTTCCACTTTTGATGGCATATTCTTGATCCTCAAGGGAGGGTGTTTTTGGTGAGATATTGTACTCTTTGGGGGAGCTTCTAATGCCCCATTTATTTTTTAATATGAATTAAATACTCTTTTCTTCATCTCCAGAAATTTTCAGGTCGAAATTCCAAGTAGAAATGTATAAATCTCATTTTTAATGAAAAAACAATGCCATTTCCCCACTACCTTGTTGTGAACCAATGTAATGTTGATGGATTCGAATGGATAAGTAAAATAATGATGGTTAATTGATGTATTATACAAGTTTCATGTTATTTCTCAAGCATTTGAAGTCATTTTACTCAGTTTATTTACATTTGGAGAAGATTTGGTGCCATTTCCCCAAGGGTCGAACTAGTGATTTTTGTTGTTGTTTGGGAGAGGTTTGTAACAGACTTAATAAAAAATGAATGGTGAATTTGGGACCTTAATAATATCCTTGAGACATCCCCTACCTATTTTCATAAATTTGAGTAGGTTTGGAGGCATTTGGGAATCCATTTTCAGTACTTACCCCAGGGGGATTTGAACCCCAAATTACTAGTAAAATTGCATACTTGGTACATAATATTAAGAGAGTTTGAAGAGGTATTTTGGTGGTCATATCTCATCTTCAAACATCATATTTAAGTCCTAATATCATTCATACACCTTCCTTGAAGGTTTGAAGGAATTTGGAGTCAAATTGAGACCTAGAGACTAATACTAGTCAAAGGAAAATTACTAGTAAAGTTCCCTACATTGTCCAGAATTGAAAGAGGATTTGCAGAAGTATTTTAAAGGTCCAAAAGCATCCATGAAACACATATTTATGTTCTAACATCATCCATACACCTTATTAGAATATTTGGGAGCAACCGGAGAAATTTGGGGACCTAGAGCTCAAAACTAGTCAAAGGTCTAACTAGGGAAAAAAATGAAAAATTGCCATTTTAATAAAATTCCTAACAAGGGACATTATAGTGGTATCAGAGCATGGTCCTTGAACCTGTGAATTAATATCATACATTGAAGAATAGGTTGCATCCATGTCCTACTATTATGAGGAATCCTATGAGTACAATTCTTATGAGGAATATGCAGATACTTATGAGCAATATGAAGTAGAATGTGAATGGTTTGAGGAAGAGGTGCCATCATGCAACACTTCTTACAATTTCAGGAGGAATGAAGATTATGATTATGACCCTATGTATGATAAATATGAGTATGTCACACCACCAAAGGATAATTATATGGATGAGTTACAAAGATGGAGAGCAACATATAAAACCTTGCCCCAACAATATAAAAAATATCAAGCATATTTTGCTTCAAAGGAAGATACACAAAAGGCCATGTCTTTTGAAGACTATGCTCATGCGTTTTTTGAAAATAGGCCCAAACATGAATATGTGGAGTTAGTAAATAAAGGTTTATTCCCTTCTTGTAAAGAACCTTGGAGTGAGTATCATACGTGTGTGAGTGAAATGATGTCCTACTTGAGGAGAGCTTTTGGGAATTCTTTAAAAAAAGATTCTAAAGATATTGATCCTAACGAAAACATGGGGAAAAATGCATCAGCTTGCTTGAAGGAGCAAAAGGAAGAGACATCACAAGAGTATGGAGAATATTCTATTGAAAACATGGAAGATCATTTCAAGACACCTTCTAGCTTAGACATGAACCAAAGAGCATCTACTGATGGATGCTTAAACTATGAAGGAGTACCTAATGATGGGTGCTCACACATCTATGTTGGTGACATAGAGATCACTTTTAAAAGTGTTGTTGCAAGCCCAAGTTCCATTAAGCATGATAATGAAGACCTTGTAGCAGTTGAAGAAGAACCAAGATCAACTTCCCCATCACCACTTGAGCTTCATGAAGTTGGTCGAAGAAAAAATGAAGAAGATGAGGAGGTTCATTTGCAAGAGCCCAATTTTCTTGAAGGGTCCTTAAAGATGAATGAAAATAAGATCCAATATTCCCTTAACATTCTCCATGACACTCATGCATTGGTGTCAAATTCTTGTTGGAGAGCTACTTCATTGAAGGAAACGTCCTTCCTTGAAGACATGGAGAATATTCAAAGAGCAATGTGCCACATCAAAGGTAATTTCATGTCTTTGCTTTTTGATAGAAACCATTTGTTTGAGCTTAATGAATTGTTACATGATGCATACTTGAAGAATACTGAGGATAATCATAAGCTCACAATTCAAAATGAGCAACTTCTTGAAAAGTTGCAAGAAGACTTGTTTTTCCTCCTATGTTTCAGATTGTCAAATGGTAGATTGTTTGGAAGATTCTCATGATATGGTGGATCATGAGAAATGTGGAAATTTGAATGTTTTTGATGTGTTTGAAGATGAACTTGAAGAGATCCAAACACTTGATGTGGTGGAAGAGGAACTTGAATTGTCTCTTGATGAAGGTTATGCAATGTTTAAAGAAGAGCATGATTCCTCTACATTGGAACCAATATATGACAAAGGTTTCACACTTTTGAAGGAGCTACATGATACTACCCATATGGATCCTTCCTAAGATGAAACTTCTACACTTTTTGATCATTTGGGTGAGTTAGTTCATTCTCCTACATCCTACAATTATATGCTTTGCATCATTAGTCTCAATGAAGTATGGGTGAAAGGGTTCTTTTTTATGGTGCCACATGAGGAATATGGAACTCCTAGATTTACTCTTTATGATGACATGGTTGGAGCACATTCTTATTCACAATTGCAGCAGTATCCTTTGTTACTTTATGATGATGCACATGTGAAAAATCTGCAATATTTAATTAATGAAAACACACAACATAACAGAAATAACAGAACTCATAATCACTTTTATATTGATCGCAGGCCACTTCGAGGGTGCAACCTCCTTTGAGAAAGCTCAATACAAATAACCTCACCGTCCTTCATAGGCCTCAACACACACTTATATACTAAGTCTGGGCGCCAATACTATGGGTCAAAACCATGGGCCAATACAAACTATGGATCAACAATACTACAGACGACTTACAAAGCATATGCGCCAAACAACAATAACACAAACTATGGATCAACAAATACTACAGGATGACTTACAAAGCATATGCGTCCAACAACAATATACTAACAAAGTAAAGACATGGGTTCCTAACATCCCCTCCCCCTTAGAAAAAGTTTTGTCCTTAAAGATTTAGATGTGGAAATTGTTGTTGAATCTGAAGGAGTGGCTCCCATGTAGCATCCTTGAGTTGCATGTCATGCCACTGAATTAAGACCTCTGTGATAGAGCAAGAGAGAAGCTGACGAGTGCGCTTATTGAGGACGGCCTCCGGCTCCAAAAGGATGGATCCTTCGTTATCCAGTTCGGGTAAAATAATTTGTCCTCTGATGTTGGTGCTAAGAACTTTCCTCAGACAAGAGACATGAAATACTGGATGAATGTGACAAGAGACATGAAATACTGGATGAATGCGAGAAGAAGGAGGAAGTTCCAATTTATAAGCAACGGACCCAATCTTCTGAAGAATCCGATATGGCACAAAGAAATTTGGAGGGAGGTTATGATGCCCTTTGAGTTTCAGGGAGGATTGCTTGTGCGGATGGAGATGAAGAAAAACCATATCACCTACTTGAAAAGTGTGGTCAGAATGGTGCTGATCGGCTTGTTGCTTCATGCGATTTCTTGCCATGTGAAGATTGTCCCGCAAAATGCGAAGAATCTGATCTCGGTTGCGAAGGACTGTGTCAATTGCCTGAACTGGTGAACTGCTGGGGGTGTATGGAAGAAGAACTGGCGATGCCTGACCATAGACTACTTCATATGGAGTCATTTTAGAGGTAGTGTGGTAAGAGGTATTTGTGATGCACCTGCAACAATTAATTAATAAAAATATGCGAAATAGCAGAAATGACAGAACTCAGAATCACTTTTATATTGATCACAGGCCACTTCGAGTGGGCAACCTCCTATGAGCAATCTCAATAAAAATAACTTCACGGTGCCTTCATAGGTCTCAACACACACTTATATACTAAGTCTAGGCGCCAATACTATGGGTTAAAACCATGGGCCACTACAAAATATGGATCAACAATACTACGGGCGACTTACAAAGCATATGCGCCAACAACAATAACATAAACTATTGATCAACAAATACTACAGGACAACTTACAAAGCATATGCGTCCAACAACAATATACTAACAAAGTAAAGACATGGGTTCCTAACATCCCCTCCCCCTTAAAAAAATCTTTGTCCTCAAAGCTTTAGATGTGGAAATTGCTGTTGAATCTGAAGGAGTGGTTCCCATGTAGCATCCTCTGGTTGCATGTCGTGCCACTGAATTAAGACCTCTATGATGGAGCGACAGCGAAGCTGACGAGTGCACCGATTGAGGATGGCCTTTGGCTCGAAAAGGATAGATCCTTCATTATCCATTTTGGGTAAAATCGTTTGTCCACTGATGTTGGTGCCAAGAACTTTCTTCAGACAAGAGACATGAAAGACTAGATGAATGTGGGAAGAAGGAGGAAGTTCCAATTTATAAGCAATGGACCCAATTTTCTAAAGAATCCGATATGTCCCATAGAAATTTGGAGTGAGCTTATGACGCCCTTTGAGTTTCAGGGAGGACTGCTTGTACGGCTGGAGACGAAGAAAAACCATATTGCCGACTTGAAAAGTGCACTCAGAACGGTGCTGATCAGCTTGTTGCTTCATGCGATTTCTTTCCATGTGAAGATTGTTCTGCAAAATGCGAAGAATTTGATCACGGTTTCGAAGGACCGTGTCAACTTCCTGAACTGGTGAACTGGTGGGGGTGTATGGAAGAAGAACTGGAGGTGCCTGACCATAGACTGCTTTATATGGGGTCATTTTAGAGGCAGTGTGGTAAGAGGTATTGTACCACCATTCAGCGAGAGGAAGCCACTTTGCCCACTGATGTTGTTGTTCAGAGGTGAAGCAACGAAGATAATTTTCCAAGCATTTATTGATCATTTCAGTCTGACCATCTGTTTGTGGGTGATACCCTGAACTCATCTTCAGTTTGGTGCCAGTGTGGCAAAATATTTCAGTCCAAAAATTACTGGTGAAAGTCACATCACGATCCGAGACAATGGAAGAAGGGATTCCATGAAGACGAACGATCTGGTCCAGGAAAATTTGAGCGACTGAAGAGGATGTATAGGGATGAATGAGAGCACAAAAATGACTATATTTGGAGAGGCGATCAACCACAATGAGAATCACTGTCTTCCTGCCAGATTTAGGGAGCCCTTCAATGAAATCCATAGAAATATCTGTCCAAATCCGTGTAGGTATGGGCAAGGGTTCGAGCAATCCTGGAAGGAGTGTTGTTTCACCCTTATTGCACTGGAAGGTATCACATTTGGCCACCATCTGTTGAATTGTCCTTTTCATGCCCTGCCAAAAGAAGTTACGCCGTGCCCGTTCATACGTTTTGAGGAACCCAGAGTGCCCTGCCGATGGAGAAGCATGGAGTTCATAGAAGACAGCCTGTTGAATATTTGTGCTCTGGGGAAGCACCAGACGACCCTTGTATCTCAGAGAAGCACCATCCCAAGAGTAATGTGGTACAACAGAAGGGTTGTTGGTCAAGCATTGGATGATTTGAGATAAGGAAGAGTCATTGACATAACCCTATTGAACAGATTGCAACCAATTTGGAACAGGCATAGAAATAGCTGAAAGAGAACCTTGGGCATCAAATGTGCGAGAAAGAGCATCTGCCACAATATTGTCTTTACCCTTCTTGTAAGTGATCTCATAGTCATAACCCATGAGTTTTCTAACCCAGTTCTGTTGTGCCGGGGAGGAGACACGCTGTTCCAAGAAATATTTCAGACTCTGGTGATCAGTCTTAATGCAGAAATGATTCCCTAATAGGTATGGGTGCCACTTCTATACTGCATGCAAAATAGCCATCATTTCCTTCTCATAGGTAGAGGCAGCTAAATTCTTACCTGAAAGGGATTTTCTAGTGAACGCAATGGGGTGTTCATCTTGAAGGAGAACAGCACCAAGTCCATTTCCGCAAGCATCACTCTCAATAGTGAAGGGCTTGGAAAAATCAGGCATAGCTAGAACAGGTGTAGTACACATAGCTTGTTTTAGTTTGTCAAATGCACACTGAGCAGCATGTGTCCATGTAAAAGAATCCTTTTTCAATAGAGTAGTTAATGGAGCTGCAATCTTCCCATAATCCTTGACAAACTTGCGGTAGTAGCCAGTCAACCCCAAAAAACCACGAAGGCTCTTGAGTGTTTGAGGATGCAGCCAATTGTTCATGGCATCGATTTTGGCAGGATCCACGTGAACCCCTTAGGCTGAGATAATGTGCCCGAGATACTCAAATTCCTTCTGTCCAAAAACATATTTAGACTACTTGGCATGGAGATGATGGTCAGAGAAAAGTTGCATGACAAGATCCAGATGCTGGAGATGTTCATCCCATGTTTTACTGTAGATGAGGATATCATCAAAGAATACCAGAATGAATTTCTGCAAGTAGGGTCGAAATATTTTATTCATTAATGCCTGGAATGTGGAAGGAGAATTATTGAGGCCAAAGGGCATGACCAAAAACTCATAATGGCCATCATGTGTGTGAAAAGCTGTTTTAGGGATATCATCCTCATGAACCTGAATTTGATGATACCCAGAACGAAGATCCAACTTGGAGAAAAAGTGAGCGCCATGAAGCTCATCAACAATAGGAATTGGAAACTTATCCTTGATGGTGAGGTGATTAAGTGCTCAGAAGTCAATGCAAAGGCACCATGACCCATCTTTTTTGTGGACAAGAATAACTGGAGAAGAAAATGAACTAATGCTTGGGCGAATAATACCTTGCTTTAATAAGTCCCGAACGAGCATTTCAATCTCTGCTTTTTGGTGAAATGGGTAGCGATAGGGCATGATGTTGGGAGGAACGCTGCCAGGAAGGAGTTGAATACGATGGTCTTCTGGCCTAGAAGGTGGCAATCCCACTGGTTCAACAAAAGCACCTGTATATCGATCCAAAATTTGTTGTAGATCCAAAGGAGTAGTGGAGATCGCTGAAGGTTGCATCTGAATGGAATGGAGCTGAGCGATGACACCATGTGAATTGTTCTTGAGGAGTTTTTCCATGCGATGTGAAATGATGATGCTGAGAGAACCTGGTTGTAATCCTGTCCAGGTGTGTTTTTGGCCATTGAGGAAAAACTGCATCCAAAGTTCGGCAAAATCCCATAAGATAGGGCCAAGTGTGCGTAGCCATTGAGCGCCCAAAACCACATCATATTTGCCTAAGGTCAAGGCAAACATGTCAGAGCGCAAGGTATAATATCCCATAGAGATACGCACATTTCGACACTTCCCTTTGCAAGGTAAGGTGCCCCCATTGGCAACCATGACTTCAAAGTTGGAGCAAGGATGGATAAAACAATCAGCTTGTTTGGCGATCCGAGGGTCAATGAAATTATGAGTGCTACCAGAATTAATGAGTATTGTAAGAGGAAGCTTCTTGAAGTAACCCATGACCCGCATTGTTTGGGGGTGGTGATTCCAGCTAAGGCATGGACAGATATCTCTGGATGGTCATCCTGAGACGGAGGGGCAATAGGCAGTTCTTGAATGTCAACCAGAGCATCTAGTGTTTCTGGATCTTCGTCACCAATTTCAGAGGCAGGCGGAGAATCCACATCCAAGAGATAGAGATTTTGCTGAACACATCTATGTCCCCGAGTGAATTTCTCATCACAATTATAGCAAAGCCCCTTTTCTCTGCGTGCTTGCATCTCTGTTTTAGACAAACGCTTGATAGGAGTTGGTCGAGGAGCCTGCGGTATAGGTGGTCGTTGAGAACCCATATTTCGGAAGGGAACAAAAGTGGGCTTGGAGCGTTGTTGGGCTGCAATCTTATCTTCTGCCAACTTAGCCAACCCTAGGGCTTCCATCATTGTGTTGGGACAGAACATTTTGACCTCAGAGCAGATGGCATCCCTTAGACCATTGATAAAACAACTCCGGTAAAAGTCATCAGACAATCCTTCGGTGTGGTTGGCTAGATTCTCAAATTCAGTTTGATACTCTCTCACAGTGGATATTTTGCGAAGTTTAGTGAGGGCCCCTGTGAAGTCCTCAAAAGCACTAGGACCAAATCGTTGCAAAAGGAGCTGGCAAAAGTCTGGCCATTTGGGCTCTGGATGAGCCTTGATGTACCAACGGTACCATTGAAGAGCTTCCTGTTCGAAATGAAAGGATGCCAACGGAACTTTATTGACATCAAAAGTATTATGCAGACTGAAATACTGTTCTACACGATAGATCCATCCAGTTGGATCGGTACCATTGAAGCGAGGAAAATCAAGCTTTGGACCACGGAAATTGCTGGAAGAAGAGAACCCATTGTCTGATGAAGACTCGGACTGCCGTTTGTTGTTCATAGCTGAATGTTCAAGATGGAGGCTGAGAAATTTTTCATCCAGATCCTGGAGTTTGGCTTGGATGGCTACAAGTACGTCCTCCATGGTTTTTGCTCCTGCACGGGTGACAACCATAACCAGGATTTTTTTTTATTTTTTTTTTGGTTGACTGGGTAGGAAAACAAAAACAGAAACTACTTCAGTAAAGGAAAATCTGGATTGGGAAAAAATCTGAAGGGTAATTGGGGTTTGACTAGGTTTTGGACACTGTCGAATAGACAGGGAAGCAAAAATGAGGATTTCAAAAGCAGGGTGAAAGAATGGGAAAATTTGGCAGAGGGGAACAAAGAAGCAGAATTCAGAAAGGAATTTTGTGGTAAAATTTGAAGGTGATTGGGTGAAATCTAAGGAAGTTATGGCAAACCCTAAAAATCGACAAATGTGGGATTTCGGGCTTTGGGAAGGGGAATTGGGGATAGGATCCTCAGGAATGAAATATGCAGAATGGGATGACAGGGGTTCCCCGAAAATTTCAAGGGAAACAGAGTGAAAACAGGGGAGATATGGAGAAAAAACTGAATTTTATACTTTTTTTTTTGTTCCAGACTGGAGTGGCTACGGCTCGGAAGGGATCTGAAACGGCGCCGAATGGATTGAAAATGGATGGATCTGGAACGGCTTGCAAAATGGATCTAAACGAATGGATCTAAAATGGTGCAGCAATGATCAACAACAGTTCAGCTGAAAATAGATATGGACCCCAGGTATGTGCAGCTTCCTAATAGTTCAAGGGTTTCACTCGACCACCAATGCTGTCTAACGGCTTGCGTATTGGGGTAGTATCCCTCACTCCAAGGCTCAAGTAAAACTGATAACTGCTTTGCCACAAACGACAGCTCTTGGTTTACCTCACGGGTGGGAACTAGTCAATCAGGTAGGGGTCGTTGCCCTTTTCGTTGGCAGGTCCTCTCAATGGACCAGCTACTTCAGGGTTCTTGTGGTACTCCTCACAATGAGTTTTAGGGATTATGCCCAAGTACTTCCCACAGTTAAGCGCATAGGGATTATTCCCAAATCCAAACCTGCAACAGATGCGAAAACAAATTTTGGCAGAAATATCACCCAGCGAGCCCAAGAAAGTGCTCTGATACCAGATGTGATGCACCTGCAACAATTAATTAATAAAAATATGCGAAATAGCAGAAATGACAGAACTCAGAATCACTTTTATATTGATCACAGGCCACTTCGAGGGGGAAACCTCCTATGAGCAATCTCAATACAAATAACTTCACGGTGCCTTCATAGATCTCAACACACACTTATATATTAAGTCTAGGCACCAATACTATGGGTCAAAACCATGGGCCACTACAAACTATGGATCAACAATACTACGGGCGACTTACAAAGCATATGCGCCAACAACAATAACATAAACTATTGATCAACAAATACTACGGGACGACTTACAAAGCATATGCGTCCAACAACAATATACTAACAAAGTAAAGACATGGGTTCCTAACAGTATTATACCACCATTCAGCGAGAGGGAGCCACTATGCCCACTGATGTTATTGTTCAGATTTGAAGCAACGAAGATAAGTTTCCAAGCATTTATTGATAATTTCAATCTGACCATCTGTTTGTGGGTGATACCCTGAACTCATCTTCAATTTGGTGCCAGTGTGGCAAAATATTTTTGTCCAAAAATGACTGGTGAAAGTCGCATCACGATCCGAGACAATGGAAGAAGGGATGCCATGAAGATGAAAGATCTGGTCCAGGAAAATTTGGGCGACTGAGGAGACTATATAGGGATGGATGAGAGTATAAAAATGACTATATTTGGAGAGGTGATCAACCACAACCAAAATCACTGTCTTCCCTCCATACTTAGGGAGCCCTTCAATGAAATCCATAGAAATATCTGTCCAAATCCATGTAGGGATGGGCAAGGGTTCGAGCAATCCCAGAAGGAGTGTCGTTTCACCCTTATTGTGCTGAAAGGTATCACTTTCAGCCACCATCTGTTGAATTGTCCTTTTCATGCCCTACCAAAAGAAGTTACGTCGTGCCCGCTCATATGTTTTGAGGAACCCAGAGTGCCCTGCCGATGGAGAAGCATGGAGTTCATAGAAGACAACCTGTTGAATATATGTGCTTTGGGGAAGCACTAGACGACCCTTGTATCTCAGGGAAGCACCATCCCAAGAGTAATGTGGTATAGAAGAAGGGTTGTTGGCCAAGCATTGGATGATTTGAGATAATGAAGAGTCATTGACATAGCCCTGTTGAACAGATTGCAACCAATTTGGAACATGCATAGAAATAGCTGAAAGAGAACCTTGGTCATCAAATGTGCGAGAAAGAGCATCAGCCACAATATTGTCCTTACCCTTCTTGTAAGTGATCTCATAGTCATAACCCATGAGTTTGCTAACCTATTTCTGTTGTGCTGGGGAGGATACACATTGTTCCAGGAAATATTTTAGACTCTGGTGATCAGTCTTGATGCAGAAATGATTTCCTAATAGGTATGGGTGCCACTTCTGTACTGCATGCAAACTAGACATCATTTCCTTCTCATATGTAGAGGCAGTTAAATTCTTACTTGAAAGGGCTTTGTTGGTGAACGCAATGGGGTGTTCATCTTGAAGGAGAATAGCACCAAGTCCATTGCCGGAAGCATTACTCTCAATAGTGAAGGGATTGGAAAAATCAGGAATAACTAGAACAGGTGTAGTACATATAGCTTGTTTCAGTTTATCAAATGCACACTCAGTAGCATGTTGTAACATCTCAAAAATTCATAAAAATTTAAAAAAAATTATAACAGCATTAATTAAGATAATATTAATTGCGGAAATAAATATTGAGATTATGACAACATTAGTTGTACAATTGTTAGTACTAAGCATGCTTTATTTTCTATTTTAACAGCACTAAGATAATGACAGTTGTTAACACATAACTAGTAACATGATTATGACGACAATGAAATAAACAGATTGGAAAAATAAGATGTGACACTTTCTCTTTTCCAATGATACTGACAGTTTGACTTTGTTGCATAAGGGTGTCCTACGAGGTACCCTGGAACTTACGTAGCTGCTCGCTAAAGCTTATTGAATGTCCTATGTGCAGATGACAGGTAAGAACGAAGTACGTGTAGTTCAGTTTCAGCATCATAAATAAATAGAATGTTATAATTCTATTTGCGATCCATCAAAAGTGTGCAGGTATGGGTTTCATAGCTATAAACACTATTTTCAAGATGTTTGTCTGACGACTCCAAAATGTTTAGAACAAAATCCTCTATTTATGTCATCAAGCTGGAAGTCTTGTTTGTTGTAATTCCTATTGTTATTATAGTCGGCATCATCGTCGTATTAAGATAATTAATTATCTTTATAGTACCAAAGTGATTGATATATCGCAATTAATAAAGTTTGATGAGAGAGGATAAGGTAAGTACACATAACATTTGATTAACTTTACGTTAATCTTTTTTCAATGGATTCAAAAAAATGACTATCCTATAGATTATCGATACTTACGATAGTAGAATTTATATGAATGTCAATAATATCACTAAGTTAGTATTAAATCTCTTGTGTATGGACTACAACAATTATAAATTTATAATGTTTGAACTATACATGATTGTATCTACTTGTTTGAATGGCATAAGTGAAAACAAGTCAAAACTATGACTTTAGTTGTCCTATCAAATATAGAAGTCATAACTTTAATATTTAAATCTACAATTAAAAACTTGGGACTATACGAATATATGTATAAACTTGAAAGGTTATCTATATAACCACATGACTCTTTAATACGAACTAACCAGGTCTTATGTAATCGTTAGTTGATATAACACTATGATAAACGTTATGGTAATAACTTAGAGAGATACAAACTTAGGATTCGACTTTGACATAGCATAGAATGCTATAAGGTTATACATCATGCTTGAAATCATAACGTTGAAATGAATGAGCGCTGACATGCAATAATGTTGACACGGTTCGAGCTGCAGGTTCATTAATATGATTTGGACGTTGAACAATCGGAAAGATTGTCCTTCGATTATGCATTGAAAGCTTGATATGAAACTTGGGGTGACGAGTATTGTTGTCCATCCATGTATTATGAAATTGTTGTAATGATTGAAAATTGAGGCCACCGTGTACTGGCTGTAAGGTAGTATTCCTCCGATCTGGCTATTGTCCGATCCTTTGGGTGCCAAAATGGTATTCCATGCTTGATCACATGATGGGGCATTAAATGCAGAAGTTGTATGTCCCAATGCTATTTCGTTGGCAATATCATGATCGTTGATTTCAGAGAATTTGGATCGTTGGATGGCAATCCCTAACTGCTGTCATCAATTTGGTTTAAGAGATTGAAAGTTGTTCATTTTGCTATTGTTACGGGTTGTAAGGCCGACAGGCTGCCAAATTTTTCTAGGGTTAGCAGGTATCAAGAGGTCTCAACCTCGAGACCTATAGGTAGGATCTGAGTTGCAGGTTTTAGCCATTGTAATGGTGTTGTCAGAAGAGGATTGTTCCTCTGGTTTGAACTGTTGAAGTGTTGTTGGTTTCAAACCCTTCATTGTGAATTGTGTGAGTTTGCCAAACTGTAGAGTAATGGAAGTTCTCTGGAACTTATTGTTTTGGTTTGAGTCAAAGATACGTCTGGTTTAAAAAGACCAAGGATTTCCTATCTCGTCTTCGGCATGGGATCATCCTGTAGCTGGTTAACGTGGAATGCTTTGGTACTTACCGCAATGTAAGTTTTTCCTACAACGAATAGTAATTCATTCAATGTGTTTCTTCTTTCATTTTGAAAGGATATCAATCTTCTAAATTTTAACCTTCATTTAATGTCAGTTGCAGGTTATGAAGTAGAGAAATGAGCAAGGGTTCTACGAGGTCGACGAGCTTTCAACCAGTAAGCTCTGGGTCTTTCCAAAAAACCCTCATATGTACTTTGACTGTGGTTGAAGAAGTTTCAAGGTTGTGTAATTGGTCATGCCGTGATCCGTCGTGGTTAAGATTTGTTGCACTTCAATCGAACGATGTCTATTCCGAACTGTGACTCTCGTTTTGTTTGTAAGATTTTTGGTTTTTCTACCATGACAATCAACTTCGGCTCATCTGGGGAATGTAAAGCTGTTTAGCTTGGGTATAAACCCTGGATGTGTCATTTTGGAAAAAGATACTGTAACTTCCGTTTTCTGGGCATATCGTCTTTGTTTACTTGTAGTGGGAACTTGTAATGGCTTTAGCCATTGAGCCACGATTTGTCTTGTTTAAGTTATACGAATGATACAAGGAGCCGAGGCTCGTTTAAAGTGAATACAACTTTGTCTTTTGAGAATGATAACACGTTGTCTCTGTTTGGGTTTAAATGGTTGAAATTTATAATATAAATCGTGTCTGTCAAACTTATTTCAAGAATACGAAATCTTTAATGGAAGTCTAAAATTTCTTTGTACAACGATAGAGTAGGTTTTGTTTTTCTATGGAAAGAAAATAATGGGCTACGCCCCTAATGATGATTCTTGTTGATTTCAAGCAATGTATCAAACCGAAAATAATGGGCGTGAATGTATAAGTCGGGTCTATGTTATAAATCGTACTACTGTAGGTTGGCATTGTAAATGTTTTGGTCAAGGTTTATGTTCTCTGTCAAAGATAGTAACTATATAATGTATGATGTTCAAATGGTAGAGAATCCGATTGTAATGAAAACAATAGGTTAAACCCTAAGTTGTGTTCTAATGTTTGGAAAAGAAAAATAAATGTTTGTGAATGGACTTTCCCAGGACTTTTGGTTTGAACCGAAACTTGTGTATAAAAAGTTTGCAATACGATAGAAAAAAGAAGTTGAAACTAACTAGATGTTATTATGAAAACTCAGTCTGGAAATTGATACTTATAGTTTGAATATCTATCAATAGAATATTGTATTATTTCCATTATCTGTTTGAACTGAAATTTTATAGAAAATGATATAATAAGAAATGAAAACAGGGTGTGTATGTGCCTTGTGGAAAACTGTGTGATTGTTCGCATTTACAACATGTTTGGGGGGTGGTGATTCCAGCTAAAGCATGGAGAGATATCTCTGGCTGGTCATCCTGAGACGGCGGTTCAAAAGGTGGCTCTGGAATTTCGACCTGAGCATCCATTGTATCTGGAGCTTCTTCACCAATTTCAGAGGCAAGCAGAGAATCCATATGCAAGAGATAGAGCTTTTGCTGAACACATCTATGTCCCCGAGTGAATTTCTCAACACAATTATAACACATCCCTTTTTCTTTGTGTGTCTGCATCGCATTTTCAGACAAATGCTTGATAGGAGTTGGTCGAGGAGCTGGTGGGATGGGAGGTCGTTGAGAACCCATATTTTGGAAGGGAACAAAAGTGGGTTTGGAGCGATGTTGGGATACAATCTTGTCTTCTACCAACTTAGCCAACCCCAGGGCTTCCATCATTGTGTTGGGACAGAACATTTTGACCTCAGAGCGGATTGGATCCTTTAGACCACTGATAAAATAACTCCGGTAGAGGTCATCAGGAAATCCTTCAGTGTGGTTGGCTAGTTTCTCAAATTTGGTTTGGTACTCTCTCATAGTGTCAGTTTGGCGAAGTTTAGTGAGGGTCTTGTGAAGTCATCAAAAGCACTGGGACCAAATCGTTGCAAAAGGAGATGGCAAAAATCTGTCCATTTTGGCCCTTCATGAGCCTTGATGTACCAATGGTACCATTGAAGAGATTCCTGTTCCAAATGAAAGGATGCAAGTGGAACTTTATTGACATCAAAAGTATTATGCAGACTGAAATACTCTTATGCACGATAGATCCATCCAGTCGGATCGGTACCATTGAAGCGAGGAAAATCAAGCTTCGGACCACGAAAATTGCTGGAAGAAGAGAACCCATTGTCCGATGAAAACTCAGACTGTCGTTTGTTGTTCATGGTTGAATTCTCAAGATGGAGGCCGAGAAATTTTTATTCAAGATCATGGAGTTTGGCTTGGATGGCTGCAAGTGCTTCTTCCATGGTTTTTGCTCCTGCGCGGGTGACAACCATAACCAGGAGTTTTTTTGTTTGTTGAGATTGTAGAAAAACAAAAACAAAAACTATTTTAGTAAAGGAAAATGTGGATTTTGAAAAAAATATGAAGGGTAATTGGGGTTTGACTAGGTTGTGGACATTGTCGAATGGACAGGGAAGCAAAAGAGGAGGATTTCAGAAGCGGGGTGAAAGAATGGGAAAATTTGGCAGAGAGGGACAAAGAAGCAAAATTATGAAAGGAACTTTGTGGTAAAATTTGAAGGTGATTGGGTGAAATCCGAGGAAGTTATGGAAAACCCTAAAAACAGACAAATGTGGGATTTCGGGCTTTGGGAAGTGGAATTTGGGATAGGGTCCTTTGGAAGGAAATATGCAGAATGGGATTACAGGGGTTCCAGGGAAGTTTCAAGGGAAACAGAGTGAAAACAAGAGAGATGTGGAGAAAAAAATGAATTTTATACTTTTTTTTTTTTTAATTTTTTCATAATAGAGTGGCTACGATGCGGAAGGGATCTAAAACAGATAGATCTACAACGGCCCAAAAGTGATCAGAAATAGAGGGATCTGAAACGGCGTCGAATGGATCAAAAACGGCTGGATCTGAAATAGATCTGAAACGGCTGGATCTGGAACGGTGGCTGGATCTGAAATAGCGCGGCAGTGATCGACAATAGTTCATCTGAAAATAGATATGGACCCTAGGTATGTGTGACTTCCTAACAGTTCAGGGTTTTCACTCGGCCACCAATGTTGTCTGACGGCTTGCGTATTGGGGCAGTACCCCTAACTCCACGACTCAGGTAAAACTGATAACTGCTTTGCCACAAACGATACCTCTTGGTTTACCTCACGGGTGGGAACTAGTCAATCAAGTAGGGGTCGTTGCCCTTTTCGCTGGCAGGTTCTCCCAATGGGCCAGCTACTTTGGGGTTCTTGTGGTACTCCTCACAATGAGTTTTAGGGCTTATGCCAAAGTACTTTCCACAGTTAAGCGGATAGGGATTATTCCTAGATCCGAACTTGCAAAAGATGCGAAAAAAAAAATTTGGCAGAAATTCCACCCAACGTGCCCGAGAAAGTGTTCTGATACCAGATGTGAAGAACCTGCAATATTTAATTAATGAAAACACACAAGATAGCAGAAATAACAGAACTCAGAATCACTTTTATATTGATCGCAGGCCACTTCGAGGGGGCAACCTCCTTTGAGCAAGCTCAATACAAATAACTTCATCGTCCTTCATAGGCCTCAACACACACTTATATACTAAGTCTAGGCGCCAATACTATGGGTCAAAACCATGGGCCAATACAAACTATGGATCAACAATACTACAAGCAACTTACAAAGCATATGCGCCAAACAACAATAACACAAACTATGGATCAACAAATACTACGGGACGACTTACAAAGCATATGCGTCCAACCACAATATACTAACAAAGTAAAGACATGGGTTCCTAACAACACATCTACATGGATGCACCTATGATATGCATTTGAGTCACTTGAAGACTCGTGGTTTTTCTCGCTCAACACTTGGTTCATTTGATGTTGGAGGAACTTCGTCCAACACTTGGGTGAATAAATTTATGATTGGAGAAAATTTTTGTTGGCAGTCACATACTTTGATATATCTTTATTATTCTCACATTCATGGATGTATGGGTGAGACTTCTTTGAGTCCTTTGAAGTCTCCTTGTTTTTTCTACTCATTATTTGGTTCAGATTTTAGTTGAGATTCTTCATTCACTTCTTGGATGAAAGAATACATGGATGAATATTTTGATGCATATCACATCCTTTTGGAACAACATTATAGGACATGGGATCCTCACCTATGTCATTGGAGTAGATTTGATGGGTCACTTGAAGATTGTATGCACATGGAAAATGGTGGTCTACTTGCATTGAGGTATAAGCACTTTCATGAATCTTTAATGAAGCATCTCCATGATGTACATTTTCATTATGGTGTTATGTACTTTGATGATATATATTGTGTACTCATGATGTTTGGAAGAATGCATACAAGAAAATGGGATCCAGGAATCCTCTTATCTGATGGTATGGGTTGCAGAGCACTCTTAATTGTTGGGGTGCAATACAAGCAATGGGACCCTGGAATAGTTTTTATCTCATTGGTTTCAAATTTTTAGGGAAAACACGCAGTATGGGAGATGGATTTCTCACTTAATAAAGTGATTTTTATTCAAGTAGTGCAGCAGCAAGCATGGTGGTTCCTCTCTAAGATCTTCATGGAAACACAAAGACTCAAGGTTGAGCAATTCAATGGCAACTTCAAAGAATTATACAGAAAGCGGGTTCTTCAACACCCATGTTTGAAATTGCTTAAGGACAAGCAATATTGGGAAGAGAGGATTTTTCATGTCCCAAATTTGGCATTGGGTCAAAATGGCCTAAGCAAATTGGCCCTATTCATTAAAGTTTGTCAAATCGATGCTAAAGGTCAAATAATTGCTAAGGAGGAAAAGTTTCCTAGGTTTGGGGTGGAAGCTTTGGGATTTGGAATAATGGGGATAATAAATGATTAGGATGGAATAAATATTTAGTGAAGGAGATAAATAAATATATACAAGTCAAAATCAAAGTGACAATTGAACATAAAGACACATGGAGGAAGTGGGACCCACAGAAGCTAGAATTTATGTGCCACATGGCATCCTCTTCTTGCAGTTTCAAATCCAAGGGAAGCCTAATGTTCTTGGGATGAGTTATAAGGTCAATAATACTTGGAATTAGTTAATAATGTCTAAATATAGAGGAAGAGTAACTCCCATGGAAGAGGAAGAGGCAATTTGGAGCTAGTGAGACACTTGGGCTAGATTCCCTAGCTCTATGACAACAATGATGAAGATGCTATGACACCTATGACACAAATCAGACCTGAAGGCTGACATATGACATATATGACATGTCAGGGATAAAAATAGACTCCAAGAGGGCGCTCAAGGGTGTTAAGGAAGCTAATATGCTTCCACATGTGATTTGGTGGAAGTGGGAGACTAGGAATTGTTGCACAAGTGGCGTTCTTTGGAATCTCTTCCCAACTTGAGTTGGCATGAGTCTCTTGGAAGGAATTCGACCCATGGAGGACATTAGAACTTTATAAATGTCAAGAAAAAAGAATAAAACCATCTTTTGATCATTTTTAGAATTTGCAATTGCATTTGTGAAGAGTGAGAGCTAGCGGATGACTAGTTTCTTGCCTTAGCCAATTTCGAGGGTGAAAGATTCCCATCCAAGTTGGTAATTGGAAAGGCCATTCAGACCTTTCATTTGTAGATTTAATGGAGTCTTTATTTGTAGGTGTAAGCTACAGGGCAGCTCATGTTTTCTTCTATTGCAGCTCACTCCTTCAACCATTTCCAGTTTTGATGGCATATTCTTGATCCTCGAGGGAGAGCGTTTTTGCTGAGATATTGTACTATTTGGGGGAGCTTCTAATGCCCCATTTATTTTTTAATATGAAGTAAATACTCTGTTCTTCATCTCCAGAAAGTTTCAGGACGAAATTCAAAATAGAAATGTATAAATCTCATTTTTAATGAAAGAACAATGTCATTTCCCCACTACCTTGTTGTGAACCAATGTAATGTTGATGGATTCGAATGGATAAGTAAACTACTGATGGTTTATTGATGAATGGAATGTTATTGATGTATTATACAAGTTTCATGTTCAGTGCTCAAGCATTTGAAGTCATTTTACTCAGTTTATTTACATTTGGAGAAGATTTGGTGCCATTTCCCCAAGGGTCAAACTAGTGATTTTTGTTGTTATTTGGTAGAGGTTTGTAACAGACTTGGGTGATTCCATGAACATGGGTAACTCTTTTTGTCCAAATATGACGGTGAAAGACAGAAATTTTACCCATGTATTAAATTGAAGCCCTCGAAACTCATACTTGCCACATGAATTTTGACATGCGGTTGAAAAATGAAACGTAGATAATTATGTTGGCTTTCCAATGATATTTTTTTTGAAATATACCAATGCCATATATCGTGTCGAATTTTCATTTAATGAAATGTGTGTACTTAAAAATTTGAAGAGCAATTAACAAGTAGTTTGTGTGCGTGCACAATAAATTAATGTTAAAGTAATAATTTAAAAAAATGAAATATGTGAACATGATCTAGACAGAGGTCACTGGGGCTTACATATTTTTCTTTTAATTTTTCTCGAAAAATTATATTTATTATTATTTTTCGAAACTTACCAATGAATATTTAAGTCGCATTTTGCACACACGTGTGTGCGTACGAGAAATCTTTTCATTTTTTACATAATTTGCAAAACTAAAAATACCCTTTTAAAGAGGATGCGTTTATCTGGGGCTTCTGTATTTTTTCAAATTTTTTGGATGTGTATTTTGAATATTGTGGATTTATCTTTGAGCTCAATCGAAGTTGTCGGCATGGTTTTTTATGGCAGGTTTTAGTAGAAATTTAAAAACAACAGACATATGAAGATAAAAATTCGTAAATTTTATATATCTAGATAAAGGATTCGTGGACGAATCCAATGGTATCAAGTACGCTCATTAATGAGCATTTAATGACATGGTTTAACTCTGTGGAAGGCAGACAAAACTTTCATTCTGCAGTGAAAAGGGCTCTCGGCCTGTTTTTTAAGCCCTCAATCGAGCTAAATACCTCGATTGAGGGTTTAACAACACCTCGATCGAGGGTTTAACAATACCTCAATCGAGGTATTTTAAAACCCTCGATCGAGGGCCTAAAATGAGCCTTTTTATGTTTTTCAAAAGCTAGATCGAGCTTTTGCGTGCTTTTCAAAAGCTCGATCGAGCTTTTACGAGATTTTCAAAAGCTAGATCGAGCTTTTGCGTGCTTTTCAAAAGCTCGATTGAGCTTTTGCGAGCTTTTCAAAAGCTCGATTGAGGTTTTGCGAGCTTTTCAAAAGCTCGATCAAGGGTTTTAAAAACCTCGATCGAGGTATTTTAAAACCCTCGATCGAGCTTTTAAAACCTCGATCGAGGGCTTGAAAATACCTCAATCGAGGGTTCAAAAAACAATTTTTTTAGCTTCCATCCGCCAAAAATGGTGAACCACCTTCGTGGAATCACCCACTTAATAAGTAATGAATGGTGCATTTGGGACCTTAATAACATTCTTGAGACATCTCCTACCTCTGTTCAGAAATTTGAGTGGGTTTGGAGGCATTTGGGAAGCCATTTTCAGTACTTACCCCAGGGGGATTTGAACCCCAAATTACTAGTAAACTTGCATACTTGGTCTAGAATCTTAAGAGATTTTGCAAAGGTCTTTTGGTGGCCATATCTCATCCACAAACATCATATTCAAGTCATAATATCATTCATACACCTTCCTTTAAGATTTGTTGGCATTTGGAGTCAAATTGAGACCTAGAGACCAATACTAGTGAAAGAAAAATTACTAGTAAAGTTCCCTACATTGGCCAGAATTGAAAGAGGATTTGCAGAAGTATTTTAAAGGTCCAAAAGCATCCCCGAAACACATATTTATGTTCTAACATCATCCATATACCTTCTCAGAGTATTTGGGAGCAATTTGGGGACCTAGAGCTCATAACTAGTCAAAGATCTAACTAGAAAAAAAAAGTGAAAAATTGTCATTTTAATAAAATTCCTAACAAAGAACATTACAAAAAATCACAACATTATATTAAAAATTATAACCATTTCTTAATCAACAAAAGTTAACAATAACATGTAAAAGGTTTATTTAATTATTTTCTTGAAAATTTTAAAATAAATTTTTAAAATTATTAATAAATAAATATTTGTTTTTAAATAAATAAATTTGAAGAAAACTTATCACATAACACTTTTAAAAATATTCATATTAAATAATTTTAAATTTATTATTTATATTTAAAAAATAAAATTATACTTTTAAAATATTAGGTTCATATAAATATTTTTTAACCAATTAAAAAATAAGATGAATTAATTTAAATTATTTAAAATGTATATTTAATTAAAAAACATGATAATAAATTATTTTTATAAACATAAATTTTTTTTTTTAAAGGTGGTTCGTCGTTTGTTAGAGGGCAATCATTACAATATGGGCTCTGGGTGGGGAGGGTAACAACATTTCCTCCCAACCACCCAAGCTACAACCAATGGACTTTTATAAACTTAAAAATACTTAATAAAAGTTTATAACATAAAATCGAATTAATAAAAAATCAAAACATCTCACTTTATTAAAATCAAAACATCTCACTTGGAAACATTGTTTAGACATTTTTAAAATGGTGTAGTCCAAATTTTTTATGTTTTTTATTTTTATGATATTTTATTAAAATCTAACATAAAAAAAAAATTTATCAAAATTTTATTTTTTATTGTTTATTTATTTTTAATTATAAAAATAAATTTAACCTCCTCATATAGCAATACTCAAATAATACCATTCTAATAATTCGACAACATTTCTAACAAAAAATTATTGGAAAAGTAGCAGAAACGCAATTTAGATCATAGTAGCAAAATACGGTCGTATTGGCAGTTGCAATTGGAATTCATATTGATACAATAAAATATAAAACTCCAAAGCATGGCCGATTAATAAAAAAATTATTTAAGAAAAAACTTTAAAATGCTTTTTTAATTTAGTGTTAGTATATCATCCATGTTATTACTATTATATGTAGTTTTTTTATTTAAGTTTTATATTATTACATGATAAGAAAAAAGAGAGGATCTGCGTTAAATAATGAAAGTTTCTCGACGTTTCGATCCCCACTATGGGATCATAGTCTGGAAAAAGAGAGTGTTTTTGATTGCCCAACATAAGTTATATGTAGTGGTGACTTAGTAAATGGAGATAGGTTAAAGTTGTCGGCTTTTAATTCTTAGTTTTTTAGGGTTAGGTTAATTAATAAATGGTTTATACCTAGATAGAAAAAAAGTATTTAGATTACTAGTTTTACAATATTTAATGAGTCATTAATTTAGTTGCTTTACTTTAGAATATAAATTATGACTTATCCTTTTAATTAAAAAGTTTTTATTTTAGTTTGGGTTAAGTTTTAGTATAACTTGGTTAAGATTTTTAATTTTAAAGTGTTTTTGACTAGGTGAATACTAAAAATGTCTACTAACTAGTATTAATTCTTATAAGTTAAATTTATTTAATAAATAATATAGGATGTGGTTTTATAAAAGGTAAGGTTTTACAATTTTCAATGTTAAGATGTAATTAAGTTTTATATTTTATTAAATTAAATATTACAAATTAGTTTTAAGTAATATAAATTATAAATTATTTCAATTAATAAATATTAAGGATATGGTTTCATTTTAGTAATAAATGGTCCAGTTTAATATTTATGATAAAGAAATTTAGATTTTTGTAAACATAATTTAATTATTTAAGAGAATATTATGATTTTCAAATTAAATAGTTTGATGAAGCATTAGCTCTAGGTTATCTTAGTTATTGGGATGCCTCGAGATGTGTTTGTTTTTTAGCCAGTGTTTACATGTAGTTTTTTAATTTAAGTTTTATTTTCTACGATTATTATTTTAATTTTATATTTTTGTATTTATTATTTATCAAAAAGTAAATTTATGTAGTTTTTTGTTTTCATTTTTTTAAATAATTTTATATCAAAATAGATTTGTGTAATTTTAAGTTTTATTTTTAAAGTTTTTAATGAAAAATAAATGAGATGTTAAAATTTGGAATGATTATGTATAATTTTATTTTATTTTTAAATTAAAATTGCATGTTTTTTGTATTTATAAGATGTTTACTCCCATATTTTAGTCTCGAATCATATTCGATATTATGATTTAGACTACTCTCCACACAATTAAGTTATAAAATTCATACTCTCAGGACCTTGTGTTGGTGTCTTGTGTAGATTCCAATTACTTTTGTTCTGATAATAATATTATTTTAAAATGTTACTAAAAGATTTGCTCCGAATTTAGTTTAATATCTGTAAAATTGAGAATTCATTTATTTTTCGGTACGTGAAAACGAAGGTAATAAGTTTCGCGGAGTGAGGTGGAGGGTTAAAATTTGATTGGTTATTATTTTATGTAACTTTGATTTGGTAAAGCTAAGTTTGTTTAAGTCAAAGTAAGTGGATGTTGAGTCTATGGTTTTTGGTAGCATGTAAGATTGCAAAAATACTTAACATAATCCATAAAAATAGAGATGGGAGAAAACCCACTTTTATTTTGGATAATTCTTTGTATCTCTGTGTATATTGTTTTTCTTTTATTAGTCCCTGCCGGGGTAACTATTGTTTTCGATTCACTTTGACTTCTTTACTAATCTGTCTTTGACTTTGCCTGTTAATGCATATATTTTAAACATTTTGACATAGCATATATATCTATTAATTATTTAATTTTATATTATTTACCTGCAATGTTATTGGTTGAAATTTTGAACCCGACAATGACAGAAACTCCTGGGAAAAAGTGAGGTTAATTAATGTTTCATTCAATGAAATTAATTATTTCATTTCATATTATTTACCTTCAATGTTACTAGTTGAAACTTTGAACCCTTATTGCCGTACGACTAGTAACAGCCAACTCTCGGAAAGAAGTGAGGTTAGTTAATGTTTCATTTAATGACCATATTTAATGATGCACATGGGTCATAGTATGAATTTAGATGGAGCAATACTTTAAACGTACATGCTTCCGCGATAGAAAAGGAAAATATAGGCTTTCTATTAGCGTAAGCCAGCGCAAAGGGATAAATAGTATCTGTGCGGAACTCATGAATTTTACCAATGTATTAACGTGGGGTATCGGCGCAGATGAGTTGCTAATTCGAGGATTAGCTCTCACTAAGAAATTATGCGTAGGGATAGTAGCGAATAAAAATCCTGCCGGGTAAAGACCAAGTGGAAGAGAGTCAATTGGAGGAGACAAAAGAGTCGCAGAAGGTTGAAGGTATCTGTTGCGATGGAGAGAAAGGTTAGTATAGATTTACGTTTTCAGGTTTCCTGGGCAGATTGCTTTTAGGAAAAATAGAGCTATCTTACCTTTTACATTTACTTATTTAAAGCTTTACTCTCCCTCCCTTCTACCCACTTTGCTTCCAGCAGTTTATTTTTACAAAGTTTCATGTAAATGGTTTTACTATCACTTTTCTTCCGGCAGTTTATTTTTACAATGTTTCTTGTGAATGATTTTACTACACATATGTTAACTCTCCATTAAAAATTTCACTTACTAAGTTTTACTTCACATTGAACACTTTACACTTACTAAGTTTTACTCTACATTGAACACTTTACTTTGTTAGTTACTTTACTTTATTCTTAACATTGTCTTATTTGCATATACAATTACTTATTAATTTCTACTCTGCATTGAACAATTTACCTTTTTTTTCTTATTTTTAGAAACTTTTATATTTCTACAGTTTACTTTTTTTTGCTTATTTTTAGAAACTTTTATTAATTTCTATAATTTACTTTTTTTTCTTATTTTTAGAAATTTTTTCGCTAAATGCAACTTGTTTGAAGAAAATCAAAGTTACATCCAGCAGAGTTACATCCAAGAAAGTTACATCCAGCTTTTATGTTTAGCAATAAAAACTTTTTCACCATAAGCACTATTTTTACTTTATTCGTATCATTTTCTTCTTTGCATATAAAATAATCCTGGTATCATTTTATTCTTTGCATATACATATAGCTATATTAAGTCTCATTGTTTAGTATCTATTCTCCAACTATCTCGGCAGGGACTGAGCTGCCATGCAGCCCTTGTTTCTGTTTATTTCACTGCAATACATTTATCTTTGTATTAAATGCAATACATTTGTCTATGTATTAAATTTTAACATGGTCGCAGTGAAGAAATATGATCGTCAAATACTATCATACACTCTAACCGTCATTAACCTCGTGGGAATAGGCACTCCACCCGAAATTCGCGCGTTCGCAAGATATAAAACGACTCGATTTGGGACAGCAATGGGATTGGGTACATAAAATTGGTAACTGACAGGAACTTAAATGGTTGGAAATCAATGGCTGACTGTTCGGCTGTGTCTGTGTCCGGACTTAAAGTTCTCTGAGCTTGCTCGCTTCCTCTGTAACGGGTGAAAAGTCCGGGTAAAGAGTTCTATAGTAATAGTAAAGGTAATTATGATGAGCATAAATTTCCTTCTGATTGTACACTGTTATAAATTGTTTTGCAATTGCTGAGTATTTTGGGGCCAATACGCAGGCAATGATGTCACTACGTGTTTGAATCTGTAGCAATTTTATTTTGTTATGTAATGAACTTTCAAATGTACTAGATAAGTCTCCGTTTCTATACATTATTTACATGGATCGGAACCTTATTTGTCACCTGTGTGATGTTCTAATAGTTCCCATGGATGCATTTTAATGGCTAGTTGAAACTAGTTGAAACTATTCTCTCATTGGAATGTTTTTTTTTATAGTTGTGATTCTTTTCAACGATCAAGTTATGATTAAGGCACTTAGACGAGCCTTGCTTTGAGTTTGTTTTGCTTTGGAATATTTGTTCCTTTCCTTTAAATTTACAACACTCACTTTTATTTTGTTTTTTTATGGTTGAGATGTGCCCCCAAGCACCTCATATTTCAGCTTAATTCCAGTTAAAATTTCATGCACATCTCATAGGGACTTAGGGAGAGAGACTGGGATTCATGCCTCTTTATTTTTAGGGTACCCTCCCTTGGTTAGAGAACTGGGTTGCTAACTTGAAGTGGCACGGAGATGGTGCTATCTACACATCCATCCTTGGCATTGGTATTTTGTCCAAAGTCTCTATTTATTTGATGTTTTTAAATTTGTAGTTAAGCATAACTACTAAAGGATTTGCCATCTCTAGGAGCGTTGAAGATGAAATTCACATTCTCTTATATTGTCGAGCTTACACCCACATTAGATCATAATTTAGTACACCCACATTAGATCATAGTTTAGCTTCATAATCTCTGCTACAACAATCTCCCTAACCTTCTAGTATGTCAAAACTATAGTGACCTAGAAACATTTTTTTCTAGGTTTTTTGAGAATAGAAATTTTTTTTTACAACAATCCAAGTAATCATCTTAAAATATGATAGACAATAGTTAATCTCATTGTTAATTACCATCATCATCATTATCATTATAAATTCAATTACATTTAAAGTTTTAAAAATTACAAATTTCAATTTATATTATAAATAATTGACATTAAATTTCCATGCAATTATATATATAGTTTATTTAGTGTAAAAATTGATTGGTTGATTGATTTAATATCACAGTTATTTATTTATTTATTCTCATTTTTAAATATATAGAAAAATAAAAATCTAAAAATATTATTAAACTAATAGATAAATTTATTAGTATTATACTAATATTATGATTATGTATCTATTATTTATATTTTTTTTTGTTTTAGCTTTTCCACAAATATGTAAATGAACTTATATATAATTACATCAAACAGTTTTGATTAAAAAACAAATTAAAAAAGATCAACATGATAATTCTCATCCTCGATGTTAAATGAGAGGAATATCCGTCCACATGACTAGTGCCGTCCGAAATGTAAGAAGCTACCCAACCAAATTGAAAATTACAGACATAGATTCATAACGTTTGCTGCCACATGGCTAATGCAAATAGCTATGATATCTCATTTATTTTGCAAAAGTCTTTACACCGAGAAAGAGTAAATTTTCCAGTACAGAATCATCCGATTAAACATTTGTAAACATGGCATGGCTTTCTAATTTCTTCACACCCAAACCAAAATTAGATGGTAAGGCAAACCATGCAACTATTTGGAAGACGCAGGAATGTTTTTCACCAAAATTAGATGGTAAGGCAAACCATGCAACTATTTGGAAGACGCAGAAATGTTTTTCACCAAAATTAGATGGTAAGGCAAACCATGCAACTATTTGGAAGACGCAGAAATGTTTTTCAGCCTCTTTAGCACTGTAACCAGCACCAGAGCTAGAACCGTGCCCGAACAGGATTATCAGATTTCACCTGTTGGTAGCAGAACACAACAAATTGTTGGTAGCAGAACACAACAAATTGAAGCAGATAATTAAAATGAGTATTTTAAGAAAACAGCGACTTTCTTGTAACTTGATAATAAAAAATGAAGGAAATAGTAAATCAGAAGAATATCAAATAGTTTATTTGTAAAAAATAAAAAACACCAAAACGGTGATTTCATTTAATCTGATCAATTCTTTTGAAATCTTACACAAAAATAAAATATTTGCTCAAATCTACTTCACTTTGTATTGTTTATTTTTTTTCTAATTACAATATAAATTCAGTATTTAAATTCAAATCTTCCTATCTAACATGGTTGGTAAAAAATATATATATATTCCTCATTAATATATATATATAACCTAGGGTTACTAATTAACTAGAGATCCATATATCCCAAAAAATGTTGCTGAAAAGTGTTGGGTGATTTTCACCTCGGCTCCAGCGTTCTTGACGAAGGATCGGCAGCTGCAGAATGGATACTGCTTGGTATTTTGTCAGGGTCAATAACTCTAAGACGTTGAAGTTGCTGAGGTGTGGCCACACTATCTAGATCTATGAAAACAGGCCTTGTTGGCGAAGAAAGATGTTCTCGCTCACCGGTCAGCATCTGCACCACGCGGGACATTGAAGGCCGTAACGCTGGAGCTGCTTGAGTGCACAGAAGACCAATTTTAATCACTTTAATCGCTTCCTCGACGAATAACTGCCCTCCAATGTGGAATCCATAACTTCTAATGTTCTGTCTTCCTTATACAGTCTCTATGTCTGGCAATTGACCAGTAACAACAAAACATAAAACAACATTGATTAACAAGAATCATAATTCTATGGACGTTTTAGAAAATTTATACTTTAAACTTCAAAGATGAGATCCACATGAGCCATACTGCTTCAATGAGAAACTCCATGTGTTGAGGCAAACTCTGATTCTGATTCTTTCTTCAGCTGATAATCTCAAGTACAAGTACTCCAAAACTGAATACATCTGTTTTCTCTGTCAGTCCGCGTAAGGCGTACTCAGGTGCCATGTAACATCTGCACAATTGAAGGTTGGAGGCAGAAAATAAACAAAGATAATGCGGAATGAGCTACGACTCTTGAATCTTTATTCATAAACAGAGATCAACTGATGTTATACAAACAATAATCTAATGCGTATTTAAACACTTATGGAAAACCCTAAAAACTCTAACCTAGCTTTTGTATGCATGCAAAGCATGCTGTTGCATTTATTAATTAAACAGGAACTGAATGTAAAAGCTAAGTTAACTGAAGTAATTACTATTTCTAACACTCCCTCTTAATTTCTTAATTACTACTCCTGACTAGTGCTAATTATTGCAGCTTTTACAATGCCTAAATTATTTCTATGAATTTCAAAAATATATTTTGTCAATGGTTTTGTGAATATGTTAGCCAATTGGTCAATCTATTTACAATGCTCAACACGAACTTCACCATTGTTCACAAGTTCTCTTATGAAGTGATATCTGGTATCAATGTGTAAAAATCCTCACAGCAGATCTAAGAGATGATGTATACCTCACAGGAAAGTAATTGATTAAGCAAGAAAATAGAAGAAGAGTGGTCAATGTAGTATAATGAGCAACAGAATAATAATACAGTAGAACTCAGATAGAAGCAAAAATACTTCACACACACTAGTTAATTAATCACAATATGGACAAATAAATAGTATAATGGTAGAGAGGATTCGAATGCCTAATGTGGCAATTCGAATTAGCCTCTCAGAGTGATCATAAGATCAATAGAGTGTCATCGGAGCACAACTACGTGTCCTCATGATGATCAGTGGAGTCATCAATGCACAAGTAACTGTCAACTAGATGTCAAACTAAGTCTAACTGAGTGTAGTAGGAGTAATTGGCACGAGTAGGCACTAACTGAATGAAGGAGGCTCAGTGGAGAGCGCCATAGGAGTTAACTAGAGTCAGAATGATCAGTCTACTCTCAGTGGAGGTCCGACAGAGTGATAAACTCAGTTAAGAGTCAGTTCAAGCCTAAAATCAAGGGAGAACTGAATGTAACTGAAGATAACTGGACTGGTAGGTGAAGAAGGAACCCTTGTCATGCAGTGGAGCAAAGAAGGGTGCATTAGTCATTGGGAAGGCTAGAAATGATCTGAAAGAAGCTCTTGGGGCTAGCTAACTAAGGACTAGTTGTTGGGACTAATGACTGGGATGCATGCAAACCCTAATTTTTGCATGCATGACTGGAAATGCAAATAATGGAAATGCTGATAGGACTAGGATGGAGTATAGGAATATCCTAACACCCCTTCTTAATCTATCATGGGCCGTGGTAACTAGGACCAAATGTCACCCAATACAATCAAATGAATGATAATAATAAAGAATAGTCCATAAATTGAGGAAATGGGGAAAACCTCGTGGGAAAAATACCCCCCCTCAAAATATATTGTAGGTCACACACAATAATAAATGCTCCAAACTCAAGCAGGTGTGATGCTTGGTTATATGTCTGGACGTATCTTCTTCTTGGGAAGAAGTGGATCATGCTCAAAAAGCATGTGCTTGTACTTGCTCTTCAGATCGAATGTGATGAGAACAAATCCAAAAGTATGAGGATGATCCTTGAACTTGTGATTTAAATCAGTTGAGGTAGGATCAAAAACATGAATATGCAGATAGTCTTTTGTCTTCTCCTTCAAACCATCATGGGTGAGATCATGCCAAAAAGAACCATCAAATAATAATGTTTGCTTGAAATCCAAATCAGATTTAAGACTTGAAGAATAGTTTCTTGAGATCTCCTTTGAACCAGCAGGGATGACATCAAAACTATCATATGCATGATAAATTATCCCAAGTAGTAATTGTTTAGAATCCAAATTAGATCCAAGACTTGAATCATGGTTTCTTGAGATCTCCTTTGAACCATAAGAGGTGAGGTCAAAACTGGTAGATGCATGAGAAATTATCCCAAGCGAATGGCCATGATTTCTTGAGATCTCCTTTGAACCAACAGGGGTGAGATCAAAACCATGATGTGCATGAGAAATAACCTTCTGAAAGCATGGAATAATGATGATATAGTAGTAAATAAGAGGTGATTGCTTGAGGAGAGCGAAAGCATTACCTCCAATAGCAGATCTGTCCTCCGAAATAATCATGTGATCATGATGCAAACCAATAGACTCTAGTGCAAGAGAGGATTTAGGACCTTCTGCAATATCTAGAGTGTGAGCTGGCACAGAAAGAGAAGAAAGTTTGAGCATGAGTGTAGAATTTGCAAGTTCTTTGTGGACAACTTCAATATGAGATGATACTGATTCATGATCTAAGAGACCATCAAGGAGGGCGAATGCATCACTTTGCTTGCTCTTGAAAGGGTTTGGACCAATTCCTTTATTCTCTTTACCAAATATTACATCCAGTTGGGCCCATAGCTCTTTTGGAGTTTCAATATCAACGAATTGGTGTAACATATATTCAGGCATAGCATACAACATGGTTGCACAAGCTCTGTCACCTTCAATTAACCAGTCATACTCTTCTTCAGAGGATTCGAACTCTCTTTCAAAACATAAATCAAAGAGACCATTTCTCTTCAAATATGCTATCACATTCAGTTTCCATTCATCATAGCTGAATGGAGAAAGAAGATCATAGTTGAATGGAGAAAGAGGAGGGATTTCTTCTGAATTCATTGAAGTTGTAGAAGACCTGCAAAAACAATAGAGAATGTATGCAACTGCTACTGCTGCAAAGATGCAGAAACTGTTGCAACTACTGCACTCGAAATATGGATAATAAACTGCAAAAAACTCTCAAGAATGGAGATAAACAATACTCTCAACATGCTCTGATACCATGTGAAAATCCTCACAGCAGATCTAAGAGATGATGTATACTTCACAGGAAATTAATTGATTAAGCAAGAAACTAGAAGAAGAGTGGTCAATGCAGTATAATGAGCAACATAATAATAATACAGTAGAACTCGAATAGAAGCAAAAATACTTCACACACACTAGTTAATTAATCACAATATGGAAAAATATATAGTACGATGGTAGAGAGGATTCAAATGCCTAAGGTGCCAATTCGAATTAGCCTCTCAGAGTGATCATAATATCAATAAAGTGTCATGGGAGCACTGTTGAGCCCAGAATTGACCCTTTTTAGTCATCATTAATCATCTTTCCTGCCCCTGTCCTACACCACTTATCATGGCAATCAGACCTATTGTCCTTACCTTATTCCCTAAATTACCAAGGTATGGCTGATCATTGTTTTATTTTATTAATGCTTATGATTGTGATAATTAAAGCTGTACATCTCTCAAATTGTGCTAACATGTTGTGATTTATGAAGGAAGTTGAGACAAATGGACTGCAGGAAGATCGGGGTTGAACAAGTCGTGAAGGAAGGGATGTTCGTTGCTTGTAGAGGAATCCTTGGGGCGCGAATCATCAATCCAAGCACAGCTGTGACAGGGCAGCTGTAACAGAATTCACTATCTTAAGTATGTTGCTGCTCGAGTCTAGTTGTGAGCTGGAAGGACCGCCACTCTTGGGTCAATTAATGACTTTCTCATATTTGGATGTTTCTATTCTGCCACGCATTGTAACAGCTAGTTGTTTAAGGCGCCTGAAGATCAGAGATCTTCATGGCTGCCCAATTATAGGATTAGATGTTACGATTTGTATGTATAAATATGGGGAGTTGCCTCAACCTAGGGGGTTGAACAGCAGACAATTAATTTGTTGTATTAGCAGCTGAGCAAAACTGTGTACTCATTCTTCTGTTAATATAAGGGGTAACTTCTGAGCTAAAGAGTTGTGTTGTTCAGCCAGCGTCTCTGTGTGAAGGCTGGGCCCGTCTTCCATAGAGATTGCTGAGTTAAAATAGGATTCTGAATTCATTGTTGTGTGATGCTTTGTTCTTTTCTTTTGTACGCAGCAGCAATATTTATTGTGTGGATTTTCAGTAAAAGATTATATTTCTGTGAGATTGGTGAATGGTGTAGAATAACAGTCGACTGAGTAAGGATTGCTTTATGCATTTCAATTTCTATTCACACTGCCGTGTTCATCTTTCAGCTAAGTCGTGATCCCATGAGCCATTACAATTTATCTTTCCTATTGTGTGTTGATTGACTTCCATTCTGCAATTCAATTTCTTAGAACAGTTGCTTCAATCTTTTGCAGTTGAATTTCTAGATTAATGTTTAGTTTATGCTTTATGATTTCCATATTGATTAAATCAGACAAGTGATTGTTCTAGAATACGAATGAGATTTCTTTTCTGCAATTGTTGATTAGATCTGGTACTGTTTCTTATTGATGCATGATAGAGAGGAGTTGAAGTATAGCAGTTAAAATGCAATTGTGATTGCATAGATTTTTGGGGATGAACATGGATGATAGAAGATAAAAATATTCACTTCTAATGGTTTAGTGTTTAAGCATATACTGTGCACTTATCCTTTGAAATAAAAAGACTTTCTCGGGTTGACAATAAATTTCATATGCTCTGTGTGTATTGATAACAATTTATCTGCATATAGAGTGCTTGACATTTTGGCACCGTTGCCGGGGAAGGATAAAAATTAAACATTGATCATTAGTTGCATCTGATAATTAATTCTTTGCTGAAATGATTTGGTTCGCATGAATACAAGGAGGGTAAAATGCGATCACCTCCCAACTCCCAAAACCCCACAAATTACTAACAGCACAAGTGGTTCGGGTCGTGGTCGAGGACAACAATTGGGCAGAAGAACATTCATCAACGATCTTGTTGACAGAACTGATTCATCCACCAGGGCTCATCATCAAGAAACTCCTATCAGACAAAACCCTGCCGGTGCTGGAACGCCAACGTCCACGGTGGAGAATACAGGAGCAGCTGTGACTCCCTCATACACCCCTGCTAAGGAAGGAGCAGCTGACACAGCTGTCACAACTGAATACGCAGCTGCTACAACTGAAGAATACGCAGCTGCTACAACTGAAGAATACACAGCTGTTACAACTGAGGAGAAGAACGCAGGAATGAACGAAGAAGAGGATAAAGAAGAAAGGATGGATAACAGACATGAGAACGAAGAGGAAGAGGGAATGGTAGAATACCATCTGCCAGAAGGAACTACGGCTACATTACAATTTCCAATTCAGCAGCTAGAAGGGACAGCTCCTATGAAGAACATCTCACCATCAGTGCTGCCTCGCTTCCATGGCAGGGCAGCAGAAGATCCAGATGAGTTCCTTTTTGAATTTGATATCCTCTGTTGCAGTTATGATTATGTCACAGATGCTCAAAAGCTGAAACTTTTTCCCGCCACCCTGAAGGACAATGCATTACGATGGTTCATGAGCCTTGGGGGAGGAACTGTTACTAATTGGAATAAGATGAAGCAAGTATTCCTGGAGAAATATCAAGAATATTGCAACACCAGGGACAAAAGAGAGGAATTATTTAAGATGGTGCAGAAGGAGGATGAAAGTCTAGAGGATTTTGTAGAAAGGCTGCTGTACAATGTGCAGAGAGCTGGGCAGACGAACATGGGGCTGGATGTGCTCAAGATAATCTTACTTCAAGGGATCAGGGATGACTGTTCAGACATGTTAAATTTCTTAGGAAAGGGAGATATCTCCAAAGAGCCTTTTGAGACGATTGTGGAATTATGTAAGAGATACTCCAGGGGATCTTCCAGGAATAATAAGCGGGATAAACGAGACAAACTGGAACATGATGTCTTCGACAGAACTCAGAAGTCATCTAATGGAGGAGCTACACGTGCAGAGATAGGCAATATCCTTGAAAATTTTAAAACAGAAATGATGAGATCCATCTCTTCGGAGATTGATGTCCTGAAGGCCAAACAGAAACAGGCAGTGGAGGATCTCACACTAGGTGTGTTCTGTCTCAGATGTAGAAAGAATCATCCACTGAAGGAATGCCCTCTTGACAAAATACAAGTATGTCAGCTGTGTGAGCTGAACCATGACATGAAGGAATGTCCCACACTTCCTCAAGTGAAGGCTATCCTGCAGGCATCAACTCCAGAAGTAGAATCAACTTATTTCATTGCGCATAAGAAACCTTGGCAGCCTCGAAATCAAGGTATGCCTCCGGACTCGTTTCCATTTTTGAATAATATGAAAAATTGGAACAATAATATGCAAAATGTGAATACACAATTCCCTTCAAATTATGCTCAGTGGAATCCTTCTCAATCTGCAATGCAAAATTATAACTCATGGAGTCCTTGGACACAGCCAACACATCAACCTACGCATGGTCTCCTGGATGGAGAAACTTCCATCTTGGGAACCAGTTTCCTCAACCACCTCTACCTCAACAGTCACCATATTCGCCTCCATATCCTCAATTTCCTCAATTTCCTCAATATCCTCAATACCCACCTCAGCAATCGCAGCTGCAGCTGTAGAATAATCCTGTTCCTAATATACCAATACGGCCTCAGCTTCCTGCCCAACCCAATCCTAACCCAAATAATAAAACAGTCCATCAATTGGAGACTGTCAATATGCTGGCCTACTCTCTTTCCCCTGTACCTTGTAATGATATTCGTCTATGATCTGGGAATCTAATAGAACCTGTAATTACAGAAGATATTCCACCTTCTGTACATGAAAAAGGAGAGAGTTCACAGCATCCATCTGATCCGGTTCCTATCACTGAAGGTGCTGAGCATTCCTTAGATGGGACGGCTGAAACATTAAATGAGAAATCAGATAATACATAGCCTACCCAGTTGGTGAGGCAACCACCATACCCTGAGAGACTAATGCTACCAAAAATAGGGGGGCAACCTCAGTTCAACCTTCTAGGAGAGCTGAAGAATCTTTATGTTAAAATCCCCCTTCTTCAAGCCCTTCAAGATGTGCCTATTTATGCTAAAACAGTTCGGGACCTATGCACTAAGAAACCAGGGAGGAAACCTAGAGATCCTCCCACTATTCATGTCATAGGGAATTTATCTGCTTTAATAACAGGAAAAACCCCCGTGACCAAGTATGACGACCCTAGAAATCCTATTGTCACTGTACATATAGGACAGACGCAGATACCTAACGTACTAGTCGACTTAGGAGCAGCGATCAATGTCATAACAATTGAGATTGTAAAGAAGCTGGGACTCACTAATTTCAGGCTGACCCCTACCATTTTAGAATTGGCAGACAGATCCACCATTAGACCCGAAGGGATTCTGGATGACCTTGTCATCTCAGTGGATTTGTGGGAATACCCTGCTGACTTTTTGATATTGCAACCAAAATCACAGCTGGGAGGACATCCATTGATCCTAGGGAGGCCTTGGTTGGCCACAACTAATGCTTGCATCAGCTGTCGATCTGGGTCCATGACTATATCTGATGGTATGGAAACCAAAAACCTCACCCTGTATCCTCCAGCACGGCCGAGCTTAGAAGCTGAAACTGCCCTTTGGATAGAACATGATGAGGAGGAGGATGTTCAGCCACTATTAACAATAGAGAAGGCCTTACCTTTTAAAAATGAAATAGAATATGATGCCATCAGTAATTTCATTATCGAACCTGCTTCAGTGGATAAAGAAGTCTATCAAATCCTGAACATTACCCTTGGTAAGGAAGAACAAGAAAATCTTACGGAGGAAACATTGGTTGGTGATACAAACATAATCCCAGTTTTGAAAAATTCAAAAAGCATTCCTATTGAGGTAGAGCCTGGAAGAACTTTGAACATCAACCCTGGACTCTCCTCAGAAGAACAGATGCGCCTAATCAGTCTCTTGAAGGAACGTAAGGGGGCATTCGCCTGGGAATATACAAACATGAAGGGTATCGCTTCTAATCTGTGCACTCATCATATTTACATTAAAAATGACTCCCGGCCTGTATGTCAACCCCAACGACGCATGAACCCAAATCTGAGGGATATAGTGAAGGAGGAAATCCAGAAACTTTTGGAAGCAGGCTTTATCTACCCTATTTCAGATAGTGAGTGGGTTTCGCCACTTGTAATTGTGCCCAAGAAAAATGGTAAATGGAGAGTCTGTGTTGATTATAGGGAGTTGAACAAGGCTACACAAAAGGATCATTTTCCTCTTCCCTTTATTGACCAAGTACTTGATACCCTATCAGGGAAGAAGTTCTTCTCCTTCTTGGATGGGTTCAGCGGGTACAACCAAATTCAGATTGCTCCTGAGGACCAGGATAAGACCACCTTCACCTGCCCCTGGGGAACATTTGCCTACAGGGTGCTTTCTTTTGGTTTATGTAATGCACCAACAACGTTCCAAAGAGCTGTAATTGGCATATTCTCTGAATTGGTTAATGATAGTATGGAAGTCTTTATGGATGATTTTACTCCCTATGGCAAGGATTTTGAGGAAGCACTGGAAAATTTAAAGAAGGTTTTAATTCGCTGTGAACAAGCTCGCCTCTCGTTAAGCACTGAAAAATGCCATATGATGATGAGTGAGGGGGTGATATTAGGACACTTCATCTCTACCGATGGCATTCAGGTGGATCCTTAAAAAATTAAGGTGATAAAAAATATACCTTCTCCTTCAACGCAGAAAGAAGTGCGAAGTTTTCTGGGACACGCTGGATATTACAGGAGGTTTATAGAAAACTTCTCCAAACTTGCTTCACCTTTGTTTTCTTTATTAATGAAGGATGCACAGTTTGTGTGGAGTGAAGCATGCCAGACAGCATTTGATAAGCTTAAAGAGAAGCTGTCCATAGCCCCTATCCTAAGGGGACCTAATTGAACCATACCTTTTCACATTTCTTCAGATGCTTCTGATACTGCCATTGGAGCAGTATTAGGACAGCAGGATGGTCAAGTACCTTATGCCATCTATTATGTTAGTAAAAACTTAGCCCCTGCTGAACTTAATTATACTGTTACTGAAAAAGAATTCCTTGCTATTGTTTATTCTATTAATAAGTTTTGGCATTACATTACTGGGTATCCTACCTTTGTGCACACTGACCACTCTGCCATTAAGTATTTGATGAACAAACCCGTCACCAATGCCAGAGTAACCAGGTGGCTTTTATTATTATAGGAGTTTGATATTACCATTATAGATAAACCTGGAAAAGAAAATGTTGTTGCTGAATTTTTATCACGATTTACTAACAGTGATGACAGTTCTCCTGTTGAGGATTCTTTCCCAGATGAACATTTATTCGCACTCTCAGCTCATTCACCCTGGTATGCAGACGTTGCTAATTATTTGGTTGCAGGAAAGCTCCCGCCACATATGTCTAAACGAGAGAAGAGAAAAATCATCCAGCAAAGTGCCAGGTATTGTTGGCTCAATGGCCATCTCTTTTACACAGGACCTGATCTTGAGATTAGAAGATGTGTAAGGGAAGATGAGATCTTTCATATACTGAAGGCCTATCATGATGAACCTTGTGGAGGACACTTTGCAGACAAAAGAACAGGGCATAAAGCGCTGCGGATGGGCTACTATTGGCCGACACTATTCACGGATGCTAAAAGATATGTTCAGTCCTGTGACAGCTGCCAAAGGATGGGCCAACCTAATAAAACATATCAGATGCCTTTACAGCCCCAAGTGGTACTAGAACCATTTGACAGATGGGCATTGGATTTTGTTGGCCCTATCAGCCCTCCTTCCAAACAGAAGATTTACATCCTGGTGTGTACAAATTACATGACCAAGTGGGTGGAAGCTGTAGCCTTGAATAAGGCTAATGACCAGGCAGTGATTGATTTTCTGTACACTGAAATCTTTACCCGCTTTGGGGTACCAAAGGAAGTAGTTACTGATGGGGGACCGCAATTCATCTCACACCAATTTGAGTCCTTGCTCCGGAAGTATCATGTGCAGCATAGGATAGCTTCACCTTACCACCCCCAGGCCAATGGTCAGGTGGAAAGTACTAATAAAGTTATTGAAGCATTCCTTACTAAAACAGTTAAAAGCCATCGAAGGGATTGGGCTGACAGGCTTCCAGAAGCACTGTGGGCATATCGCACAACTTGGCGCAACACTAAAGGGTTTTCTCCTTATGATCTGGTGTATGGAAAGAGTGTCATCTTTCCAATTGAATTTGAGATCAAGACCCTGAAAAGAGCCACCGAAATGAATCGAGATGTAACAGAAGCCCAGAAGAGAAGATTGAATCAATTAAATGAACTAGATGAGAAACAGTTAGTTGCAGTAGACCAAACTGTGCTGCTCCAGCAACAGAGATCCAACTGGCATGACCGATTAATCAAAAAGAAAATCTTCCGTGAAGGAGATTGGGCACTATTATACGACTCCAGATTCAAGAAGGATTTTAAAGGAAAACTACGTACAAGATGGCTGGGTCCATATTTGGTCGACAGGGTATTTGACAACGGCACTGTTCGCCTGGTGACCATTGATGAAAACCGTATATCATTACTTGCTAATGGCCACAGACTGCGACTGTATCATAAGCCCATCTCGAAAGATGCATTTATTTCACAAATCGCTGTCGATCTAGATTATCAGTTGGCACCAAAGCAGGAATTTTTCTCTGCCTTTACCAATCCTTAAACTGAAAATCGTATTTGCTGTACATAAATAATTTCCTGTTGTAGCGTATAATTGTTGTTTTTTTTTTCCTCTTTGTATTTGATCTTTTTGTTTGCTGTCATCTTCCAAAAATTTTCAGGGAAGCGCCAGGAGAATGACCAGTTTCGGCCCATCAAGCGAAAATCTCCCTGTGTCGTCCTTGCTAAAAAAAAAAAAAAAATCCGGCAGCTGCGACATATTTCCTGACAGCTGCAACATCTTTTTCCGGCAGCTGTATATCTTTTCCGGCAACCACGTTATCATTTTCCATTAACCGTAAAAAAAAAATCCTTTTTCTCGCGGCTGCAAATCCTTTTCCCCGCCTGCCGTCAATCTTTTCCGGCAGCTGCAACATCGGCAGCTGCAACATCTTTTTTCGCAACTGCCACCTCATTTTCCCACAGCTGCCACCTCATTTCCCCATGGCCGCCACTTCATTTCCCAGCAGCCGTAATTCCCCGCCTGCCGTCAATCTTTTCCGGCAGCTGCAACATCAGCAGCTGAAACATCGACAACTGCGACATCTTTTTTTGCAGCTGCCACCTCATTTCCCCGCGGCTGCCACATCATTTCCCAGCAGTCGTCATACCTTTTCCCCGCCTACCGTCAATCCTTTCCGGCAGCTGCAACATCGGCAGCTGCAACATCTTTTTTCCGCAGCTGCCACCTCATTTCCCCGCGGCTGCCACCTCATTTCCCAGCAGCCGTAATACCTTTTCCCCGCCTGCCGTCAATCCTTTCTAGTAGCTGCGACATCGGCGGCTGCAACATCGGCAGCTACAACATCGGCAACTGCAACATCGGCGGCTGCAACATCGGCAGCTGCAACATCTTTTTCCCGCAGCTGCCACCTAATTTCCCAGCGGCTGCCACCTCATTTACCAGTCACTGCCACCTCATTTCCCAGCAGCCGTAATACCTTTTCCCCGCCTGCCATCAATCCTTTCTGGAAGGTGCGACATCGGCGGCTACAACATCGGCAGCTGCAACATCGGCAGCTGCAACATCGGCGGCTGCAACATCGGCAGCTGCAACATCTTTTTCCCGTAGCCGCCACCTCATTTCCTAGCGACTGCCACCTCATTTACCAGTCACTGCCACCTCATTTCCCAGCATCTGCTTTATCATTTTCCGTTGACCGTAAATCATTCTTCCCGGCAGCCGTCAATCCTTTTTCCGGTGGCTATGAATCATTCCCGGCAGCTGCCATTTCTTTCCAGCGGCTGCAACATCATGTCACAGCGGCTGCAACATATTTCCCACAGTCGTAAAATTTTTTCCGCTAGCTGTAATTTTTTCCCGCCGCCGTAAAACTTTTCCGTGACAGCCGTAATTTTCCCCGATATCGTAAATCCTTTTTCCGGCTGCCGTGAATTCTTTTCCGGTGGCTGCAACTTCTTTCCCGCCGGCTGCAACACATTTTTTTTGGCGACTGCAACATCTATTTCATCGGCCGTGCTATCACTTTTTTGGCAACTTGCAGTCGTAACTCCCGTGTTAACAGAAGAATTGTTTCAAACCTACTAATTATGGTGCTGATTCACCTCAGTCGTGCCGGCGAACTCATCATTCCGACCCCGAGGACGCGATGGTTTGGGTTTCACCAGCGGAAGAAATTAGTGCCTTATCCGAGTCATCATGTTCACACGTCTGACTGTGCACGAGTTCGGCTCCGTGATGTCACCAACTACATGCTCCACCAGTTTCCGCAGCTTTTCGACGCACAGTTTTATGAGGTATGGCTTTCATTTATCACGTGATTAAGCATTGATATCATTTAAACGATATTGGTCGTACCTTCACTCGTACCACCATTTATACCTGATTAAACCTTTCCCTCGTACGACGTAACACTAATAAGTGCCACCTTCCCCAATTCGGCATGGAAATTTCAAACGCTTTTCTGTGCTCAACTTTCCAAATTTTCTCATTCGCTCAACGTCTTCGCTCAACGATTCGTGTATCCTCTGTGCTGCAAATTCCATTCTGGGATCCTGTAATCTGTGGAATAGCAGTTTCAGCTTGCAGCCAGGACCATGGGGATTCCAGTTCACCATGAACCTTTCAATACCCGGGAACTCAGGTGAAACCTTCAAGTTCTTGCTATTTTTCAAGCTGCTGGCTGGCTCAAATTATTTGAGCGATTGGACGGATTCGATCGGGACGCAGCCCTACAGTTTGTCTTGAATCTTACCAAAACTCATTCCACGTTGTGGGGGCTATGTATAGACGTCTCCGAGACCATTATATCCGAGGTTACAGCCATCCCGATGGTGGGAAAACCATGGTTTAACCGACGAGTCTCTGCAATTGTTGCACGAGAAGAATTTTTACTTCTAGGGGAGTAGGTTGAAGCATCTAGGAGAGGGATTGCACTGAACTCACTACCGCGGCCATGGGACCAGGTTGCTGTCTTCCTCAAGAAATACATTACTTGTGAAGGTAGATATCAAACTGTGTATAACTCTGAACTTTCTTTGCTTTCTCATCTCCGCCATGGCATTTTATTGAACATTCCATTTTATTTATTGCACGACTTGCGTCATATGGCCACATTTGTTCAGTCTACGAAGCACCCACTTTCCTCTCTCACCCACCATGGCCTTATCAAATTAATTATTGTAAGAACCCTTGCCCAACATAATATAACTTGGGAACAATTTATAACCCGACCACAGCAACCTGTTCCCTTGAGGGTCATCCCATTACAGCAGTTACCGGTTCCACCACAACAGGAGGACCGAAGTTCCTCCAGTGAAGTTGGGGGGAGGGATGAAATGGGAGAAGAACAGCAATCAGGGGCGCAGGCAGGACCATCCGGGGTGGGTGAAACCACAGTAGAAGAACAACAACCGAGGGCACAGTTAGAGCCATTCGAGGTAGATGAATCCCTAGCACAAGCAGAACCAGTGGGGGGATGACACTGCATTTGAAGGAGAGCAAGGGGAAGCACAAAAAGAGCCATTAGGGGACAATGTAGATGAAACCTTCATGGAAAACCTAGATAACAGGACAGCTCCGACAGCAGAAGGTGAAATTGGAGCAACATCAAATGCTGCGACAATGAAACCTGAAGATGACGGAGCTAGGGCAATGGAAGAAGACATTGAGCTGGTTACAATTGAGTCTTCACCTAAGTGGGTAGGAGGAGGAGCTGTGATTGAAGAAGAACAGCATGAGGGGCAAAGAAATATTCCTTTGACCTCATTTTTTCCTCCCTATATCCCAGCTCCATGGGAGGAAACACCACAAAAGGAAAAATCACAAAAGGAAACCCCACAAAAAGAAAAATCACAAAAGAAAACGCCACAGAAGAGAAAGAGAGCCACCAATGAATTTGATCTAATAGCACCAATCAGAAGGAAACAAACTCGATCTGCCACAGCAGCAGAGGCAGCTAGGAAAAGATGGGCAACCTCAGAGACACAGTTTGAACCCCCAATCCTTGCACCAAGACCGATGGATGCTCCACAAAGGCCAGTGGCGGAAGAACCTGGAATTGAAGGACTTCTGTATGAGAATGCAATGCTGAAAGAGGACCTCCAAGTACTTAGAAGGGAGTTGGAAGCTTGGAAGGAAACCTACAGAAAGCAGGGTGAAAGAAAAATGTACACACTAATAGAGGCTGTAGACCAAGTGGAGGAATCAGATTCTGCTGGAGCTAGGGAGGAGGATGAACGAATACTCTGCCCCACCTGTGGAGAAATATTTAAGGAAGCAGGCCATAAAATTCGACTTAACACTTATTCAGCACAACAGCCTATGGCCACAGTGGGGGAAGCAGTGGAAAAAGAAGGTGCTGCCACACAAGAACCAGCACTTTTAAACATCCTTGCTGAAGCTGTTACTTCCCACGATGCAGAAATTATGGAACAGGTGGGAGAAGGACATGGGATGGGGGATGCTCTGGAGCTTATAAAGGAATATAGTGAAACCCCAGAGTGTTCCCACGATACAGAAATTATAGATCAGATGGGAGAAGAACTTGGAATGGAGGTCACTCTGGAGGCCAAAGAAGAATTCCACACTGTGACCCCAGAATGCTCCCAGGACACAGAAATTTTGGAAGAAGAGGCTCAAGGGTAGGATAGTGATAAACTGGAACAGGATGCTATAACACAAGAACCAGTAACCCTGAATTTACTTGTCCAATCAGCCGAACAGGTGGGAGAAGAGCCCGGAACAGAGGGACACTCTGGAATTCAATGATGAACTCTGGGTAGTAACCCCAGAAGGCTCCCATGACACAGAGCTCCTAGGAGAAGAATTGCAACAACAGGAGGATGAAGGGGCAGGCCAGGATGTTGCTACACAAGAACCAACATCCTTGGAAGATGCAACAGGAGCTCCTGAATTTCATTTAAAAGATAAACCTGGAGTGGATTTCATTCCCGATACACAGTTGGGAGAAGATGAACAGGTACAGACACCATGCTCAGGTGACACCGAAATTTTGGAGGATGAGCTGCACGATGAGAAGGAAATCCAATCTCAGCAGCAGAGGGACAAGGAAGACACTGTTACACAAGAACCAGTGTCTCTAAAAACAATGATGGTGGCTGCTGAAGAAAGCTTAAAGGATGTTGCTGTTACACAAGAACCAACAACCCTTTTATTAAACTTAGAGGTGCTAGAAGACACTGCCCCACAAGAATCAGTGCTTCTCCCTCCTAAGAATGTTATTGATGTAGATTCAGATTAAGGATGGCCCTCTAATCTCTCATGCACAGCATAATGAGACTGCAGGAAGATTCCCACTTCATTAATTGCATTTCCAGATACCAGCAATTAGCAGAGGAAGGGGAACAGTGACTCACAGAGGCTATTCAAAAGACAGATAAGGTACCTGGGTTTCTTACAATTCTTTCTCTCTCCATGGATAGAGCTCAATACAGGATTCAGATTGTAAATAATGCAAGTTTTTGCATGAGGACATGCAACAGGGTAGTTGGGGGGAGATGTTGAGCCCAGAATTGGCCCTTTTTAGTCATCATTAATCATCTTTCCTGCCCCTGTCCTACACCACTTATCATGGCAATCAGACCTATTGTCCTTACCTTATTCCCTAAATTACCAAGGTATGGCTGATCATTGTTTTATTTTATTAATGCTTATGATTGTGATAATTAAAGTTGTGCATCTCTCAAATTGTGCTAACATGTTGTGATTTATGAATGAAGTTGAGACAAATGGACTGCAGGAAGATCGGGGATGAACAAGTCGTGAAGGAAGGGATGTTCGTTGCTTGTAGAGGAATCCTTGGGGCGCGAATCATCAATCCAAGCACAGCTGTGACAGGGAAGCTGTAACAGAATTCGCTATCTTAAGTATGTTGCTGCTCGAGTCTAGCTGTGAGCTGGAAGGACCACCACTCTTGGGTCAATTAATGACTTTCTCATATTTGGATGTTTCTATTCTGCCACGCATTGTAACAGCTAGTTGTTTAAGGCGCCTGAAGATCAGAGATCTTCATGGTTGCCCAATTATAGGATTAGATGTTACAATTTGTATGTATAAATATGGGGAGTTGCCTCGACCCAGGGGGTTGAACAGCAGACAATTAATTTGTTGTATTAGCAGCTGAGCAAAACTATGTACTCATTCTTTTGTTAATATAAGGGGTTACTTCTGAGCTAAAGAGTTGTGTTGTTCAGCCAGCGTCTCTGTGTGAAGGCTGGGCCCGTCTTCCATAGAGATTGCTGAGTTAAAATAGGATTCTGAATTGATTGTTGTGTGATGCTTTGTTCTTTTCTTTTGTACGCAGCAGCAATATTTATTGTGTGGATTTTCAGTAAAAGATTATATTTTTGTGAGATTGGTGAATGGTGTAGAATAACAGTCGACTGAGTAAGGATTGCTTTATGCATTTCAATTTCTGTTCACACTGCCGTGTTCATCTTTCAGCTAAGTCGTGATCCCATGAGCCCTTACAATTTATCTTTCCTGTTGTGTGTTGATTGACTTCCATTCTGCAATTCAATTTCTTAGAACAGTTGCTTCAATCTTTTGCAGTTGAATTTCTAGATTAATGTTCAGTTTATGCTTTATGATTTCCAGATTGATTAGATCAGACAAGTGATTGTTCTAGAATACGAATGAGATTTCTTTTCTGCAATTGTTGATTAGATCTGGTACTGTTTCTTATTGATGCATGATAGAGAGGAGTTGAAGTATAGCAGTTAAAAGGCAATTGGGATTGCATAGATTTTTGCGGATGAACATGGATGATAGAAGATGAAAATATTCACTTCTAATGGTTTGGTGTTTAAGCATATACTGTGCACTTATCCTTTGAAATAAAAATACTTTCTCGGGTTGACAATAAATTTCATATGCTCTGTGTGTATTGATAACAATTTATCTGCATATAGAGTGCGTGACAAGCACAACTAGGTGTCCTCATGATCATCAGTGGAGTCATCAATGCATAAGTAACTGTCAACTAGATGTCAAACTGAGTCTAACTAAGTGTAGTAGGAGTAACTGGCACAAGAAGGCACTAACTGAATGAAGGAGGCTCAGTGGAGGATGCCATAGGAGTTAACTGGAGTCAGAATGATCAGTCTAGTCTCACTGGAGGTCCAACGGAGTGATGAACTCAGTTAAGAGTCATTTCAAGCCTAAAATCAAGGGAGAAATTAATGTAACTAAAGATAATTGGACTGGTAGGTGAAGAAGGCGCCCTTGTCATGCAGTGGAGCAAAGGAGGGCACATTAGTCACTAGGAGGGATAGAAATGATCTAAAAAAAGCTCCTGGGGCTAGCTAACTGAGGACTACATGCTGGGACTGATGACTGGGATGCATGCAAACACTATTTTTTGCATGCATGACTGAAAATGCAAATAATGGAAATGCTGATAGGACTAGGATGGAGTATACGAATATCCTAACACAAAGTGCTTGCTTTTCTGGTGAAAAACATGGTTCTTGGATAAAGCGATTGCTGAATTGTTGTCACAATAAACTATGGTTGGTCCTTCTTGTTTCTATTGAAGACCTTCTAAAACTCTGCGTAACCAGACTACTTGACATGCTACTAATGTCGCTACTACATACTCTGCTTGTGCCGATGAGAGTGTCACAATGGAGTGCTTCTTGGATACCCATGAAATCACCCCTGATCCAAGATGAAAAACATGACCAGAAGTGCTCTTCCTACCATCCAACCTTACTGCAAAATCACTGTCAGTGAAACCTGTCAAAACATCATACTCAATGCTTGAGTATAAAATTCCATAGCTTGAAGTCCCCGCAACATATCGTAAGATCCTTTTTCCAACTTGCCAATGCGAGTCTTTGGGAGACTCCATGAACCTCGAAATCAAGCTGACATCAAACATAATATCAGGTCTCGTAGCTGTGAGATACATGAGACTTCCTGCAAGTCTCTTATACAATGTTGGATCTACATTGGGACTGCCATCTTCTTTGCTCAACTTAGTACCTGTTTCCACTGGTGTAGGTGTTGTTTTGCAATTAAGCATTCTGAATCGCTTAAGAACTTCATTAGAATATTTATTTTGAGAGATAAATATACATTTTTCTGACTGTTCTACTTCTAGGCCAAGAAAGAACCTCATCAATCCAAGGTTTTTCATCTTGAACTCTTTCTTCATAGTTTCCTTGAACTCATCTACTGAAAGGTCACCTGTAAAAATCATATCATCAACATTCAAATAAACTATTAAAATCTATCCTTGTTGATTTACCTTTGTGTAAAGTGTTGGTTCGCTGCTGCTTCTACTAAAACCATTTGTGGTCATATAAGAATCAATTCTACAGTACCAAGCTCTTGGAGCTTGCTTGAGCCCATATGCTTTCTTCAACTTGTAAACTTTCTCTTCATGTTCTTTTATTTCATACCCATGTGGCTGCTCCACATAAATTTCTTCTTCAAGAATTCCATTCAAGAATGTTGACTTGACATCCATCTAATACACTTTCCATTTTCTTTGGGCTGCAATTGCTAGGACTACTTTTACAGTGTTCAATCTTGCCATTGGTGCAAAAGTTTCTCCAAAATCAATTCCTGGTTGTTGCGAGAAACCCTTTGGTACTAACCTTGCCTTGTACCTATCAATCTCACCTTTTTCATTGAGTTTGGTTTTATAAACCCACTTCACACCAATGGGTTTCTTATTCTTTGGCAGGTCAACTGGATCTCATGTATCATTTTTCTCAATGGAATCTATCTCTTCGTCCATAGCATTCACCCAATGCTCTTGTTTTACAGCCTCTTCATAAAACATAGGTTCACTAGCAATAAAAACATAATTGGTATTTGCATCCAATTCATCATAAATATCTGCCAATCTTCTAGTCTTTTTATTACTGTGATCAGATTCATTACCTGATTGCGGACTTGATGCTTCACCTCGAACTAAGTTTCTAGGTGTTCTTTCTGGAGTATTTGCTACTAGTGAAAATGCTACTGGATCTTGTTGTCCAAACAACTCCTCTTCTTCTCCATCTTCTAGTTGGGGTATTGCAGCTCCCACACCCTTGTCTATGGTTACATTCCATGACTCTTCCTCTTTGAACAAAAAATCTCTGCCAAGAATAACCTTTTTGGAAATAGGGTTATACAGCTTGTAGGCTTTAGTTTGTTCACTGTATCCAAGAAATATACATTTCTGACTCCTATCGTCTAGCTTTTTTCTTAATTGTTTAGGAACATGAGCATAAGCAACACAACCAAATATTCTGAAATAAGAAACATTACAACTCATACTTGACCATGCTTCCTCTGGTACTCTGTTCTTCACAATTTTGGTGGGAGATCTGTTCATCACATGAACAGTACAAGCCACTGCGTCTCCCCAAAATTCATGGTACAAATTTCTTCCTTTCAACATGGTCCTTTCCATATTCATGATGGTTCTATTTTTGCATTTTACAATACCATTCTGCTAAGGTGTATATCTTGTAGTGAATTGCCTCTTGATTCCATGATGCTTGCAGTAATCATGAAATTCCTTTAATTCATACTCTCCCCCTCCATCAGATCTCAATATTTTGAGTTGATAACCACTCTGTTTTTCAACCATAGCCCTAAATTCCTTGAACTTGCCAAATGTTTCAGACTTCTGACGAAGGAAATACACCCAAGTTTTTCTACTGAAATCATCAATAAATTTAAGAAAATAATAGCTTCCATCAATCGATTAAGTTTGCATTGGTCCAACCAAATCAGTATGAATAAGTTCTAAAGGTGCATATGCCCTTCGAGACATACATTTAGGAAAGCTACCCCTGTGCTGCTTTGCAATGATGCAACACTCACAACTGCTTTCTGGCTCCTTCATAGGGGGTAATCATTTTACCATCTCTTTTTGCTGCAAAAACTTGAGACCACCAAAGTGAAGATGTCCATATCTAAAATGCCATAACCAATAACCATCCATGCGAGTGGCTTTTTGAGAAAAAGAGGTTACCTTGCTGCTACAATTCATGACTAGTGGATACATCCTGTTCCTAGTCACTTGTATTTTGATGATCAACTGACGATTTGGGGGTTTGTCATAAATTTCACAGTATGATCCATCAAAGACAAGTCTGTATTTATTTTTAGTGAGTTGCCCAATGCTAAGCATATTATGCTTCAATCTTGGAGCATAATAGACATCTGAGATTGTCTTTTGTTGGCCTTGTTTGGTCAGAATGTTAACCACTCCTTTGCCAAGAACTGGAACAACCTCATCCGTGCCAACTTTGATCTCTGTCCTCACTGATTCATCTAGGTCTGCAATTAGACCTCTATCACCTGTCATATGGTTACTGCAGCCACTATCTAAAAGACAAAGTCCCTTTGGGCCTTTGTTAACACCCAAAAAGTGCTCACTAGCTCATTTACCACATTATATGGCTCATTTGTCCATTTTCCTACCATATTTCCATTAAAAATCCCAAAAAATCCCATTAAAAAGCCTCCAAAAGGCCACAAATGCCTCCAAAAGGCCACAAAACCATCAAAATAGCCTAAAAAAGGCTAAAAAAAACCCCTTTTCCTCCAAAAATAGCAAAAATCCCCTAAAAAGGAATAAAAAATATAAAATAATGAGGAAAAGGAGGAAAAAACCCTAAACAGCTGCCCAAAACTATGTGTTTCCTAAAACCATGGGTCAGCACTCCACCACCAAAAAACTATAAATAGGTGATGGAGATCCCTTATTCCATATCCACAATCACAAGCACCCTTACTCTGCCAAAATCTCTCTCGAAACCCTAGTTCATCATTTGAACTATTTTCACCTTGAGAGCTACTTTGGCCCATCCCCACCATTGGAGAAGGAGAAGGAGCATTCAGAAGCTTGGAGCATCCTCTTGGACACTGCAAAGGGCTTCACCAACCTTGACACTCAAGGTAACATTAATATAAAACCATTTTTTACATCTTTTATTTATGTCTCATGCAATGTTTAAAGTAGTTTGTTAATTGTTGTTTTAGCTTAATCATTTAATCATTATTGAACTGCTACTAAGGAGTCCATTCTCCTTAGTAGGTGCTCATTGGCACAAGCTAGGGGTAAAACCCTAGCTACAGTTTTGGCGACTCCCCTAGTTTTCGAATTTCTGGTTTCCGTTTTTAAATTTTTTTTTTTCCTTTCGGCTGTCCCTTTCGGACGCCGCATACCGCGTCTTTTTCCCTCTACAGTCGCGTCCCGACCGCGCCTTTCAGGCCTTTACCCGCGATCCGACCGTGGCTCTCAGACTGCTTCCGACGCTCTGCCGGCGGATTCAAGTCTGTTACCTGCGATCCGACCGTGGCTAATCAGCCTGTTTGCCGCGATCTGACTGCGCCTGTCGGCCTTTTTCACGCGTCCCGACTGCGGCTTTCTGCCTCTTTCGTGCGTCCCGACTGCGCTTGTTAGCCTTTTTTGCCGCGACCCGACTGTGTCTTTTTCCATTTTTCCTGCGTCCCGACTGCCACTGTTGGCCCGATAGCCGCGACCCGACTGTGTCTTTTCCCCTGTTTCCTGCGTCCCGACTGCGTCTGTTGGCCCAATAGCCGCGACCTGACCGCCGCTGTTCCCCTCGAACCCGCGGTCGGCCTGTTCTGATTCGCCACAGACCCGCGGTCTGATTTCTGCTCTTTTCCTGTTTTGAGCCCAGCCCCTCTTGCTGCAATATTTTCTGCATTTGAACAGCCCTCTGTCCCACCTGTAGCCCACTTCCTTACAACCTTTCTGCAACATAATTTCTGTTCCTTTTACAGAATCTTTTTAAAAAAATTCAGTATTTTTATTTTCAGAAAATTTCGCAAGTTCAAAAAATCAATTTTAGCATTATTGATAGATTGGAAGTTGCCCTCCCTTGTGGCACTTGTATTTTTGGGATCATTACCTCACGAGCACACACTCTGTCACATAAAATCAAGTGAGCCTTAAAAAGTACCTAACTAAACCAACATTCTAACCCCACTTGGGGAACACAAAAGAATCATTGTAGTTAGGTAGGATCAGGGGGATAGGCTTCCAATAACACCCCTTGGTTATTTCACTTGAGACATAGTTGTTGTCCAAATAGGGAACCAAAATCCCCTAGTACGTTTTGGCACGGTCACGACCAGTTTATCAGAGGGCCTCTCCCTTAGGAGGGTTGAAGTCGGGAGACTGGTTCCGGAGGCCTGAGTGGAATACCGCACTCCATTCAGTAACCGAAGGGCTACCTTTCGCGGTTCGCGGGATATCCCTGTATAGGGGTATTGCGGTCAACGAACTAAACGGCAGATTCACCTTTCTGGACATGTCATGAACAGGGTATCTTAGTTGCCATTCTTCTAGGATTGACTACCCGGTGTCCCTCCCGGTAGGGGGATATCATAGCCACTTGGCTTTCCTACTCATATTGTCTGACTTGGATTTCATCACCTTGCAGAGGATATGTTTAGTTAAGTCAGAATACTTTTAGTTAGGTGTTTGCATGCTCCTTTACCTCCCTTTGGTCTAGTGAGTCCACCATTTTTCTTTTTTAGGAAACCTGCTGCTTGTTGGTATTCTGACCATCTTTGTTGTTACTCCACCTATTGTAGCACAGCTGTTGCAGTGGGTGTTTTGAGTTGGTTGTTGGCCTGAGTGCCTTGCTTTTTAGCTCTCCTTCTGCACACTCGGTTGCATTAGGATTTTTGAGCTGTTTTTATACTCACCTCAACCCACAGAGATTTTGACACCATCCGTCACCATTGAGCCCCCGAGACATTCTCGGCGCCTCAGGGGCGAGCCCCCACAGCACGGTTCTCTTGACACCACTCGTCATAGATTCCGATCATTGTCCGTTGATACCACTCATCACAGATCTAGAGCCTTGTCACTTGACTCCACTCGTCAGCGACGTAGGTCTCCGTCACCAGATAGTGACGCACCTTACTTTACCTCAGATTCTGACGAAGAGTCTGAAAACCCTATTTACACTGCCCCTACTAGCCCCATGGCTGGCACGACTTCCACTCCATTTGTCATAGGGACCATTGGTGGCACATCCACCACTACACCAGTTACTACACCTATTTTGGGTATGCCCTCCATGGGGCAACCATCTACCGTTACCCTCACGGTACCTATTCCCACAGCGGGAATACCTATCGCCACTACATCAGTGGCTCACACTACCAATGGTGGTGCTGGACCATCCTTCACTACTTCAGTTCCCCCACTTGGGAGCACCACCTCAAATCTTGTCCCTCCACTTGGGGGCACTGGCCCCAACTTGGTCCATAGCACTACTGTGTCGCAGCCTTCTTCCAGTTTGCCATTCATGGCTAGCCTCAACCTACCTGACCTGGCCAGATTGACCAATGATCCTATTCGACACGACCCTACATGGCCTCATATGCCTACCAAGCTCCCTTCGGACATCCCTAAGTTCGAGGGCAAGGCCGGTGAGGACCCACAAAACCATATCATGTCTTTCCACCTATGGTGTTCCTCTAACTCCATCGTGGATGACTCTGTTCGCCTCCGTCTTTTACAGCGCACCTTCACTGGCTCTGCAGCCAAGTGGTATATTGAGCAGCCTCATGGGACCCACGCCACCTTTTCTTCCCTGGCCTCGACCTTCCTGCAGTTCTTCCAGTTGCCAGTCCGCTATGACGCGGGCGTTGAGATCCTTCTATCTTGTAGACAAAACACGGCTACCCATATCACGGATCACATCCATGAGTGGCGTCGACGCCGTAGCTTATGCAAGATTAAACTAGATGACCGTATCTTCCTCGATTGGTTCCTCAAGTCCCTGCTTCCTGTTATTGCTAAGGATGTAGCTTCAGAAAGACCCCAGTCTGAAGAAGAGGCCATCCTTAAGGCACAGCAGTTCGACCTCATTTACGCCCAGTCGGGTTACCTTTATACCATTATACCTGACGCCCCTCGCGGCGAGTCCTCCCATCATGATGCGCCGGGGGCATCCCACGCTGCTGATGGTATCATTGGCCGTGTTTCTTCGCATCCCCAACCATTTTCTATAGCACGACCTACCCCTGGCCCCGACCTGTCGAGGGCTACCTCCCAGTCTGGAGCAACCAATTCATATGCTCCCATGACACATCACCATTCCCATGGACCTTCGTGTCCACCTCAGTGCTTTGGGTATGCGACTCCTGCTTATGCTCCTCCAGTCGCCCCTCAGCCTTACTACCATCAGCAGACTGCCCCGGCTCCTGCGCCTTCACAAGCCCCACCCGCTTATTATCCGCCCCAGGCAGCCCCTGCGGCACATCCACAACCTGCTCCGCAGACCTATCAGCAATCCCCTCAAGTTGCTGCACCTGCTCAGCCTCAACCTGCATATCATCCTCCGCAGCCTGCTCCTGCACCTGCGCAACCTCAGAATCCACCTGCTGCCCAAGGGCAAGTTTACGCCCAACAGAACCCACAGCAAAACCAGAACAACCAACGTAACCAGGGCCAACAAAACCGCGGCAAGGGCCGTAATCGGGGAAACAATCAACCTGCAGACCAAGCTGGTCAACCGGCTAATCCCCCTGACAACAACAATGCGGCCCCCGCTAATCAAAACCCTGATCGCCCACCCAAGCAGGCTAAAAACCCCAATTTGCGAACGAACCACCCTTGTTCTATTTGCGGGGTCTATGGACACTATACCCATGCTTGCCCACACTTGGAGCGAGCTCGCCAACTCTGGGTTGACGAGGCCCATCGCCAAGGGCATGCGGCCCCCCAAGCGCCACCCAACCCCCCCCAACCTCAACAACCCCCTTTGGTGCTGCAAAACCCCTTACCGACCCAAGGCGTAGTGAACACTCAGCCGTTGGCTCCCCATCAAGCCACTGCGGCCCAACAACAACAGATCACCTACGCTGCTCCTGATCAACCCATGTTTGACTCAGGTACCCACCACTTACTGATGATGTCATCTACTGATGTCAACCTCCAGACCCGTCGGAACCAATACGGCTCCACCTCTGAAGCCCCTCCCACGGATAAACCTACTAACTCTCATCCCACCGATCAGGCGTTACGTATACCTCCGCCTCCCATAGATGGCGCTGCGAAAGCACCTCGTTTCCCACTTCGCCGAATCAACAATAACCCTAATGCGCGCGCTGCGTCAAACTACAACATCGTAGACGACCTAGCCCAATCTCCCGCAGCCATGTCTGCATTAGAAGTCTTGAAGAACTGCCCTTCCCAGCGCAAGACTTTACTCTCCGCCATTGGGGGGATTGACCCAACTGATTCGCATTTGATGGCATTTGATTTAGACCAGTCTGAACCACGCCTACCTTCCAGCTTAGCATTCCAAGTCACTGTCTCCGTTAGGAATCTTGTCATCCATCGGTGCATCATCGATGAGGGTGCCTCCACATGCGTTATGTCTACCTTTGTATGGCAGAAGCTGGGATCCCCTCCTCTCCAGCAGTCCACCACTGCATTACGCGCCTACGACGGTCGTTCGGCTCAGCCCCAAGGACTCCTAGCCAATGTCCCCGTCCAGTTAGGTGGCAAAACTGTACTCATCGACATTGAGGTTATCAATGCCCAATTGGATTATAACCTTTTACTTGGCCGCAGCTACATGTATGCCATGCGGGCGGTTGCCTCTTCTGTCTTTCGCACCATGATGTTCCCCCATGAGGGACGCGTGGTTAAGATTGACCAGCTCACCTACTATGATCCGAGTGCTCCCACGGCACCTGAAAATGTTCTCCCCATGGTTGAACAACCTGTTTCTCCTGCCACCACCTCGTTTGTTTCCTCTACGGGGCCTGGAGTCTACTCAGACGCGTCGATGACCTCCACCTTTCAATCCATTCCTCCGCCGTCATCTACGCCCGAAATGTCTGACTTATGTACCTTGTCCCACGACACCCTACCACCTAATACTCAACCACCCTTGTTTCCTAAACCACCACTAGTACCTAGCCACATTGGTGTTACACCGATCCATACGATCCCCTTCCTAGTCCCTCCATCGGGAGTAGTAAGCGCCCCGGTCATGGCTACCCTTAGCCTCCCTGGGTTAACCTTGGGATTACCTGTATGGTATCTTTCGCCTCCCGTTCGCCCGCCGACACCAGATGTCGTCCTCCAACCGGTGCAACCCATGGCTACTACCACTAAGCCACCTCCCGGTGTCTCTACCCCTTCGTCCTTCACGACACCTCCTCCTACTCCCAAACCCACTGGGGGCAGAGGTCCACAACCTTACACTGCCGTACCGCCTCCAAAGACAGTCAAGAACCCGCCAGTGTTTCGTGCTCCTCCTAAATGCTCGCTGTGTGACGAGTTGGGCCATGCGACCCACCAATGCCCGCAGTTACCCGCATTGCAGAAGCACATGCAAATGCTCGACGATGACCCCAACATCCCAACTGTCGAACTAAACCCCACTCCTAAGACTAAAGATAAGTCCCTACGTACCAACCACTCCTGCGCCATCTGCGGTATTTACGGGCACTATTCACATCATTGTCCCGATCTCCCGGATTACAGAGCGGCTCTCTATGAGATGAACAATCTGGATCTTGAGACGGCACCACCTACCATTGAGGAGATCTACCCCCCAGACTCTTCACCTTCCGGAGAGGTTAATACCATCTATATGATCTCTTCAACCACTACCCCCTCATCAACCGACTTGACGACGCAAATTTTCCGTACCGATGAGGAGATTCTTGAGGCCCTTACTGCCCCGGATTATCCCTGGGATGATATGCATCATCGTTCCTATTTCATCCCAGAAGAATCCTCCTCTAGCACAGCTAACCAATTCACGGTTGAATCCAAAGAATTCCTCCCCACCAAGGTCGACTGGTTCAAGGACCCTATTCCTGCTCCTGATGCCTTCGAGGAAGGTAACATGGCCAACATCTCACCTGTCATCCAAGTTGATATCGCTGCCCCAGGACGTGCCCCTGAACTCATCACTTTAGGAGCATTCTGCAGTAAACAAGAGATTGAGGACTACATAAACCTTTTCCGAGAATTCTGTGATGTCTTTGCCTGGTCCTATACCGAACTGCCCGGGCTTGACCCCACCATTATAGAACACCACCTTGACACCTCTGAGTCAAGGGGCATAGTAGATTACCTCGACCCTGGGATAGGGGGCATGATCAATCCTTTTGAATCTTCCCCATCACATCTATCTCAGCATGTCAATGGACCCATCGTTCAAACCAACACATATGTGATCCATAATCACAAACCCCATGCACATAGCATGGGGGCAAGTCATTAACCTTGCTCACTTTTCCCCATTTGTGATCTCAACCATTTTTGAGGTCACATATCACTTGTATATTTGATTTTATACACCTAGTTATTTCCTTTGGCCATTCCGGAGTCCTTATGGCGTCCATTTTTTGCACCATTTGCACTGCCGGATTCACATTTCCATGCCCGTGATGATGCTTGAGATCATTTCTCACTCTCACCCCCCGATCTTTTGGGTATTCTTTCAGACGCCTCTAGTCGCCTCGGTTTGCGTGCCACATTGGCCGTTCTCCGTTTTTCGCATGTTTTATATCATCGGATTCATTTTTCCGAGCTGGTGATGATGCTTGAGATCATTTCTCGCCCTCACCTCCAGATTTTCTGGGCATTTTTTAAAATGCCCCCGTCACCTCGGTTTGCGTGCCACATCGGCCGTTACCCGTTTTTGACATCCTTTATCTCGCCGGATTCATTTTTCCGAGCTCGTGATGATGCTTGAGATCATTTCTCGCTCTCACTTGGTACAATTTCAACATTGTGTCCCAACACCTTGCTGCCTCGGTTTGCGTGCCACATCGGCCGCCATCGGATTGTTCCACATTTTTACATGAGCCATTCACTCCTGTCATACTGCAAATGTTTCGTTATTTTTCCACCATTTCATCTACCCCGCAAGGAGGTCCATCAGTGTTCCCACCTACCCTCGTTCTTGGTCATCATTACTAAACCTTGATTGAACACTTCCTCCTTGCCTGGCCATTCCTTTTGTTCGGTATAATTTTATCCCTTTTTCGGGCCGGACAAGTCCTTTACGAAAAAGGCACTTAGGGAGTTTCCGTTAAGCTCTTTTCTGACTCCTAAAAGAATGAAAAGATCGCCGAGCAATCTTGCTTCCTTTCATGCTCGTTAAAGTACCTGAAAGGGCGTCTATCTGGTATAAGTTTACCCCTTTTCCGGACCTGGTAGACTAATTACGAAAAAGGAATACTCTAGTCACACCGGCTAGAAGAGTTCTTCATTGCATCCTTTTATGCTTCTTTGGGCCTTGGAGACTAAATCTACGAAAAAGCAACCCCCTGGAGTCTTCTTACTTGCTTTCAGACTCTCTAAAATTGAAAGCCACCACGAGCATACACTGTCCTGGGCTCGGAAAATCCACACGACAGTACCATTCCATCATTTCAGAGTCTTCTTATCGCTTTCAGACTCCTTAAAATTGAAAGCAACCACGAGCATCAACTGTCCTGGGCTCGTAGAATCCACACGACAGTATCATTTTATCCACACACTTCTTCTAGTTCCTTAACCCATGAAGAAGTATCTTCCCGTGCCTCATGGCACTATGATCGATCATCTCGGCAGCACCCCCGATCAGGTCGCCTTTGTTCAGAGTATTCTGCAGTCCCCTGCCATTTTACACCAGCTTGAGTCTCCCTCATCCCAGTAACCTTCCCAGATCCATTACAGCTATGATCCCTTTCCCCTCAGTCAGTTTCATATGCTGCCAGATCATTCCCATTATCATACTCTGAACAAAGGAAGTTTGAGTCCACCCGCTCTACTTGCCCAGTGGTCACCACCAGTTTGTCAGTCCTTCCCTCAGTCCTATCCCATTTCGGTCGTTTACCTCGCGCTCCTGTCAAGGAAACATCATTGCCTTGATAGTTGCAGGTCTCCCTCTGTCGACGACAGCTCCTCTATTCCAGAGGATAGGCCCAGAGGTCCCTACGCCTTGGACTTATCACCATCTGTGGTAAGTGCCTACGGATCATTTTGAGAGGAGACATCATTGCCTCTCCGAGTGGTTGTTCCTCACATGCTCGACTTCAGCACCTTGATCGCATCGTTGAGGATCGCGTAGGATTATATCTCATCAGTTTTTTGTCGAAGACCCCGGATTTCCCCCGACTCTAGCACATTGGTGAGTCACTTTGGAACGCCCAGTTATATGTTCCTGTGGATGTCCGGGCTGCGTTGGCGTTTGTATTCGGAAGCCATCCAGTTCCATGCTTCCTTGAGTACCCAGTTTCAGTTCCAGTTCAGTGTACCATGGAGAGTTTGACCCCCGTCACTATGATCCAGCCGCTCATCAGTTCCTTTGGTATCACATTCAGTAGCACTGTTGATTGTTCCCGTGCACCAGTTCTGCCGTTCACATATGATCCGCTCAGCAGTATGTCCCAGATTTGTGTCCCCTCTGGACTCTTATGATGTACACAGTGGTCATGTATCTTACAGGTCCCCCTTTTCGGGCCTTACAGTTATGTTTATGTATCTTGATACGAGCATGGGTATGCCCGCCTCGTCCATATATTGAGATTATTCCTCATCCAGTTTTCGAGGTCATGTATATTTCAGGTCCCCATTTTTTGGACCCCATTGTTATTATGTTATATCCTGATACGAGCATGGGTATGCCCGCCTCGTCCATATGATCAGATGATTCCTCATCCATTATTGAGGTTATGTACTTTTAGCTCTTGCAGTTATTCGGGATCATTGTTCCGGGCTTCAGTTTGTTTCTTCTCTTCTCTCCACATCCCAGGAAAACCATTCATGACTTATGATGTCCATCGGCCATACGATGAGCTCCTGCCCTCGCACATCAGGGGGCAATCTGTTAACACCCAAAAAGTGCTCACTAGCTCATTTACCACATTATATGGCTCATTTGTCCATTTTCCTACCATATTTCCATTAAAAATCCCATTAAAAAGCCTCCAAAAGGCCACAAATGCCTCCAAAAGGCCACAAAACCATCAAAATAGCCTAAAAAAGGCTAAAAAACCCCCTTTTCCTCCAAAAATAGCAAAAATCCCCTAAAAAGGAATAAAAAATATAAAAAAATGAGGAAAAGGAGGAAAAAACCCTAAACAGCTGCCCAAAACTATGTGTTTCCTAAAACCATGGGTCAGCACTCCACCACCAAAAAACTATAAATAGGTGATGGAGATCCCTTATTCCATATCCACAATCACAAGCACCCTTACTCTGCCAAAATCTCTCTCGAAACCCTAGTTCATCATTTGAACTATTTTCACCTTGAGAGCCACTTTGGCCCATCCCCACCATTGGAGAAGGAGAAGGAGCATTCAGAAGCTTGGAGCATCCTCTTGGACACTGCAAAGGGCTTCACCAACCTTGACACTCAAGGTAACATTAATATAAAACCATTTTTTACATCTTTTATTTATGTCTCATGCAATGTTTAAAGTAGTTTGTTAATTGTTGTTTTAGCTTAATCATTTAATCATTATTGAACTGCTACTAAGGAGTCCATTCTCCTTAGTAGGTGCTCATTGGCACAAGCTAGGGGTAAAACCCTAGCTACAGCCTTCATGTGCAGCATGGAATGTAAGAAATAACATATCATCTTTATCCTCAAAGGTATTAGTTACATTAGCATTATGATTTGCTTGATCAGACTGTTTCTTTCTACATTCATGAGCATAATGCCCAAATTTTTTGCAATAATAACACTAAATATTAGATTTATCTGACCTTTTTTTGTCGCAGTTTCCGCCTTCATGGTTATGATGGTGATATTGATCTCCATTGCCATTATTTCGACCACTTATACCTCATCCTCTTGATCCTCCTCTGCCTCTGCCTCTTGAGAATGAGACATGTGCTTTGAAAGAATTCTCCAGAGAGGATTCTTCATTCCTGCTGATTCTAGATTCGTATGAAAGTAGAGTTCCGGTCAACTCGTCTATAGAGAGAGTACTTAGATCTTTTGCTTCTTCAATCACTGAAAATTTTGACTCAAATTTGTGGGGTAGGGACCTCAGAACCCTTTCAACCACCCTTTGATATCCAATCTTTTCACCATAGATATTCAGCTGATTAACAATCCCCATGACTTTGGTCATGAAAGAATCTACTGAGTTTGACTCTTTCATCTTCAGATCTTCAAAGTCTCTTCTTAGGTTTTGGAGTGTTGTTGTTTGTACCTTACCAGCATAACTGGTTGCCAAGGTATCCCATGCTTCTTTGGCATGTAACGAGGCTGATATCTTTGGAAATACGATGTTATCCAAAGTGTTCATTATAAGATGCAATGCCTTTGCATCCTTCTTCCTGTGCGCTCGCAAGACATCCTTTTCTGCGTTTGAAAGGACTTGAAATGTTGCATCATCTGTATGTTCAGAATAACCATTCACGACATATTCCCATGCATCTTCTGACCTGAGATAGACCACCATCCTCATGGCCCAAACATCATAGTCCTTTTTCCCTGTAAGAGGAGAAATCTGAGATTGATTGCTGCTAGAAGCCATAGACACTGCGGTGTCCTTCACTGGCTTTTTCAAAATAATCTCCTTCCTCTTTTTTCAAAATAATGTCTCCCTCTTAAACAAGATTTGAAAAATACCTTCTTCTTTTGTAAAAAGAAAAATTCTTACTCAAAGAATCTCGTAAAAGAAAACAACTTCGTGAAAGTAAAAAAAATTCACTCTCATGAAATAATGAAGAAAATATCTTGCTCAAAAAAGAATATCTTCTTTCCCTAATTGCCACGGGTCTACACTAATTACCGCGCTTTGGCCTGTAGGGAGGCCGCGGTAGTCCCAAATTTTTTTAACTCGTATCTCCCGAATCTACCGCGCTTTAGCCTATAGAGAGGCCACTGTAGTTCCAAAAAAAATTGTTTTTATAAATTCTCCAAAAAAAAAAAATTGTGAAAATTCTTCAAAAAACTTACAAATTCTTCAAAGCTATGGCTTTGGCTTCTCTAGAAATTTATGCTACCAATTTGATCTTCTCCTAAGCTTTGATACCAAATTGAAGGTTGGGGGTAGAAAATAAACAAAGATAATGTGGAATGAGCTACGACTCTTCAATCTTTATTCATAAAAAGAGATCAACTGATGTAATACAAACAATAATCTAATGTGTATTTAAACACTTATGGAAAACCCTAAAAGCTCTAACCTAGCTTTTGCATGCATGCAAAGCATGTTGCTGCATTTATTAACTGAACGTCTAAATAGGAACTGGATGTAAAAGCTAAGTTAACTGAAGTAATTACTATTTCTAACAACAATGTCATCTACAATGAAATCTCCTTTTCTTAAACCTATTAAAATTATATGATCCTTTCTCATATATGTGAATTATAATAGGCTCATATCATGTAATTTATTAAATAAAGTTGGGGAAAACATAACATTGAACTAGTAAATAAAGTTAGGGAAGTCCAGAGATTGAACAGTAGAAAGAATTCTTACAAAGTTCCTGCAACTCTAGTGCTAATGTGACTCTGATCTTCTGCAAAGAGTTTGGCTAAGCCAAAGTCTGCTATTTTGGGTCTGTGTTTATTATCAAATAAAATATTGCTTGCTTTAATATCTCTGTGGATGATCCGAATCTCAGATTCCTCATGAAGATAGGCAAGGCCATGCAGAGTTCCAACTATGATTTCAATCCTATCTTTCCAGTTAAGTAAATGTTGTTTTGTTGTATCTGCAATTATTGCATCATAGGAAGTAAACCCATTAGAAAGCTACATTAAAAAACTAGAGCAAATCCATGATGATCAACACAGCAATTAAGCAGTTAAAGAGACAAAAGCTACTGAATAGAAACTTTTCAAGACTATTGTTCTGTAGGTATTCATAAACTAGTAGCCTTTCTGAGATTTCAAGGCAACAACCAAGTAATTTCACTAGATTCCTATGCTGAACACGACTTATGAGATTCGCTTCATTCAGAAATTCATTGTCTCCTTGCTTTGAACCTATATTCAGACGTTTAATTGCAACCTCTCTTGCATCAAGTAGAACACCTTGCAGTAGATCAATGAAATTCAGAATCAGTTCTATTCTCCATGGGAGCTGATGGTTCCAAATATTTAATTCAACTAAAAGCTATGATATCAAACGCTCACTTTACAGACGGATCCAAAACCTCCCTCACCAAGCTTGTTTTCTTCTTGAAAATTGGACGCGGCATCTCTGAGAATGTCGTACTTGAATATGATTTCCGGATTAGCTATAATAGGCGATAAGTTAATTTCTCCTCCTTCACCTGCATAAACATTCACAAGGCATTTATTTATTTTGTGGTAATGAAAAAATAGATGAACAGTTCCCAAGACACAAGTTAATTAGGAAAATGATTTAGCAATTTCAGGACCTCTGGTTCGAGAAATTCGTTCCTGAGGTTTTATATGACATAAAATATTCCACTTCCAAAGGCATGTGGCTGCCATTAATCCAAGCGTAGCAGCTAGTACACCCAAAGTTATCACAACCACCTTCAATCTTCTGCCTCCTGCAATTTGCACATGAAGCCTTTTTAAATTGGCTATGTTGATATATTCTACCAAAATTAACAAAATCGTTGTATCCCTTATCATTGTAACTTTATGTGAAGGAAGATACCTAATACCGGAGGACTTTCTCCTAGCGGTGGCGGTGGCACAGAGGAGAGCGTTCATGATGGTGGGGGAGGCGATGGAATGATGAAACTATTGTAAAAGTTATAAACCTCGTAACGCAAAACGCAGTTGCTACTTAGGTAGCGTGCTCCAAGGGCTCCAGTTGGGCATCCCATGGGCGTTATACCTACCCGAACGGATATAATCGACTGATCGTCACCTAAGCAGGATCGGCAGTTGGTTTCGGACAAATCTCTCCAACACTGGGCTAAGCTATAGATTTCCTTCACATCCAAAAAAGGGGATTCAAGTTTATCTGTCCAAAAATACTTGGGACTGCGCACAGTTTTTTCGATAATTTTTTAGAGCACTTCCTCCGTAAAATTTCCAAACTGTTATGGCTGATCGCTTATAAAGGGGTTGCAGACTTTCATAATTTCGCTGGGTTGCAGACTATATGGCTAGTAATATATATATATATATATATATATATATAACTGAAGATTACTAATTAATATATATATATATATAACCTAGGGTTATTAATTAACTTGAGATCCATATATTCCAAAAAATATTGTTGAAAAGTGTTGGGTGATTTTCACCTCGGCTCCAGTGTTCTTGACAATGGATCGATAGCTGCAGAATGGATACTTCAGGGTCAATAACTCTAAGATGTTGAAGTTGTTGAGGTGTGGCCACACTATCTAGATCTATGAAAACAGGCCTCATTGGTGAAGAAAGATGTTCTCGCTCATCGGTCAGCATCTGCACCATGCAGGACATTGAAGGCCATAACGCTAGAGCTTCTTGAGTGCACAGAAGACCAATTTTAATCACTTTAATCGCTTCCTCGGATGAATAACTGCCCTCCAATGTGGAATCCATAACTTCTAATGTTATCTCTTCCTTATACAATCTCCATGTCTGGAAATTGACGAGTAACAACAAAACATAAAACAACATTGATTAAATAAGAATCATAATTCTATGGATGTTTTAGAAAATAGTATACTTTAAACTTCAAAGATGAGATCCACATGAGCCATACTAATTCAATGAGAAACTCCATGTGTTGAGGCAAACTCTGATTCTTTCTTCCGCTGATAATCTCAAGTACAAGTACTCCATAACTGAATACGTCTGCTTTCTCTGTCAGTTGTCCGCATAAGGCGTACTCAGGAGCCATGTAACCTCTGCACAATGTCATCTACAATGAAATCTCCTTTTCTTATGCCTCTTAAACTTATATGATCCTTTCTCAGATATGTGAATTATAATATGTTCATATCATATAATTTATTAAATAAATTTGGGGAAAAAAAGACATTGAACTATTAAGTAAAGTTAGGGAAATCAAGAGATTGAATAGTAGAAAGAATTCTTACAAAGTTCCTGCAACTCTAGTGCTAACGTGGCTCTGATCTTCTGCAAAGAGTTTGGCTAAACCAAAGTCTACTATTTTGGGTCTGTGTTTATTATCAAGTAAAATATTGCTTGCTTTAATATCTCTGTGGAAGATCTGAATCTCAGATTCCTCATGAAGATAGGCCAGCCCACGTGTAGTTCCAACTATGATTTCAAGCCTATCTTTCCAGTTAAGTAAATGGCGTTTTGTTGTATCTGCAACTAATCTTTTCTTCTGCTGCGGACTTTGACGGAAACCTCAACTTAGCAAAAGACTTTCACTTCGCCGAGCATTTACTTCGCGAATATTACCTTTGCGGAACTTTACTTCGCATATATTAAATCAAACCAATTTAATTCGCACCAATGCAATATGCGATTTGCAATATGCGATATGCGATATGCTTAACCTTGCGATATGCAATACATTGCAGAAATTACAAACTTGAAGATATTTTTACTCCGCCTTCGTAACTTCGCAGCATACTTGTTGACATCAACAAGCCTATTCTTAAGCAAACATTTTAACAAAGTATTTCTTGCTAAAACATAAGAACGGAAGTATGAATATTATGTCAAAGTTACTCCACGTTAAACTAAAAATTTTACCGCTGTGAAATACTTGGAATTCTTGATTTCTTTTACTGAGAGTAAATGTAAACAACATTTACGTAGAAGAATATGAAGAAGATGTGCGACATGTAATAACGACCATTCTTGGGAATGAACACAAAATAACTATTGACTTATATATTATTGTAGTAAAACAAGTAACATTGCCGCAATACAGAGAGATGGTAAATACTTCAATCTTTTACCATTTTACACAGAGCTTGGGCTCCTCATACATTTCACGATGAACTTCTTCTTCTCCTTTTACTCCTACTTCTCTCTCATCTCTACTTAATCTAATGAGAGTGATTTACAGTTATACACAAACTTGGGATGTCTTCGCCTGGAAGCTATTGAACTTCATTAAAGACTGTAATAACTTTCTACCTAAGAAATTCAACTTGCGGAATACAAACGTGGTTGATTAATTACTAGGAAGTGTGCACGATGCCTTCTGACAGATTTCCAGACTGTATGACATCTCTGCGATACAGGGGCTGACAAAACATCTGACGAGGTGACTGACAGAGCCAGTGGGAACTAGATGCGCATTCAACTCGTAAGTACATTTCTCCAATGCTCCCCCTTAATTATGAGTTGATGACAAAATTTTACAAAATATTTCAGAGCTGAAACACGCTCTGTGCATGACGAAGTTCACTGTGCAGAACTTGTCATGCCCAAACAACTTCGCAGATATTGGAATGTGTCTCTTGCCAATGGTTTTGTGAAGATGTCTGCTACTTGATCTTCAGACCTGAAAAATTCTAAATAGATTTCCTTGTTATTTATCAATTCTCTAATGAAGTGATACCTTGTGTTGATGTGCTTGGTTCTCTTGTGATACACATGATTCTTTGACAGTGCGATAGTTGAATTGTTGTTGCAGTAAATGATTGTGGGTTTTTGTTGGTGCTGCGACAGATCACTTAACATCCTCCGCATCCAAATGGCTTGACATGTAGCGCTTGTAGCTGCTACATACTCAGCTTCTGCTGAAGAAAGAGTTACGATCGGTTGCTTCTTTGAAGCCCATGATACAACACCTGTTCCTACATTAAATGTATTGTCAGATGTGCTTTTTCTGTAGTATATGCTGCCTCTGTTGTTGCTGTCTGTGTACCCAACGAGTTTGAAATTTTCTGGAGCTGAATACAAAACACCGAAGTCTTTTGTTCCACTTACGTATCTCAGAATTCTTTTTCCTGCTTGCCAATGCGATTCTTTTGGTGTCTCCATGAATCTTGAGATTAAACTGACTCCATACATGATGTTTGGCCTTGTCGCTGTAGGATACATAAGGCTACCAACAAGTCTTTTAAACAGCGTAAGATCTACATTGGATCCATCATCATCCTTGCTCAATTTCAAACCTGTTATCACTGGCGTTGGTGTTGTCTTGCAATTTATCATCTTAAATATGTTCAAGACATGAGATGCATACTTCGACTGACGTATAAATATCCCATTTTCAGTCTATTGGACTTCAATGCCCAGAAAGTACTTCATGTGCCCCGAATTAGTCATTTCAAATTCACTTTCCATGATAGTTCTAAATTCTTCTATGCCAAAATCACCAGTAAATATTAAATCATCTACATACAAGTAGACGATTAGCTTATTGCCTTGCTTGTTGATTTTTGTGTATAGCGTTGGCTCACATTCACTTCTGTGAAATCCATTTTGAATCAGATATGAGTCGATGCGACTGTACCACGCTCGCAGAGCTTGCTTCAAACCATAGAGTGCCTTTTTCAGTCTGTATACTCTATGTCCTTGTCTTGGAACTTCATAGCCTTGTGGCTGCTCCACATATAGTTTTTCCTCTAGATAACCATTTAAAAATGCAGACTTAATATCCATTTTGTAAACATGCCATTTATTTTGTGCTGCGATGGCCAAGACTGTTCTGACAATGTCTATTCGTGCTACATGTGCAAAAGTTTCTTTGAAGTCTATGCCTGACTGCTGTGTGAATCCTCTTGCTAACAATCTCGCCTTCTGCTGCTGCACATTTCCTTCAGCATCTTGCTTGGTCTTATAAATCCATTTGATGCTTATCACATCCTTGTCGATAGGAACATCGACTAATTCCCATGTTTGATTTTTCTGAATGCATTCTATTTCTTCACCCATGGCTTGTGCCCAGAATTTATCTTCTATAGCTTCTTCAAATGTTAGTGGATCATTAACTTGAGAAAATAATACAAAAACATAAAATGAATTTGATGTACCAATTTCATATATCTCATGCAAACTTCTTGTCTTTGGCGGAGTTGCTGGTGTCGAACTGCTTGATGGAGTTTGATGCGCACTTTGTGTGCTTATCGGAGTAGCTTGAGCTGTGACTTGTGTTGGAGTACCTTGTGCTGAAACATGTCGCACTGTCCTGGGAGTAGATAGAGATGCAACATTCTGATTTACATGCGGTGTCTCAACCACATCTTCTGCGATGTCATCATGTTCAACATGTGACAGGATTTTCACATTCTTTTCAATAGTTCCATCTCATGTTTCATTTTCTACAAACTGAACATCGCGACTAACGATAAATTTTCTTGCGACAGGATCATACAACTTGTATGCTTTTGTGTCTTCAGAATACCCAATAAAGATGCATTTCTATCCTTTATTATCTAATTTCCTTCTTATATTATCGGGAACATGTGCATATGCTACACAACCAAAAAGATTTAAATGTAAAACACTATGTTTAATACCTGTCCATGCTTCCTGTGGAACTTTGTTCTTCACGCTCTTTGTCGGACATCGATTCATGATGTATACCGTAGTTGTGACTGCTTCAGCACAGTATTCATTCAACAGATGTGCAGCTGTCAACATACTGTGCGCCATCTCCATAATGGTTTTGTTTTTCCTCTCTGCGATGCCATTCTGATATAGTGTATACCGCGTAGTAAATTACTTTTGTATGCCATGACTTTTGCAAAAATTTAAGAAGTCATTTGAAGCATACTCACCACCTCTGTCTGTTCTTAATATCTTGATGTCGTAACCACTCTGTTTCTCCACGAGTGCTTTGAACTGCTGAAAACAACCAAATGCATCAAATTTATACTTCATAAAATAGAACCATGTTTTTCTTTTGAAATCATCTATAAATGTGAGAAGATAAGTGCATCCTCCCATGGACGGTGTTTGCATCGGTCCACAAATATCAGAGTGCACAATTTCAAGTGGTGTGCGACCTCTGTATGACTTTCCAACTGGAAAATTTTGTCTGTGTTATTTTCCAAAAATACAGCCTTCACAAATTCTCTCTGGATTTTCCATCAATGGAAATCCTTTCACCATGTCCTTCATGTGCAATAGCTTCAGCCCACCAAAATTTAGATGTCCAAATCTGAAGTGCCATAATCAGGATTCATCCCTTATTTCTGTCTGAAATGCAACTTGCATTGCGCTGCCGTTTTCTTCCTTGTCGCAGTGAACTTCTGCTTCTTTGCTTTCTGCTTTGAATGCAGTTCCAGAATTTTCATTCTGACTTCCATGAGCAACTTGAGTTGTTTTTCCTTTTATGATTGGTGTAATCCTTAAAGGAAACAACCAGTTGCTTGTCATCTGTACTTAAACAATTAACTGATTGCTTGGATATTTGTCCTTGATCAGACAATGCTTTCCTATCATATGGATTCTGTAACCTTTTTCCATCAGTTATCCAGTGCTCATCAAATTATGCTTCAAACCTTGAACATAATAAACATCAGACATATATTTCTTCTCCCCCTGTTTGGTTAGAATGTCAACCGTACCCTTACCCAAAACAGTGACTTGAAAATTATTTCCAAGTGTGACATCATTTTGAACTGATTTATCTAGACTAGAGAACAAATTTATATTACCAGTCATGTGATTTCTATAGCTTGAGTCTAAATACCATATGTCGTTTGGACTTTCTTGGATAGCATTGTATTCCAGTGGGGATATGCATGCTAAGAGCAGTGAGTTGTTTGAAGCATTGTTGTTGCTTGACGGTGATTGGTCATACTGCTTCTTCCTACATTCATATGTGAAGTGTCCATACCTCTTATAGTAGTGACATGATTTTTTTATTTATCATACCTTTGTCCACTTGGATGACTGGGGATCTGATCCTGACCTCTACCAGCGACATGTGCAGGGCTGCTGCTGCAACCTCCTCTGAAAGAGCTTCGAACTCTACCTCTAGAGTTTGATCTTCCTCTGCTTCTTCCGTGACTTATGGATGACTGTGCTCTGAATGCACCTTCCAGCGGTGTATCTGAACCGCTGATTCTATGTTCATGATTGAGTAATGAGGCTTGCAACTCATCAATAGTAAATGTGGACAGATCTTTGTTTTCCTCCAGCGTCACAATTAAAGATTCAAATTTCTTTGGAAAAACTCTAAGGAATTTTTCAACAACTCTTTGATCACCTAAAGTTTCTCCATGAGACTTTATTTGATTAACTAGACCAATAACACGAGTGTAAAATGAGTCTACTGAATCTGTGTTTTTCATAGACAGAGATTCAAAATCTCTTCTCAGAATTTGAAGTTTGGTAGTCTTTACCTTGTTCAAGCCTTGATAGGTAGTTTCCAATGTGTCCCATGCTTCCTTGGCTGACTGCGCTACTGCTACTCTTGGGAGTATTGATTCATGTGTCGTTTGATGTATGTGGAACAAAGCCTTTCCATCTTTCTTCCTTTGTTCCTTCAAAACATCCTTCTCAGCTTGTGTGAGATTGTTGTATGCTGCTAGATCTGCTGGTTCTGCATAGCCATGCTGGACTATTTCCCATACATCTTGACCTATAAACAAATCTTTCATTGTTAGCGACCAATATTCATATTTTTTTCCTGAAAATATTGGAGTTTGCAAATTACCCGAAGGTGAAGCCATCTTTAATCACTTTTCCATTTTTGTAAATAGAATTCCTACTTGTCTTCAACTAGGCTCTGATACCACATGAAGGGAAAGGGCACCGCAACATCGCAACAGTCAATTTAAAAATTAACTGCGCAGTACATAAACTTTTCTTTTGCTGCGGACTTTTAACGAAAACTCCAGTTTTGACTTCGGGAATGACTTTCACTTCTGCGAGGATTAACTTTGCGGAACTTTACTATGCCACAACATTTGATATTGCACCAAATTTACTTCGCACCAATGCAATATTCGATATGCGATATGTGATATGCTTAACCTTGTGATATGCAATACATTGCGGAAATTACAAACTTGAAGATATTTTTACTCTGTGTCACTTCATAACTTCGCGGCGGACTTGTTGACATCGACAAGCCTATTCTTAAGCAAACATTTTAACAAAGTATTTCTTGCTAAAACATAAGAATGGAAGTATGAAGATTATGTCAAAGTTACTCCACGTTAAACTAAAAACTTTACCACCATGAAATACTTGGAATTCTTTAATTCTTTTACTGACAGTAAATGTAAACAACATTTACACAGATGAATATGAAGAAGATGCGCGACATGTAATAATGACCATTCTTGTGAAAGAACACAAAATAACTATTGACTTATATATTACCGTAGTAAAACAAGTAACATTTCTGCAATACAGAGAGATGGTAAATACTTCAATCTTTCACCATTTTACGCAGAGCTTGGGCTCCTCATACATTTCACGATGAACTTCTTCTTCTCCTTTTACTCCTAGTTCTCTATCATCTCTACTTAATCTAATGAGAGTGATTTACATTTATACATAAACTTGGGATCGCATCGCCTGGAAACTATTGAACTTCATTAAAGACTGTAATAACTTTCTACCTAAGAAATTCAACTTGCGGAATACAAACGCGGCTGATTAAATACTAGGAAGTGTGCATGATGCCTTCTGATAGATTCACAGACTGTCTGACATCTCTGCGATACAGGGGACTAACAAAACGTCTGATGGGGTGACTGACAGAGCCGACACGAACTAGATGCGCATTCAACTCGTAAGTACCTTTCTCCAACAAATCCATGATGATCAACGCAACAATTAAGCAGTTAAAGAGACAAAAGCTACCGAATAGAAACTTGTCAAGACTATTGTTCTGTAGGTATTCATAAACTAGTAGTCTTTATGTGCTTTCAATGCAGCAACCAAGCAATTTCACTAGATTCCTGTGATGAACATGACTTATGAGATTCGCTTCATTTAGAAATTCATCGTCTCCTTGCTTTGAACCTATATTCAGCCATTTAATTGCAACCTCTCTTGCATCAGGTAGAACACCCTACAGCAGATCAATCAACTTCAAAATCAGTTCTATTCTCCATGGGAGATGATGGTTCCAAATATTTAATTCAACTGAAAGCTATGATATTAAATGCTCACTTTAAAGATGGATCCAAAACCTCCCTCGCCAAGCTTGTTTTCTTCTTGAAAATTGGACGCGGCATCTCTAAGAATGTCGTACTTGAATATGATTTCTGGATTAGCTATAGTAGGCGATAAGTTAATTTATCCTCCTTTACCTGCAAAAACATTCACAAGGCGTTTATTTATTTTGTGGTAATGAAAAAAATAGATGAGCAGTTCAGAAGACACAAGTTGATCAGGAAAATGATTTAGCAATTTCAGGACCTCTGGTTCGAGAAATTCATTCATGAGGTTTTAGAAGACATAAAATATTCCACTTCCAATGGTAAGGCAAACCATGCAACGCTGGAGCTGCTTGAGTGCACAGAAGACCAATTTTAATCACTTTAATCGCTTCCTTGACGAATAAATGTACTGAGGCGCCATGTAACCTCTGCACAATTGAAGGTTGGAGGCAGAAAATAAACAAAGATAATGCGGAATGAGCTACGGCTCTTGAACCTTTATTGATAAACAGAGATCAACTGATGTAATACAAACAATAATCTAATGTGTATTTAAACACTTATGGAAAACCCTAAAAACTCTAACCTAGATTTTGCATGCATGCAAAGCATGCTGTTGCATTTATTAACTGAACATCTAAATAGGAACTGAATGTAAAAGCTAAGTTAACTGAAGTAATTACTATTTTTAACACTCCCTCTTAATTACTACTGCTGACTAGTGCTGACTATTGCAGCTTTTACAATGCCTAAATTATTTCTATGAATTTCAAAAATATCTTTTGTCAATGGTTTGTGAATATGTCATCCAATTGGTCAATCGATTTACAATGCTCAACGCGAACTTCACCATTGTTCACAAGTTCTCTTATGAAGTGATATCTGGTATCAATGTGTGAAAATCCTCACAGCAAATCTAAGAGATGATGTATACCTCACAGGAAAGTAATTGATTAAGAAAGAAAATAGAAGAAGAGTGGTCAATGTAGTATAATGAGCAACAGAATAATAATACAATAGAACTCGGATAGAAGCAAAAATACTTCACACACACTAGTTAATTAATCACAATATGGACAAATAAATAGTACAATGGTAGAGAGGATTCTAATGCCTAAGGTGGCAATTCGAATTATCCTCTCAGAGTGATCAGAAGATCGATAGAGTGTCATCGGAGCAAAACTAGGTGTCCTCATGATCATCAGTGGAGTCATCAATGCACAAGTAACTGTCAACTAGATGTCAAACTAAGTCTAACTAAGTGTAGTAGGAGTAACCGGAACGAGTAGGCACTAACTGAATGAAGGAGGCTCAGTGGAGAGTTCCATAGGAGTTAACTGGAGTCATAATGATCAGTCTAGTCTCACTGGAGGTCCGACGGAGTGATAAACTCAGTTAAGAGTCAGTTCAAGCCTAAAATCAAGGGAGAACTGAATGTAACTGAAGATAACTGGAATGGTAGGTGAAGAAGGCGCCCTTGTCATGCAGTGGAGCAAAGGAGGGCACATTAGTCACTAGGAGGGCTAGAAATGATCTGAAAGAAGCTCCTGGGGCTAGCTAACTAAGGACTAGGTGCTGGGACTAATGACTGGGATGCATGTAAACCCTAATTTTTGCATGCATGACTGAAAATGCAAATAATGGAAATTTTGATAGGACTAGGATGGAGTATAGGAATATCCTAACACCCCCCCTTAACCCATCATGGGCCCTGGTAACTAGGACCAAAGGTCACCCAATACAATCAAATGAATGATAATAATAAAGAACAGTCCATAAACTGAGGAAATGGGGAAAACCTTGTGGAAAAAATACCCCCCCTCAAAATAAACTGTAGGTCACACACAATAATAAATGCTCCAAACTCAAGCAGGTGTGATGCTTGGTCATATGTCTGGAGGTATCTTCTTCTTAGGAAGAAGTGGATCATGCTCAAAAAGCATGTGCTTGTACTTGCTCTTCAGATCAAATGTGATGAGAACAAATCCAAAAGTATGAGGATGATCCTTGAACCTATGATTTGAATCAGTTGAGGTAGGATCAAAAACATGAATATGCAGATAGTCTTTTGTCTTCTCCTTCGAACCATCATGGGTGAGATCATGCCAAAAAGAACCATCAAATAATAATGTTTGCTTGAAATCCAAATCAGATTTAAGACTTGAAGAATAGTTTCCTGAGATCTCCTTTGAACCAGCAGGGGTGACATCAAAACTATCATATGCATGAGGAATTATCCCAAGTAGTAATTGCTTAGAATCCAAATTAGATCCAAGACTTGAATCATGGTTTCTTGAGATCTCCTTTGAACCATAAGAGGTGAGATCAAAACCAGTAGATGCATGAGAAATTATCCCAAGCGAATGGCCATGATTTCTTGAGATCTCCTTTGAACCAATAGGGGTGAGATCAAAACCATGATGTGCATGAGAAATAACCTTATGAAAGCATGGAATAATGATGATATAGTAGTAAATAAGAGGTGATTGCTTGAGGAGAGCGAAAGCATTACCTCCAATAGCTGATCTATCCTCCGAAATAATCATGTGATCATGATGCAAACCAACAGACTCTGGTGCAAGAGAGGATTTAGGACCTTCTGCAATATCTAGAGTGTGAGCTGGCACAGAAAGAGAAGAAAGTTTGAGCATGAGTGTAGAATTTGCAAGTTCTTTGTGGACAACTTCAATATGAGATGATATTGGTTCATGATCTGAGAGACCATCAAGGAGGGCAAATGCATCACTTTGCTTGCTCTTGAAAGGGTTTAGACCAATTCCTTTATTCTCTTTACCAAATATTACATCCAGTTGGGCCCATAGCTCTTTTGGAGTTTCAATATCAACGAATTGGTGTAACATATATTTAGGCATAGCATACAACATGGCTGCACAAGCTCTGTCACCTTCAATTAACCAGTCATACTCTTCTTCAGAGGATTCAAACTCTCTTTCAAAACAGTAATCAAAGAGACCATTTCTCTTCAAATGTGCTATCACATTCAGTTTCTATTCATCATAGTTGAATGGAGAAAGAATATCATAGTTGAATGGAGAAAGAGGAGGGATTTCTTCTGAATTCATTGAAGCTATAGAAGACCTGCAAAAACAATAGAGAATATCTGCAACTGCTACTGCTACAAAGATGCAGAAACTGCTGCAACTCCTGCACTCGAAATCTAGATAATAACCTACAAAAAACTCTCAAGAATGGAGATAAACAATACTCTCAGCATGCTCTGATACCATTTGAAAATCCTCACAGCAGATCTAAGAGATGATGTATACCTCACAAGAAAGTAATTGATTAAGCAAGAAAATAGAAGAAGAGTGGTCAATGCAGTATAATGAGCAACAGAATAATAATACAATAGAACTCGGATAGAAGCAAAAATACTTCACACACACTAGTTAATTAATCACAATATGGACAAATAAATAGTACAATGGTAGAGAAGATTCGAATGCCTAAGGTACCAATTCGAATTAGCCTCTCAGAGTGATCATAATATCAATAGAGTGTCATCGTAGCACAACTAGGTGTCCTCATGATCATCAGTGGAGTCATCAATGCATAAGTAACTGTCAACTAGATGTCAAACTGAGTCTAACTAAGTGTAGTAGGAGTAACTGGCACAAGTAGGCACTAACTGAATGAAGGAGGCTTAGTGGAGGATGCCATAGGAGTTAACTGGAGTCAGAATGATTAGTCTAGTTTCACTGGAGGTTCGATGGAGTGATAAACTCAGTTAAGAGTCAGTTCAAGCCTAAAATCAAGGGAGAACTGAATGTAACTGAAGATAACTGGACTGGTAGGTGAAGACTGCGCCATTATCATGCAGTGGAGCAAAGGAGGGCGCATTAGTCACTAGGAGGGCTAGAAATGATCTGAAAGAAGCTCCTGGGGCTAGCTAACTGAGGACTAGGTACTTGGATTGATGACTGGGATGCATGCAAAAATGCATGCAAAACCTAATTTTTGCATGCATGACTGAAAATGCAAATAATGGAAATGTTGATAGGACTAGGATGGAGTATAGGAGTATCCTAACACAATGTGCTTGCTTTTTTGGTGAAAAACATGGTTCTTGGATAAAGCGATTGCTGAATTGTTGTCACAATAAACTGTGGTTGGTCCTTCTTTTTTTTGTTGAAGACCTTCTAAAACTCTGCGTAACCAGACTGCTTGACATGCTGCTGATGTCGCTGCTACATACTCTGCTTCTACCGATGAAAATGTCACAATGGAGTGCTTCTTGGATACCCATGAAATCACCCCTGATCCAAGATGAAAAACATGACCGGAAGTGCTCTTCCTGCCATCCAAACTTACTGCAAAATCACTGTCAGTGAAACCTGTCAAAAATTCATACTCAGTGCTTGAGTATAAAATTGCATAGCCTGAAGTCCCTGCAACATATCGTAAGATCCTTTTTCCAACTTGCCAATGCGAGTCTTTGGGAGACTCCATGAACCTCGAAATCAAGCTGACATCAAACATAATATCAGGTCTCGAAGCTGTGAGATACATGAGACTTCCTGCAAGTCTCTTATACAATGTTGGATCTACATTGGGACTGCCATCTTCTTTGCTCAACTTAGTACCTGTTGCCACTGGTGTAGGTGTTGTTTTGCAATTAAGCATTCCGAATCGCTTAAGAACTTCATTAGCATATTTATTTTGAGAGATAAATATACATTTTTCTGACTGTTCTACTTCTAGGCCAAGAAAGAACCTCATCAATCCAAGGTTTGTCATCTTGAACTCTTTCTTCATAGCTGCCTTGAACTCATCTACTAAAAGGTCACCTGTAAAAATCATATCATCAACATACAAATAAACTATTAAAATTTATCCTTGTTGATTTACCTTTGTGTAAAGTGTTGGTTCGTTGCTACTTCTACTAAAACTATTGTGGTCATATAAGAATCAATTCTATAGTACCAAGCTCTTGGAGATTGCTTGAGCCCATATAGAGCTTTCTTCAACTTGTAAACTTTCTCTTCATGTTCTTTTATTTCATACCCATGTGGCTGCTCCACATAAATTTCTTCTTCAAGAATTCCATTCAAGAATGCCAACTTGACATCCATCTATACACTTTCCATTTTCTTTGGGCTGCAATTGCTAGGAATACTCTTACAGTGTCCAATCTTGCCATTGGTGCAAAACTTTCTCCAAAATCAATTCCTTGTTGTTGCAAGAAACCCTTTGCCACTAACCTTTCCTTGTACCTGTCAATCTCACCTTTTTCATTGAGTTTGGTTTTATAAACCCACTTCACACCAATGGGTTTCTTATTCTTTGGCAGGTCAACTGGATCTCATGTATAATTTCTCTCAATGGAATCTATCTCTTTGTCCATAGCATTCACCCAATGCTCTTGTTTTACAACCTCTTCATAAAACACAAGTTCACTAGCAATAAAAACATAATTGGTATTTGCATCCAATTCATCATAAATATCTGTCAATCTTCTAGTCTTTTGATTACTGTGATCAGATTCATTACCTGATTGCGGACTTGATGCTTCACCTCGAACTGAGTTTCTAGGTGTTCTTTCTGGAGTATTTGCTACTGGTGAAGATGATACTGCATCTTCTTGTCCAAACAACTCCTCTTCTTCTCCATCTTCTGGTTGGGGTATTGCAACTCCCACACCCTTGTCTATGGTTACATTCCATGACTCTTCCTCTTTGAACAAAACATCTATGCCGAGAAAAACCTTTTTGGAAATAGGGTTATACAGCTTGTAGGCTTTAGTTTGTTCACCGTATCCAAGAAATATACATTTCTCACTCCTGTCGTCTAGCTTTTTTCTTAGCTGTTTAGGAACATGGGCATAAGCAACACAACCAAATATTCTGAAATGAGAAACATTACAACTCATACGTCACCATGCTTCCTCTGGTACTCTGTTCTTCACAATTTTGGTGGGAGATCTGCTCATCACATGAACAACACAAGCCACTGCGTCTCCCCAAAATTCATGGGACAAATTTCTTCCTTTCAGCATGCTCCTTGCCATATTCATGATGGTTCTATTTTTGCATTCTGCAATGCCATTCTGCTGAGGTGTATATCTTGTAGTGAATTCCCTCTTGATTCCATGATGCTTGCAGTAATCATGAAATTCCTTTAATTCATACTCTCCCCCTCCATCAGATCTCAATATTTTGAGTTGATAACCGCTTTGTTTTTCAACCATACCCCTAAATTCCTTGAACTTGCCAAAAGTTTCAGATTTCTGATGAAGGAAATACACCCAAGTTTTTCTACTGAAATCATCAATAAATTTAAGAAAATAATAGCTTCCACCAATCGATTAAGTTTGCATTGGTCCAACCAAATCAGTATGAATAAGTTCTAAAGGTGCATGTGCCCTTCAAGACATACATTTAGGAAAGCTATCCCTGTGCTGCTTTGCAATGATGCAACACTCACAACTGCTTTCTAGCTCCTTCATAGGGGGTAATCCCTTTACCATCTCTTTTTGCTGCAAAAACTTGAGACCACCAAAGTGAAGATGTCCATATCTAAAATGCCAGAACCAATAATCATCCATGCAAGTGGCTTTTTGAGCAAAAGAGGTTACCTTGCTACTGCAATTCATGACTAGTGGATACATCCTGTTCCTAGTCACTTGTATTTTGATGATCAACTGACGATTTGGGGGTTTGTCATAAATTTCACAGTCTGATCCATCAAAGACAAGTCTGTATTTATTTTCAATGAGTTTCCCAATGCTAAGCATATTATGCTTTAATCCTGGAGCATAGACATCTGAGATTGTCTTTTGTTGGCCTTGTTTGGTCAAAATGTTGACCACTCGTTTTCCAAGAACTGGAACAACCTCATCCGTGCCAACTTTGATCTCTGTCCTCACTGATTCATCTAGGTCTACAATTAGATCTCTGTCACCTGTCATATGGTTACTGCAGCAACTATATAAAAGACAGAGTCCCTTTGGGCTTTCATGTGCAGCATCGCATGTAAGAAATAACATATCATCTTTATCCTCAGAGGTATTAGTTACATTAGCATTATGATTTGCTTGATCAGACTGTTTCTTTCTACATTCATGAGCATAATGCCCGAATTTTTTGCAATAATAACATTGAATATTAGATTTATCTGACTTTTTTTTGTCTCAGTTTCCGCCTTCATGGTTATGATGGTGATCTTGATCTCCATTGCCATTATTTTGGCCACTTCTGTCTCGTCCTCTTGATCCTCCTCTGCCTCTTCCTATTGAGAATGAGACATGTGCTTTGAAAGCATTCTCCAGAGAGGATTCTTCATTGCTGCTGATTCCGGATTCGTATGAAAGTAGAGTTCCGGTCAACTCATCTATAGAGAGAGTACTCAGATCTTTTGCTTCTTCATTCGCTGAAACTTTTGACTCAAATTTATGGGGTAGGGATCTCAGAACCCTTTCAACCACCCTTTGATCTCCAATCTTTTCACCATAGATATTCAGTTGATTAACAATCCCATAGATATTCAACTGATTAACAATCCCCATGACTTTGGTCATGAAAGAATCTACTGGGTCTGATTCTTTCATCTTCAGATCTTCAAAGTCTCTTCTTAGGTTTTGGAGTGTTGTTGTTTGTACCTTACCAACACCTTGATAACTGGTATCCAAGGTATCCCATGCTTCTTTGGCATGTAACGAGGCTGATATATTTGGAAATACGATGTTATCCAAAGTGTTCATTATGAGATGCAGTGCCTTTGCATCCTTCTTCCTATGTGCTCGCAAGACATCCTTTTCTGCATTTGAAAGGACTTGAAATGTTTCATCATCTGTAGGTTCGGAATAACCATTCACGACATATTCCCATGCATCTTTTGACCTAAGATAGACCACCATCCTCGTGGCCCAGACATCATAGTCCTTTTTCCCTGTAAGAGGAAAAATCTGAGATTGATTGCTGCTAGAAGCCATAGACACTGCGGTGTCCTTCACTGGCTTTTTCATAATAATCTCCTTCCTCTTTTTTCAAAATAATGTCTCCCTCTTAAACAAGATTTGAAAAATACCTTCTTCTTTTGTAAAAAGAAAAATTCTTACTCAAAGAATCTCGTAAAAGAAAACAACTTCGTGAAAGTAAAAAAAAATCGCTCTCATGAAATAATGAAGAAAATATCTTGCTCAAAAAAGAATATCTTCTTTCCCTAATTGCCGCGAGTCTGCACTAACTACCGCGCTTTGGCCTATAGGGAGGCCGCGGTAGTCCCAAATTTTTTTACCTCGTATATCCCGAATCTACCGTGCTTTAGCCTATAGAGAGGCCATGGTAGTTCCAAAAAAAATTGTTTTTATAAATTCTCAAAAAAAAAATTGTGAAAATTCTTCAAAAAACTTACAAACTCTTCAAACCTACGGCTTTGGCTTCTGTGGAAATTTATGCTACCAATTTGATCTTCTCCTAAGCTTTGATACCAAACTGAAGGTTTGGTGGAGAAAATAAACAAAGATAATGCAGAATGAGCTACGACTCTTCAATCTTTATTCATAAACAGAGATCAACTGATGTAATACAAACAATAATCTAATGTGTATTTAAACACTTATGGAAAACCCTAAAAGCTCTAACCTAGCTTTTGCATGCATGCAAAGCGTGTTGTTGCATTTATTAACTGAATGTCTAAATAGGAACTGAATGTAAAAGCTAATTTAACTGAAGTAATTACTATTTCTAACAACAATGTCATCTACAATGAAATCTCCTTTTCTTAAACCTATTAAAATTATATGTTCCTTTCTCATATATGTGAATTATAATAGGCTCATATCATGTAATTTATTAAATAAAGTTGCGGAAAACATGACATTGAACTAGTAAGTAAAGTTGGGGAAGTCCAAAGATTGAACAGTAGAAAGAATTCTTACAAAGTTCCTGCAACTCTAGTGCTAATGTGACTCTGATCTTCTGCAAAGAATTTGGCTAAGCCAAAGTCTGCTATTTTGGGTCTGTGTTTATTATCATGTAAAATAGTGCTTTCTTTAATATCTCTGTGGATGATCCGAATCTCAGATTCCTCGTGAAGATAGGCCAGCCCATGCAGAGTTCCAACTATGATTTCAAGCCTATCTTTCCAGTTAAGTAAATGTTGTTTTGTTGTATATGCAATTATTGCATCATAGGAAGTAAACCCATTAGAAAGCTACATTAAAAAACTAGAGCAAATCGATGATGATCAACGCAGGAATTAAGCAGTTAAAGAGACAAAAGCTACTGAATAGAAACTTGTCAAGACTATTGTTCTGTAGGTATTCATAAACTAGTAGCTTTTCTGAGCTTTCAAGGAAGCAACCAAGTAATTTCACTAGATTCCTATGCTGAACACGACTTATGAGATTCGCTTCATTCAGAAATTCATTGTCTCCTTGCTTTGAACCTATATTCGGTCGTTTAATTGCAACCTCTCTTGCATCAAGTAGAACACCCTGCGGCAGATCAATGAAATTCAGAATCAGTTCTATTCTCCATGGGAGCTGATGGTTCCAAATATTTAATTCAACTAAAAGCTATGATATCAAACGCTCACTTTAAAGATGGATCCAAAACCTCCCTCGCCAAGCTTGTTTTCTTCTTGAAAATTGGATGCGGCATCTCTGAGAATGTCGTACTTGAATATGATTTCCGGATTAGCTATAGTAGGCGATAAGTTAATTTCTCCTCCACCTGCTTAAACATTCACAAGGCGTTTATTTATTTTGTGGTAATGAAAAAATAGATGAACAGTTCACAAGACACAAGTTAATCAGGAAATTGATCTAGCAATTTCAGGACCTCTGGTTTGAGAAATTCATTCCTGAGGTTTTAGATGACATAAAATATTCCACTTCCAAAGTCATGTGGCTGCCATTAATCCAAGCGTAGTAGCTAGTATGCCCAAAGTTATCACAACCACCTTCGATCTTCTGCCTCCTGCAATTTGCACATGAAGCCTTTTTAAATTGGCTATGTTGATATATTCTACCAAAATTAACAAAACCGTTGTATCCCTTATCATTGTAACTTTATGTGAAGGAAGATACCTGATACCGGAGGACTTTCTCCTAGCGGTGGCGGTGGTGTAGAGGAGAGTGGTGACAGTGGTGGGGGAGGCGACGAATGATGGAACTATTGTAAAAGTTATAAACCTCGTAACACAAAACGCATTTGCTACTTAGGTAGCGTGCTCCAAGGGCTCTAGTTGGGCATCCCATTGGCATTATACCTACCCGAACGGATATAATCGACTGACCGTCACCTAAGCAGGATCGGAAGTTGGTTTCGGACAGATATCTCCAACACTGGGCTAAGCTATAGATTTCCTTCACATCCAAAAAAGGGGATTCAAGTTTGTCTGTCCAAAAATATTTGGTACTGCACACGGTTTTTTTGATGATTTTTTAGAGCACTTCCTCCGTAAAATTTTTGAACTGTTCTGGCTGATCACTTATAAAGGGGTTGCAGACTTTTATAATTTCGCTGGGTTGCAGACTATATGGCTGGTAATATATAGATATATATATATATATAACTGAAGATTCCTAATTAATATATATATATATATATATATATATATATAACCTAGGGTTACTAATTAACTTGAGATCCATATATTCCAAAAAATGTTGCTGAAAAGTGTTGGGTGATCTTCACCTCGGCTCCAGCATTCCTGACGATGGATCGGCAGCTACAGAATGGATACTTCAGGGTCAAAAACTCTAGGATGTTGAAGTTGTTGAGGTGTGGCCACACTATCTATATCTATGAAAACAGGCCTCGTTGGCGAACAAAGATGTTCTCGCTCACCGGTCAGCATTTGCACCACGCGGAACATTGAAGGCCGTAACGCTGGAGCTGCTTGAGTGCACAGAAGACCAATTTTAATCACTTTAATTGATTCCTCGGATGAATAGCTGCCCTCCAATGTGGAATCCATAACTTCTAATGTTCTCTCTTCCTTATATAGTCTCCATGTCTGGCAATTGACGAGTACCAACAAAACATAAAGCAACATTGATTAAACAAGAATCATAATTCTATGGACATTTTAGAGAATAGTATACTTTAAACTTCAAGGATGAGATCCACATGAGCCATACTACTTCAATGAGAAAACTCCATGTGTTGAGGAAAACTCTGATTCTTTCTTCTGCTAATAATCTCAAGTACAAGTACTCCATAACTGAATACGTCTGCTTTCTCTATCAGTTGTCCGCGTAAGGCGTACTCAGGTGCCATGTAACCTCTACACAATGTCATCTACAATGAAATCTCCTTTTCTTATACCTCTTAAACTTATATGATCCTTTCTCAGATATGTGAATTATAATAGGTTCATATCATGTAATTTATTAAATAAAGTTGGGGAAAACAAGACATTGAACTGTTAAGTAAAGTTAGGGAAATCAAGAGATTGAATATTAGAAACAATTCTTACAAAGTTCCTGCAAATCTAGTGCTAACATGGCTCTGATCTTCTGCAAAGAGTTTGGCTAAGCCAAAGTCTGCTATTTTGGGTCTGTGTTTATTATCAAGTAAAATATTGCTTGCTTTAATATCTCTATGGATGATCCGAATCTCAGATTCCTCGTGAAGATAGGCTAGCCCATGCGTAGTTCCAACTATGATTTCAAGCCTATCTTTCCAGTTAAGTAAATGGCGTTTTGTTGTATCTACAACTGATATTTTCTTCTACTGCGGACTTTGACGGAAACCTCAACTTAGCGAAAGACTTTCACTTCACTGAGCATTTACTTCGCGAATATTACCTTTGCGGAACTTTACTTCGCATAGATTGAATCGAACATATTTAATTCGCACCAATGTGATATGCGATTTGCGATATGCATAACCTTGCGATATGCGATATGCGATATGCTTAACCTTGCGATATGCAATACATTGCGGAAATTACAAACTTGAAGATATTTTTACTCCGCCTTCGTAACTTTGCGGCGTACTTATTGACATCGTCAAGCCTATCCTTAAGCAAACATTTTAACAAAGTATTTCTTGCTAAAACATAAGAACATAAGTATGAAGATTATGTCAAAGTTACTCCACGTTAAACTAAAAACTTTACCGCTGTGAAATACTTGGAATTCTTGATTCCTTTTACTGACATTAAATGTAAACAACATTTACGCAGATGAATATGAAGAAGATGTGCGACATGTATAATGACCATTCTTGGGAATGAAGACAAAATAACTATTGACTTATATATTGCCGTAGTAAAACAAGTAACATTGCTGCAATACAAAGAGATGGTAAATACTTCAATCTTTTACCATTTTACCTAGAGCTTGGGCTCCTCATACATTTCACGATGAACTTCTTCTTCTCCTTTTACTCCTACTTCTCTCTCATCTCTACTTAATCTAATGAGAGTGATTTACATTTATACACAAACTTGGGATGGCTTTGCCTGGAAGCTATTGAACTTCATTAAAGACTGTAATAACTTTCTACCTAAGAAATTCAACTTGCGGAATACAAACGCGGTTGATTAATTACTAGGAAGTGTGCACGATGCCTTCTAACATATTTCCAGACTGTATGACATCTCTGCGATACAGGGGACTGACAAAACGTCTGACGAGGTGACTAGTAGAGCCAACAGGAACTAGATGTGCATTCAACTCGTTAGTACATTTCTCTAACGCTCCCCCTTAATTATGAGTTGATGACAAAATTTTACAATATGTTTCAGAGCTGAAACACGCTCTGTGCATGGCGAAGTTCACTGTGCATAACTTGTCACTCCCAAACATCTTTGCAGATATTGGAATGTGTCTCTTGCCAATGGTTTTTTGAAGATGTTTGCTACTTGATCTTCAGACCTGCAAAATTCTAAACAGATTTCCTTGTTATTTATCAATTCTCTGATGAAGTGATACCTTGTGTCGATGTGCTTGGTTCTCTTGTGATACACATGATTCTTTGACAGTGTGATAGCTGAATTTTTGTTGCAGTAAATGATTGTGGGTTCTTGCTGGTGCTACGACAGATCACTTAACATCCTCCGCATCCAAACAACTTGACATGCAACGCTTTTAGCTACGACATACTCTGCTTCTGCTGAAGAAAGAGTTACGATCGGTTGCTTCTTTGAATCCCATGATACAACACCTATTCCTACATTAAATGTATTGCCAGATGTGCTTTTTCTGTAATCTATGTTGCCTCCATTGTCGCTGTCTGTGTACCCAATGAGTTTGAAATTTTCTAGAGCTAAATACAAAATACCGAAGTCTTTTGTTCCACTTACGTATCTCAGAATTCTTTTTCCTGCTTGCCAATGCGATTCTTTTGGTGTCTCCATGAATCTTGAGATTAAACTGACTCCATACATGATGTTTGGACTTGTCGCTATAAGATACATAAGGCTGCCAACAAGTCTTTTAAATAGCGTAAGATCTACATTGGATCCGTCATCATCCTTGCTCAATTTCAAACCTGTTATCATTGGAGTTGGTGCTGTCTTGCAATTTATCATCTTAAATATGTTCAAGACATCAGATGCATACTTCGACTGAGGTATAAATACCCCATTTTCAGTCTATTGGACTTCAATGCCCAGAAAGTACTTCATGTGCCCCGAATTAGTCATTTCAAATTCACTTCCCATGATAGTTCTAAATTCTTCTATGCCAAAATCACCAGTAAATATTAAATCATCTACATACAAGTAGACGATTAGCTTATTGCCTTGCTTGTTGATTTTTGTGTATAGCGTTGGCTCACATTCACTTCTGTGAAATCCATTTTGAATCAGATATGAGTCGATGCGACTGTACCACGCTCGCAGAGCTTGCTTCAAACCATAGAGTGCCTTTTTAAGTCTGTATACTCTATGTCCTTGTCTTGGAACTTCATAGCCTTGTCGCTGCTCCACATATAGTTTTTCCTCTAGATAACCATTTAAAAATGCAGACTTAATATCCATTTTGTAAACATGCCATTTATTTTGTGCTGCGATGGCCAAGACTGTTCTGACAGTGTCTATTCGTGCTACAGGTGCAAAAGTTTCTTTGAAGTCTATGCTTGGCTGTTGTGTGAATCCTCTTGCTACCAATCTCCCCTTCTGCTTCTGCACATTTCCTTCAGCATCTTGCTTGGTCTTATAAATCCATTTGATGCTTATCACATCCTTGTCGATAGGAACATCGACTAATTCCCATGTTTGATTTTTCTGAATGCATTCTATTTCTTCACCCATGGCTTGTGCCCAGAATTTATCTTCTACAGCTTCTTCAAATGTTAGTGGATCATTAACTTGAGAAAATAATACAAAAACATAAAATGAATTTGATGTACCAATTTCATATATCTCATGCAAACTTCTTGTCTTTGGCGGAGTTGCTGGTGTCGAACTGCTTGATGGAGTTTGATGCGCACTTTGTGTGCTTGACGGAGTAGCTTGAGTTGTGACTTGTGTTGGAGCACCTTGTGCTGAAACATGTTGAATTGTCCTGGGAGTAGACGGAGCTGCAACATTTTGATTTACATGCAGTGTCTCAACCACATCTTCTACGATGTCATCATGTTCAACATGTGACAGGATTTTCACATTCTTTTCAATAGTTCCATCTCATGTTTCATTTTCTACAAACTAAACATCGCCACTGACGATAAATTTTCTTGTGATAGGATCATACAACTTGTATGCTTTTGTGTCTTCAGAATACCCAATAAAGATGCATTTCTGTCCTTTATTATCTAATTTCCTTCTTAAATTATCTGGAACATGTGCGTATGATACACAACCAAAAACTTTTAAATGCGAAACACTATGTTTACTACCTATCCATGCTTCCTGTGGAACTTTGTTCTTCACACTCTTTGTCGGACATCGATTCATGATGTATACCGCAGTTGTGACTGCTTCAGCCCAGTATTCATTCGATAGATGTGCAGCTGCCAACATACTCTGCGCCATCTCCATAATGGTTCTGTTTTTCCTCTCTGCGATGCCATTCTGCTCCAATGTATACCGTGCAGTAAATTACTTTTGTATGCCATGACTTTTGCAAAAATTTAAGAAGTCATTTGAAGCATACTCACCACCTCTGTCTATTCTTAATATCTTAATGTCGTAACCACTCTGTTTCTCCACGAGTGCTTTGAACTGCTAAAAACAACCAAATGCATCAGATTTATATTTCATAAAATAGAACCATGTTTTTCTTGTGAAATCATCTATAAATGTGAAAAGCTAAGTGCATCCTCCCATGGACAGTGTTTGCATCGGTCCACAAATATCAGAGTGCACAATTTCAAGTGGTGTGCGACCTCTGTATGACTTTCCGACTGGAAAATTTTGTCTGTGTTATTTTCCAAAAATATAGCCTTCACAAATTCTCTCTGGCTTTTCAATCAATGGCAATCCTTTCACCATGTCCTTCATGTGCAGTAGCTTCGACCCAACAAAATTTAGATGTCCAAATATAAAGTGCCATAACCAGGATTCATCCCTTATTTCTGTCTGAAATGCAACTTGCATTGTGTTGCCTTTTTCTTCCTTGTCGCAGTGAACTTCTGCTTCTTTGCTTTCTACTTTGAACGCCGTTCCAGAATTTTCATTCTGACTTCCATGAACAACTTGAGTTGTTTTTCCTTTTATGATTGGTGTAATCCTTAAAGCAAACAAGCGGTTTCTTGTCATCTGTACTTCATCAATTAACTGATTGCTTGGATATTTGTCCTTGATCAGACAATGCTTTCCTATCATATGGATTTTGTAACCTTTTTCCATCATTGTCCAGTGCTCATCAAATTATGCTTCAAACCTTGAACATAATAAACATCAGACATATATTTCTTATACCCCTGTTTGGTTAGAATGTCAATTGTACCCTTACCCAAAACAGTGACTTGAAAATTATTTCCAAGTGTGACATCAGTTTGAACTGATTTATCTAGACTAGAGAACAAATTTATATTACCAGTCATGTGATTTCTACAGCCTGAGTCTAAATACCATATGTCGTTTGGACTTTCTTGGATAGCATTGTATTCCCGTGGGGATGTGCATGCTAAGAATAGTGAGTTGTTCGAAGTGTTGTTGTTGCTTGACGGTGATTGGCCTTGCTTTCCTTGGTCATACTGCTTGTTCCTGCATTCATATGCGAAGTGTCCATACCTCTTATAGTAGTGACATTGAATTTTTTATTTATCATACCTTTGTCCACTTGGATGATTGGGGATCTGATCCTGACCTCTACCAGCAACATGTGCAGGGCTGCTGCTGCGACCTCTTCCTCTAGAGTTTGATCTTCCTCTGCTTCTTCCACGACTTATGGATGACTGTGCTACGAATGCACCTTCCAGTGGTGTATCTGAACCGTTAATTCTATGTTCATGATTGGGTAATGAGGCTTGCAACTCATCAATAGTAAATGTGGACAGATCTTTGTTTTCCTCCAGTGTCACAACTAAAGATTCAAATTTCTTTGGAAGAACTCTAAGGACTTTTTCAACAACTCTTTGATCCCCTAGAGTTTCTCCATGAGACTTTATTTGATTAACTAGACCAATAACACAAGTGTAAAATGAGTCTACTGACTCTGTGTTTTTCATAGACAGAGATTCAAAATCTCTTCTCAGAGTTTGAAGTTTGGTAGTCTTTACCTTGTTCAAGCCTTGATAGGCAATTTCCAATGTGTCCCATGCTTCCTTGGCTGACTGCGTTGTTGCTACTCTTGGGAGTATTGATTCATGTGTCGCTTGATGTATGTGGAACAAAGCCTTTCCATCTTTCTTCCTCTGTTCCTTCAAAACATCCTTCTCAACTTGTGTGAGATTGTTGTATGCTGCTAGATCTGCTGGTTCTGCATAGCCATGCTAGACTATTTTCCATACATCTTGACCTCTAAACAAAGCTTTCATTGTTAGCGACCAATATTCATATTTGTTTCCTGAAGATATTGGAGTTTGCAAATTACCCGAAGTGGAAGACATCTTTAATCACTTTTCCATTTTTGTAAATAGAATTCCTACTTTTCGTCAACCGAGCTCTGATACCACATGAAGGGAAACGGCACCGCAACACCGCAACAGTCAATTTAAAAATTAACTACGCAATACATAAACTTTTCTTTTGCTGCGTACTTTTAACGGAAACTCCAATTTTGACTTCGTGAATGACTTTCACTTCTGCGAGGATTAACTTTGCGGAACTTTACTTCGCCACAACATTTGATATTGCACCAAATTTACTTCGCACCAATGCGATATTCGATATGTGATATGTGATATGCTTAACCTTGCAATATGCAATACATTGCGGAAATTACAAACTTGAAGATATTTTTACTCCATGTAACTTTGTAACTTCGCGGCGGACTTGTTGACATCGACAAGCCTATTCTTAAGCAAACATTTTAACAAAGTATTTCTTGCTAAAACATAAGAATGGAAGTATGAAGATTATGTCAAAGTTACTCCGCATTAAACTAAAAAATTTACCGCCGTGAAATACTTGGAATTCTTTATTTCTTTTACTGACAGTAAATGTAAACAACATTTACACATATGAATATGAAGAAGATGTGCAACATGTAATAATGACCATTCTTGTGAAAGAACACAAAATAACTATTGACTTATATATTACCGTAGTAAAACAAGTAACATTTCCGCAATACAGAGAGATGGAAAATACTTCAATATTTCACCATTTTACGCAGAGCTTGGGCTCCTCATACATTTCACGATGAACTTCTTCTTCTCCTTTTACTCCTACTTCTCTATCATCGCTACTTAATCTAATGAGAGTGATTTACATTGATACATAAACTTGGGATCACTTCGCTTGGAAGCTATTGAACTTCATTAAAGACTGTAATAACTTTCTACCTAAGAAGTTTAACTTGCGGAATACAAACGCGGCTGATTAAATACTAGGAAGTGTGCATGATGCCTTCTGACAAATTGATAGACTGTCTGACATATTTGCGATATAGGGGACTGACAAAACGTCTGACGGGGTGACTGACAGAGCCGACGTGAACTAGATGCGCATTCAACTTGTAAGTACCTTTCTCCAACAAATCCATGATGATCAACGCAACAATTAAGCAATTAAAGAGACAAAAGCTACCGAATAGAAACTTGTCAAGACTACTGTTCTGTAGGTATTCATAAACTAGTAGCCTTTCTGTGCTTTCAATGTAGCAACCAAGCAATTTCACTAGATTCCTGTGATGAACATGACTTATGAGATTCGCTTCATTTAGAAATTCATCGTCTCCTTGCTTTGAACCTATATTCAGCCGTTTAATTGCAATCTCTCTTGCATTACGTAGAACACCCTACAGCAGATCAATGAACTTCAAAATCAGTTCTATTCTCCATGGGAGCTGATGGTTCATAATATTTAATTCAACTGAAAGCTATGATATTAAATGCTCACTTTAAAGATGGATCCAAAACCTCCCTCGCCAAGCTTGTTTTCTTCTTGAAAATTGAACACGACATTGTTAACACCCTAAAAGTGCTCACTATCTCATCTATCCCATTACATGACTCATTTGTCCATATTTCCTACCATATTTGCCTTCAAAACCCTAAAATCCCATTAAAAAGCCTCCAAAAGGCCACAAAACCATCAAAAAAGCCTCCAAAAGGGTAAAAAACCCCTTTTCCCCAAAATTATCCAAAATAGCAAAAACCCTCTAAAAAGGGAATAAAAAATATAAAAAAAGAGGAAAAAGAGGAAAAAACCCTATACAGCTGACCTAAACCATATGGTTCCCAAAACCATGGGCCAGCACTCCACCACTAAAAACCTATAAATAGGTGATGGAGACCCTTCATTTCATATCCACAATCAAATGCACCCTTACTCTGCCAAAATCACTCTTGAAACCGTAGCTCACCCTTGAGCTACTTTCACCATTGAGTGCCCCTTTTTGCCCATTTCCACCCATTGGAGAAAGAGAAGGAGCAAAGATGGAGTTTGGAGCAACCCTCTTGGACCATTGCAAGAACTTCACCAACCTTCACCTTGGAGGTATAATCTTTAATACAAAAAACCATTTATATTTCCATGTTTTGTTATGTTTCTTAATGCTCATGCTAGTTTAGAATTTGTATTGTTTTAGCACTTTCATTTCTTATTTATTGAACTGCTCCTAAGGAGTCCATTCTACTTAGTAGGTGCTCATTTGCACAAGCTAGGGTGAAAACCCTAGCTATAGTTTTGGCGACTCCCCTTGTGTTCCTTTAAATTTCTGGTTATAGTTTTTAAAGTTTCAAACGTTTTTAATTTTCTGCAATATTTTTCTGTTCGGCTGTCCCTTTCAGCTGCCATAAACCGCATCTTTTACCCCCTGCAGCTGCGTTCCGACTGCATCTTTCAGGCCTTTACCTGCGATCCGACCACGGCTCTCAGACCATTTTCGGCGACCTGCCGGCCATTTTCAGTCTGTTACCTGCGATCCGACTGCGGCTATTAGCTTGTTCAGGACAGTCTAATTACGGTTGTTAACCCTTTTTCCGTGGCCCGCCTACGGCTTTCAGCCATTTTTCTGCAACCTACTAGCGTCTTTCGGCCATTTTCCCGCGTCCCACCTGCGGCTTTCAGCCATTTTTCGGCTACCCGCTGGTGTCTTTCAGCCAATTTTCTGCGTCTTGCTTGTGGCTTTCAACCATTTTCCTGCAACCCGCCTGCAGCTATCGACTATTTTCCCGCGGTCCGTGACTGTTAAGCCAATTCTCGCGGTTCGACCGCCCAGATTTGCGACAGACCCGCAGTCTGTTTTCTGCACTTTTTTCACTGTTTTGAACCCAGCACTTTGCTGCACTATTTTCTGCACTAGCATAGCCATCTATCCTACCTGCAGCCATACTTCCCTACAGCCTTTTCTGCAGTTTTTATTTCTGTTCCATTTCTAGAATATTTTTTACATTTCAGCATTTTAATTGAAAAGAGAAAATTTTGCATTTCAAAGTTTAAACTCAGTATTGCTATTTTTAGTTAGCAAGTTTCCCACCCTGTGGCACTTTTTATTTTGGGTTCATCATCTCACACGCACACACTCTGTCACCTAATTCAAGTGAGCCTTAAAAAACTACTTAACACAACCAATATTCTAACCCCACTTGGGGAACACATAAGAATTTTTGTAGTTAGGTAGGAACGGGGGGATAGGCATCCAAATAACACCCCTTGGTTGCTTACACTTGAGACATAGCTGTTTTCCATTAGGGAACCAAAATCCCCTAGTATTTTTTGGCACGGTCACAACCAGTTTATCAGAGGGCCTCTCCCCTAGGAGGGTTGAAGTCGCCAAACTAGTTCCGGAGGCCTGAGTGGAATACCGCAATCCATTCAGTAACCGAAGGCTACCTTTTGCAGTTCTCGGGGTATCCCTGTATGGGGATATTGCGGTGATAGAACCAAACGGTAGATTCACCTTTTCTGGACGTGTCATGAACGGGGTATCTTAGTTGCCTTTCTTCTAGGATTGACTACCTGGTGTCCTTCCCGGTAGGGGGATGTCTTTAGCCACTTGGCTCTACTATCCATATTGTCTGACTTGGATTTCATCACCTTGCAGAGGATATGCCTGGTTGAGTCAGAATACTATTTAGTTAGGTGTTTGCATGCTCCCTTACCTCCTTTTGGTCTAGTGAGTCCACTATTTTTATTTTTTAGGAAACCTGCTGCTTGTTGGTATTCTGACCATTTCTATTGATACTCCACTTATTGTAGCACAGCTGCTATAATAAGTGTTTTGAGTTGGTTGTTGGCCTAAGTGCCATATTTTTTGAGCTCTCCTTCTACACACTGGATTGCATTAGGGTTTTTGAGCTGTTTTTCACTCAACACAACCCCCAGATTTTCGACACGATCTGTCACCATTGAGTCCCCGATAAATTCTCGATGCCTTCGGGGCAATCCCCCACAGCACGGTTCACTTGACACCACCCACAACAGACATAGATCTTCATCACTTGATACCACTCATCATAGATCTTGAGCTTTGTCACTTGACTCCACTCGTCAACGGCATAGAACTCCATCACCCGAACTAGATGCCCCTTATTTTACCTCTGATTCTGAGGCAGAGTCCGAGAACCCCATTTACACTGCACCAACCAGCCCCATGGCTGGCATGACTTCCACCCCTTTCTTTGTAGGGACCATTGGTGGAGCATCCACCACCACACCAGCTACCACACCTGCTTTGGGTATGCCCTCGATGGGGTCGACATCTACCATTCCGATCACTGCACCCATTCCAGTAGCTGGAATACCTATTCCCACTCCATCAATGACTCACACTACCCTTGGCGGCGCAGGACCGTCCCATACCACTTTTGTCCCTACACTTGCGGGCAACCTCCCAAACCCTGCCCCTACACTTGGGGGCATTGGCCCCACCATGATCTAGCCCACTAATATGCCACATCCTTCTACTAGTTTTCCATTCATGGCTAGCCTCAACCTTCCTGACCTAGCTAGACTAACTAACGATCCCATCAGACACGACCCTACGTGACCTCACATGCCCACCAAGCTTCCCTCCGACATCCCTAAGTTTGAGGGCAAGGCAAGTGAGGACCCCCAGAACCATATTATGTCCTTCCATTTATGGTGTTCCTCCAACTCCATAGTGGACGACTTTGTCCACCTCCGTCTGTTACAGTGCACCTTCACTGGCTCTGCATCTAAGTGGTACATCGAGCAGCCCCATGGGACCCATGCCACCTTTACTTCCCTTGCCTCGACCTTCCTGCAGTTCTTTCAGTTACTTGTCTGCTATGATGCGGGAGTTGAGATCCTACTGTCTTGCAGACAGAACACGGCTACCCACATCACTGACCACATTCATGAGTGGCATCGACGCTGCAGCCTCTGCAAAATCAAGTTAGGCGACCGTATCTTCTTATATTGGTTTCTAAAATCCCTCCTTCCTATCATTGCCACTGATGTGGCATCCAAACGACCCCAGTCTGAAGAAGAGGCCATCCACAAAGCCCAACAATTTGACCTCATTTACGCCTAGTCGGGTTATCTCTATACCATCATACCTGACACCCCTCGCGGCGATTCCTCCCAACACGATGCATCGAGGGCATCCCATGCCGCAAACAGCATCATTGGCCATATTGCCTCTCATCCCCAACCCTTTTCCATAGCACGGCCTAGCCATGGCCCTGACCTTTCATAGGCTACACCACAGTCCGAAGCAACCAATTCGTATGCTCCCATGGCACATCACCACCACTCCCACAGACCCTCATGTCCACCTCCTTGCTTTGGTCATGCATCCCCCGCTTATGCCCCCCCGGTCGCACCTCAGCCCTATTACCACCCGCAGGCTGCACCAGCTCATGTGTCCTCTCAATCTCAACATGCTTATTACCCACCACAAGCAGCCCCTGCAGAAAACCCACAACCTGTTCCGCAGATGTATCAGCAACCCCCACAAGGTTCAACACCTACGCAGCCTCCCCCTACGTATTATCCACCGCAGCCTACTCCCGCACCTGCACAACCCCAGAACCCACCTGCTGCCCAAGGGCAAGTATACGCCCAACAGAATCAGCAGCAAAACTAGAACAACCAGCGCCAACAGGGCCAGCAAAACCATGGAAAAGGCCGTAACCGTGGGAATAAACCCCCTCCAGACCAAGGCAGTCAACCTCCCAATCCCCCAAACAACAATAACGCGGCCCCTGCTAACCAAAACCCTGATCGGCCACCCAAGCAGGCCAAAAATCCGAATCTGCGAACAAACCATCCTTGTTCTATTTTTGGGGTCTATGGCCACTATACACATGCTTTCCCACTTTTGGAGCGAGCTCGGTAACTCTGGACTGATGATGCCCATTGCGAAGGGCACGCGTCTCCTCAAGCGCCACCCAACCCCCCACCCCCTCAGCAACAACCTTTCATGCTGCAAAACCCCTTACCAACCCAAGCCGTAGTGAACACTCAGCCGTTGGCTCCCCCTCAAGGCAATGCGCCCCCACAACAACAGATCACTTATGCCACTCCTGATCAACCCATGTTCGACTCAGGTACTCACCACTTGTTGATGATGTCATCCACTGATGTCAACCTCCAAACCTGTCGGAACTAATATGGCTTCACCACCGAAGCCCCTCCCGTCGATAGAAATACTAACGTTCATCCCACTGATCAAACGTTACGTATACCTCCGGCTCCACTTGACGGCGCCTCCAAAGCACCTTGCTTCCCACTTCGTCGCATCAACAATAACCCCAATGCTCGCGCTGTGTCAAATTACAACATTGTCGATGACTTAGCCCAATCTCCCGCAGCCATATCTACGTTAGAAGTCTTAAAAAGCTGTCCTTCACAACGCAAGACTTTACTCTCCGCCATTGGTGCTATTGACCCAAATGATTCACAACTGATGGCATTCGATTTGGACCAGTCCGAACCACGCCTGCCTTCCACTTTATCATTCCAAGTTTCTATTTCCGTTCGGAATCTTGTCATCCATCGGTGCATTAGCGATGAAGGTGCCTCTACATGCGTTATGTCCACATTCGTTTGTCAGAAGTTGGGATCCCCTACTCTCCAACAGTCCACCACTACGTTGCGAGCCTACGACGGTCGTTCGGCTCAACCCCAAGGTCTCTTAACTAATGTCCCCATCCAGCTGGCTGGTAAAACCATGCTCATTGACATAGAGGTCATCAATGCCCAACTTGATTATAACCTCTTACTTGGATGTAGCTACATGTATGCCATGCGGGCGGTTTCCTCATCCATTTTTCATACCATGATGTTTCCCCATGACAGACACATGGTCAAGGTTGACCAACTCACCTATTACGATCCAAATGCCACCGCTGCACCCGAGAATGTTCTCCCCATGGTTGAACAACCTGTTGGTGGTGCCACTACCTCGTTTGTTTCCTCCGTGGGACCTGGAGTTTACTCAGATACGCCGATGACCTCCACATTTCAATCCATTCCTCCCTTGTCCCCCGTGACTGAGGTATCTGACCTATGTACCTTGTCCCACAATACACAAACTCCCACCAATCAACCGCCCTTATTACCCAAACCACCATTGGTACCTAGTCACATTGGTGTTACACCCATCCACACCATCCCCTTCCTAGTCCCTCCCTCGGGAGTAGTAAGCGCCCTGGTTATGGCTACCCTCAGCCTCCCCGGGTTAACCTTAGGATTACCCGTGTGGTATATTTCTCCTCCCTTTCCCCCGCCGACACCAAATGTCATCCTTCAACCGGTGCAACCCATTGTCACTACTAGTCAACCACCTCCCGGTGTCACTACCCCTTCGTCGTCTACGAATCCCCCTCCTCTTACCAAGCCCACTGGGGGCAGAGGCCCACAACCATACACTGTTGTACCCCCTCCCAAGGCAGTTAACCCCCCCCCCGGTGTTTCGTGCTCCCCCAAAATGCTTGTTGTGTGATGAGTTAGGCCATCCGACCCATCAGTGTCCACAATTACCTACATTACAGGAACACATGCAAATGCTTGACGACGACCCCAACATCTCGGTTGTCGAACTCGATCCAACCCCTAAGCCTCATGATAAATCACTGCGTACCAACCACCCTTGTGCAATATGCGGTGTTTACGGCCATTACTCACATCACTGTCCTGATCTCCCAGATTACAGAGAAGCTCTCTATGAGATGAATAATTTGGACCTGGAGACGGCACCCCCCACAATTGAGGATATCCACCCCCCGGTATCCTCCCCATCCAGAGAGATTAACACCATTTATATGATCTCTTCCACTACCACTTCCTCGTTAACTGAGTTGACAACCCAAAATTTCCGCAGTGATGAGGAGATTCTAGAGGCTCTCACAGCCCCGGATTATCCCTGGGATGACATGCACCATCGTTCGTATTTCCTCCCAGAAGACTCCTCCTCTACCACAGTTACCCAATTCGCGGTTGAGTCCAAAGATTTCCTTCCCACCAAAGTCGACTGGTTTAAGGATCCTATTCCCGCTCCTGAGGCCTTTGAGGAAGGTAACATGGCCAAAATCTCACCCGTCATCCACATCGATATCTCTGACCCACCTGGTGCTCTTAAAATCATTACCTTAGGAGCCTCCTGCAGTGAGCATGAGATTGGAGAATACAAAAAACTTTTCCAAGAATTCCATGATGTCTTTGCCTAGTCCTATACCAAAATGCCTAGTCTCGACCCCGCCATTATAGAACACCACATTGACACATGGCCTGATATACCCCCCGTTCGTCAAAAATAGCGCCCCATTCATCCTTAAAAGCTCCCTGTTGTTAAAGTCGAGGTTGAGAAACTTCGCAAAGCAGAATTCATTTATCCTATCGCATATACCACCTGGGTTTCAAACCCCGTTCCTGTTAACAAAAAACAAGGCACCATTAGAGTCTAGACTGACTTCCGCAATTTAAACCGCGCTTGTCCCAAAGACAAATTCCCAACGCCATTCATTGACCAACTCATCGATGCGTGTGCGGGACATGAAGTCCTATCTTTGATGGATGATTTTTTCGGATACAACCAGATTCAGATCCGTAAGGAGGATCAGTACAAGACTACCTTTACCACCCATGGGGCACCTTTGCCTATCGTGTCATGCCTTTCGGCCTCAAAAATGCCGGTGCCACCTTCCGGCGGGCCATGACGTATTGCTTTCACAATTTGGTCCATATCCTGCTCATCTATCTTGATGACCTTATAGCTTGTTCCCAGAAACGATCAGACCACCTTAACGACCTTCGGCAAGTTTTCCTGTGTTGTTGCAAATATAAAATCCGCTTGAACCCACACAAGTGTGTCTTTTGCGTTCCAGCAGGCCGGTTGTTGGGTTTCATTGTTTCCCAGAAAGGAATTTTTGTCGATCCCCTGAAGGTCCAAGCCATCCTAGACCTTCCCTCTCCTCGCACGCTCTGGCAGCTCCAGAGTCTGCAGGGGCGATCTAATTTCTTTCGTCGCTTCATTCCTGATTACGCCACTACTGTTCATGGTTTCTTACGCCTGCTTCGTACCCATATACCCTTTGTTTGGGATGAGCAAGAAGAAGCTGCATTCAAAGCCCTCAAGAAATCTCTCACACAAGCCCCTTTGATCTCCTCTCCGGATTTCTCTCAGGACTTCATCCTGTATGTCTCGGCATCCGAGCATGCCGTGTCCAGAGTCCTGGTTCAAGAAGACGCCTCTCACCAGGAGCATGTCATTTATTACGTCAGCTAGACCTTGTCTGGATCACCCCTACATTACCCATACGAGGAGAGACTAGCCCTAGCTGTGGTCTTTTCCGTCCAAAAATTGTGACACTACATTTTACTTAGTCATACCACAGTCGTCGCCGACTCCAACCCCATGTTCTATCTCTTAAAATGGTGGCTACTGCAAGGTCGTGTTGCTAAATGGGTCATTATCCTCCAGGAATATGACCTCACTTTCCGAACCCCTAAGAGCACCAAAGCCCTCGCACTTGCCCAGCTCATCACCGACCTCCCTTCCCTTCTGTTGTCCCCGCAAATCTCCGATGAGTTACCCAACAATCACTTGTTCACCATCTCATTTGATGACCCATGGTACGGTGATATTTTGTTATACCTGCGCATGCAAAAGTTCAGACCCAACATCAATCGTGATGGATGCCGTCGTATCCGTCACCAGGCCTCTCGATATCTCCTCTTAGGCGATGTCCTTTACCGGCGAGGGGTTGACACCATTCTCCGTCGTTGCCTTACACACAAGGAAGCCGAACACGTCCTCAATGACTGTCATAGCGATGCCTGTGGCGGCCATTTCTCTGGGATGGCCACCGCCCAAAAGGTCATCCGCGCCGGATATTTCTGGCCCACACTCTTTACTGACTGCATCACAGTAGTCAAAAATTTCCATAATTTCCAACTTTTTACCCCCAAGGCCCGGACACCACCTGCTCCGTTACACCCAGTCATCACCGTTGGTCCCTTTTGTAAGTGGGCCATCGACTTCATGGAGTGTAAACCCCCATCTACCAACGGCCATAAGTACATTATTGTCTCCGTCGATTACTTCACCAAATGGGCCGAAGCCATGCCCACCTTCAATTTTACCGCTGACACTGCTGCCCGTTTCTTTTTCAACCACGTTATCACTCGATTCGGGGTACCCAAACAATTGGTCTCAAACCATGGTTCACACTTCGAAGATTCCATTTGGTGCGAGTTATCCACCCTACTGAAGTTCAAACATCAGTATTCCTCTGCTTACTACCCCCAAGGGAACGGCCAAGTAGATGCCATTAACAAAATCTTAAAAACCATCCTACAACGCACTATTGACCGGCATAAGTCCAATTGGCACCACATGTTGTTCCCTGCCTTATGGGCTTACCATACATCCACCAAGACCGCCACTGGTTTTACCTCGTTTCATTTAGTTCACGGTGTAGAGTCTGTCCTCGCCATCGAGTGTCAGATACCTGCCTTACACATCGCCGTCGAGCTTCTCCCAGACAGCTCCCCACTCGAGCAACGTCTGCTATCACTAGAACAAGCTAATGAAGACCATCATGCCACTCTCCAGACCATTGAAGCCGCCAAGAACCGCTCCAAAGCTAGTTACGACAAACATGTACACCCTCGAACTTTTCATGAAAGGGACCTCGTCCTCGCCTATGACCAAGCCCACGACAAAACTGGTACAGGAAAGTTTGAGTCCATGTGGCAAGGCCCTTACATCATGCAGACTTGCCTCGGCAATGGGGCATACATCTTAACTGACTCAGAAGGTCACCCTTTGCACAACCCCCGTAATGGGTTGTATCTTAAACACTTTTATCCCTAAATAGCCCGCGACCCCATCGGTCCGTATTGTACAGTTTTCTCTCTTTTTGTTTTTCACCTTTTTTACCACGATCTTACATTCATCATTTTTTTTGCATGACCACAGATGGACCCTCTTCCACCTCATTACATTGGCTTCGCCGATGGAGCAAGCCGCTGGTATCCCAACCTGGCTTCTGCAGCATGGGTCTTATATTCCCCTTCACATGAATTGATTCACCTTGACGGAATATGTATAGGCACTGCTACCAATAACCAGGCGGAGTATGATGCTATGACCAGTCTCCTGACTGCTGCCCTCCAGATGGGCATATGTCACCTTCATGTGTTCCTTGACTCCCAGCTACTTGTCTCCCAGCTCAACAACTGCTACCAGGTGCGTGATCCCTGCCTCTTTAGAAAATTCCTCTGCACAAAACAACTCAGCCGACAATTTGAATCCATAACATTCACCCATGTCCCCAGAGCTCAGAATAGTGTCGCAGATCAAATGGCTAATAATATCCTAGATTGGCACATCAATCACACCATGTAAAACCTCCATCATGCATCATCATCCCATAACATTTCATCAAAAATATATAAAAACCCAAAAAGATTGCAAGGGGCATCCACGTGCCTATCACCACACAAAACATTTGCATCCATGTGCAATAAAAATAAAAACACATTCATATATAGGGGCATCCACGTGCCTAATCATAATGTTGTATCCACGTACAATACATCACATAAAATACACAATGGGCATCCATGTTCCCATCATCCTATACTACTTGCATCCACGTGCAGTACAAACATAAACAAACCATAAGTGCATCCACGTGCATACACTAAACCATCATCGCAAAAAGGTGCATCCACGTGCGTACACTAAATCATCATCGTAAAAAATACATCAAAATACATGTCCATATCCTACACATGTTCTGAGTACCCCCGTACTCAGCTATACAAAAAAAATATCTATACATCCCTACGCCTCATAGAATACATGCCGTAGCTACAAAATTGGCGGGGAGTCCCCTGTACTCCCTAATGAGATTCATACCCTGCATCAGCTTCCTCTAAGTCATCCCCTCGCTCCTCCTCCGGCAGCTCCTCATCCCCTGCGGGCTCATGTGCCCGTCCCCTGTCCGCTAAGATGGCCACCCGGATCACGATTGACCGGAACTCCTGTGGCGCCCTCATGCAATCCTGAATCACCTCCGGATCCACGTCTCGCCACCCGTCATCGGTCACTCCCACCAGCAACCGATCCAGAAGCATCCATACGGACTCCCCCTCCCCTTAGCGTCCCATCGACGCACCTCCCCTCGACTTGGTAGGGCTGGTACCGCCACATGCCCCTTGCACGCTATATGTCCTAGCGGTGGTCTTGGGCCCACATCTGTAGATCATACATCAGTCAGTAACAGTATATCACAAACCCTATCATATACAAATCTTGATATCCATAACATGCAATAAAATCAATACGTACCATCTGGTCCCCATGCCTATCCTGGCGCCCGTGGTGCCTCTGGATCCCCAGTGTAGTCCATATCTTTGTATGGAAAGTCCTCCAGTGTCAGCGGCATCTGTAGCCACTGTAGGTACAGCTCCTGAGTGAAGTATCTCTCCACCTCACCACCACCTCTACAGTGCATCATCTCTCCCCACCGCACCATGCACGGATCCCTCAGTCCTCCTGCCCTGACTGGCACCCGCGGTCGCAGTGTGGGTACCCGCTCCATGAAGAAAGCACATAGAAAGGATCCATAACAGAATCCCTTGCCAGATTCCTTCACCGATGTCAGCTGCTGCTGCACATAAGTCAGGAACATCTGGCCCCACGCATAGTAGACACCATCCAGCACGTGCTCCACTAGCTGCATCTGGCCGCTGGACACCTTCTCAGGTGACTGGGACCCCAACACTCGAACCATGCATGCCGCAATAGCCTGTACTGCTGGCTCCTATAAGTCCACCACCCGGAGTGCGTTCCTCTGCACCCTCACCTCTGGAACATAGTACCACTCCAGCATATCCTCCATGTCTACATCCGCGGATACTCATGGCTACGTATCCGCCACCCTACCCAGACAGGGCAACCCCATCAGGAAATATACATCTACCAGGGTGAGGTCCACCCTCTCACCCTCCACCCTGAATGCCTGTATGTCCGTCTCCCAGAAGCTCACTAGCCGGTTCAAAAGCAGCGTTGCTGACCGCATCATCGGTACTTGTGCGAACTTCAAAAGTTTGCACAACCCCAGCGTCGACCGCACATGGCGATCCCTCCGGATAACCTCTATTATCTCGTCCGGGACCTCCCGCTCTCACCACAGCACCAGTGGCATCCTGTAAATCACACAAAGCAAACTCATCAGACTCATGTCAAAGAAGTAACCCTGCCTCCCCCCCCCCCCCCCGGGGAACCCTAACAACTCGATCCCAATCGCAGCTTTAGGGCCCCTTGCCGCGGTTTCCGACCATGGCTATCAGGGATACAGTCGTGGTCCAAAACCGCGCCTATAGGAGTCGAACTCGTGGTACCAAACCGCGTGTTCAGCCTCGGAACGTGCAGTACCAGACCGCGTTTTTCGACCCAAACCTCGTGGTCCCCAGCCGCGTTATCCACCGTGGAACCCGCGGTCCCTGACCGCAGTTCCACCCCACAAACCCACGATCCACCCCACATGGACTGTACAAAAAATCCCCTGGGACCCACTACCCCCCCCCCCCCCCCCCCCCGAACCCAATGAAAATGCAGGTATGAGTTTGACGGAATACCTGTAACTCTCGGATCTGAAAACGGCTGGTCGCATCATCCAGAAACGCGACCTCAACTCTGGTCCACTCTGATCACTAGTCAAAGTCAACAAGTCCAAATGACACTTGTCATGTTGGACCTACTCACTATTTATAAGCCGTTGACTTTTTCTTGTTTTGTCCATTCTAAACTCATACGGAGTCCATTTTTCGAACCGTTTCCACCCTTCGAATCAGCATGATGAGACCTTCATGATGGTCGACTTGTTCTCTTATTTTTTCCACATCATTTTTTGTGGATTTTTTAGACGCCACTAGTCGCCTCGGTTTGCATGCCACTTCAGCTGCTCTCCTTTTTTGGTATATTTCATATCATTGGATTCATTTTTTCGAGCCCGTGATGATGCTTGAGATCATTTCTCGCTCTCACCCCCATATTTTCGGGTATTTTTCCAAAACGCCCCCCGTCACCTTGGTTTGCGTGGCACATCGGTCATTATCCATTTTTGACACTTTTTATATCACCAGATTCATTTTTTCGAGCTCGTGATGATGCTTGAGATCATTTCTCGCTCTCACTTGGTACAATTTCAACATTGTGTCTTGACACCTTGTTGCCTCGATTTGCGTGCCACATCGGCCACCATTGAATTGTTCCCCATTGTTACATGAGCCATTCACTCCTGTCATACTGCAATTATTTCGTTATTTTTCCACCATTCATTATCCCGCAAGGAGGCCCACCAGTGTTCCCCCCCTACCCTCGTTCTTGGTCATCATCAATGTTCCTTGATTGAGCACTTCCTCCTTGCCTGGCCATTCCTTTTGTTCGATATAATTTTATCCCTTTTTCGGGCCGGACAAGTCCTTTATGAAAAAGGCACTTACGGAGTTTCTGTTAAGCTCTTTTCTGACTCCTAAAACAATAAAAAGATCGCTGATCAATCTTGCTTCCTTTCATGCTCGTTAAATTACCTGAAAGGGCATCTATCTGGTATAAGTTTAACCCTTTTCCGGACCTGGTAGACTAATTACGAAAAAGGAATACTCTAGTCACACCGGCTAGAAGAGTTCTTCATTGCATCCTTTTATGCTTCTTCGAGCCTTGGAGACTAACACACGAAAAATCAACCCCTTGGAGTCTTCATATCGCTTTCATACTCTTTAAAATTGAAAGCAACCACAAGCATGAACTGTCCTGGGCTCGTACAAATCCACACGACAGTACCATTCCATTCTTTCAGAGTCTTCTTATCGCTTTTAGACTCCTTAAAATTGAAAGCAATCACGTGCATGAACTATCCTGGGCTCGTATAAATCCACACGACAGTACCATTTTACACACACTTCTTCTCGTCCCTTAACCCATGAAGAAGTCCCCCCATGCCTCCTGGAACTATGATCGATCATCTCGGCAGCACCCCCAATTAGGTCGCCTTTGTTTAGAGTATTCTATAGTCTCCTTCCCTTTTACACCAGCTTGAGTATCACTCATCCCAGTCACTATCCATGATCCCTTACAGCTATGATCCCTTTCCCCTCAGTCAGTTTCACATGCTACTCGATCACCCCCGCCATCCTACTCTGAACAAAGGAAGTTTGAGTCCACCCACTCTACTTGCCCAGTTATTCCCCACAGCCTGTCAGTCCTACCATCAGTGCTCTCACACTTCGGTTCTCCACCTCGCGCTCCTATCAAGGACACATCATTGCCTTGCTAGTTGCAGGTCTCCCTCTGTCGATGACAGCCCCTCTATTCCAGAGCATAGACCCAGAGGTCCCTGCGCCTTGGACCCATCACCATCTGTGGTGAGTGCTTACGGACCATTTTGAGAGGAGTCATCATTGCCTTTCCGAGTGGTTGTTTCTCACATGATCGACTTCAACACCTTGATCACATCGTTGAGAATCACGCAGGGTTTATTTCCCTTCAGTTATTGGTCGAAGACCTGGATTTCCCCCGACTCTAGCACATTGGTAATTCACTTCGGAACGCCCAGTTATATGTTCCCGTGGATGTCTGGGTTGCGTTGGCGATTGTATTCGGAAGCCATCCAGTTATATGCTTCCTTGAGTACCCAATTCAGTTCCAGTTTAGTGTACCATTGAGGATATGACTCCCCATCACTATGATCCAACAGCTCATCCGTTCCTCTGGCACCCCACTCAGCAGCACTAAATTTATTCCAGTGTATCAGTTATTCAGCTCAAACATGGTCAGCCACACAGTATGTCCCAGATTTGTGTCCCCTCTGGACCCTTATGATGTACACAATGGTTCTCTATGTATCCTACAGGTCCCCCTTGTTTCGGGCCTCACTGTTATTTTTTCTGTATCTTGATACAAGCATGGGTATGCCCGCCTCGTCCATATATTGAGATTCTTCCTCATTCCTTATTTGAGGCCATGTATATTTCAAGTCCCCATATTCTGGACCCCATTGTTGTTATTATTTTATATCTTGATATGAGCATGGGAATGCCCGCCTCGTCCATATGTTCATCTTATTCCTCATTCATTGTTGAGGTCATATACTTTCAGTTTTTGCAGTTTGTTCGGGACCGTTGTTCCGGGCTCCAATTTGTTTCTTCTCTTCTCCACACCCCAGGAAAACCATACAAGACTTATGATGTCTATCGGCCATACGATGAGATCCTGTCCTCACACATCAGGGGGAAATCTGTTAACACCCAAAAAGTGCTCACTATCTCATCTACCCCATTACATGACTCATTTGTCCATATTTCCTACCATATTTGCCTTCAAAACCCTAAAATCCCATTAAAAAGCCTCCAAAAGGCCCAAAAACCCTCCAAAAAGCCAAGAAAGCCTCCAAAAGGCCACAAAACCATCAAAAAAGCCTCCAAAAGGCTAAAAAACTCCTTTTCCCCCCAAAATTCCTCCAAAATAGCAAAAACCCTCTAAAAAGGGAATAAAAAATATAAAAAAAGAGGAAAAAGAGGGAAAAAGGAGGAAAAAAACCTATACAGCTGACCTAAACCATATGGTTCCCAAAACCATGGGCCAGCACTCCACCACTAAAAACCTATAAATAGGTGATGGAGACCCCTCATTTCATATCCACAATCAAATACACCCTTACTCTGCCAAAATCACTCTTGAAACCCTAGCTCACCCTTGAGCTACTTTCACCATTGAGTGCCCCTTTTGGCCCATTTCCACCCTTTGGAGAAAGAGAAGGAGCAAAGCTAGAGTTTGGAGCAACCCTCTTGGACCATTGAAAGAACTTCACCAACCTTCACATTGGAGGTATAATCTTTAATACAAAAAACCATTTATAGTTCCATGTTTTGTTATGTTTCTTAATGCTCATGCTAGTTTAGAATTTGTATTGCTTTAGCACTTTCATTTACTGTTTATTGAATTGCTGCTAAGGAGTCCATTCTCCTTAGTAGGTGCTCATTTGCACAAGCTAGGGTGAAAACCATAGCTTTAGGCATCTCTGAGAATGTCGTACTTGAATATGATTTCCGGATTAGCTATAGTAGGCGATAAGTTAATTTCTCCTCCTTCACCTGCAAAAACATTCACAAGGCGTTTATTTATTTTGTGGTGATGAAAAAAATAGATGAGCAGTTCACAAGACACAAGTTGATCAGGAAAATGATTTATCAATTTTAGGACCCCTGGTTCGAGAAATTCGTTCTTGAGGTTTTAGAAGATATAAAATATCCCACTTCCAAAGGCATGTGCCTGCCATTAATCCAAGCGTAGCAGCTAGTACGCCCAGAGTTATCCCAACCACCTTCGATCTTCTACCTCCTGCAATTTGCACATGAAGCCTTTTTAACTTGGCTGTGTTGATCTATTCTACCAAAATGAACAAAACTGTCATATCCCTTATCATTGTAACTTTATGTGAAGGAAGATACCTGATACTGGAGGACTTTCTCCTAGCGGTGGCGGTGGCGCAGAGGAGAGTGGTGACAGTGGTGGGGGACGTGACAAAATGATGGAACTATTGTAAAAGTTATAAACCTCGTAACGCAAAACGCAGTTGCTACTTAGGTAGCATGCTCCAAGGGCTCCAATTGGGCATCCCATGGGCGTTATACCTACTCGAACGGATATAATCGACTGACCATCAGCTAAGCAGGATCGACAGTTGGTTTCAAATAGATCTCTCCAACACTGGGCTAAGCTATAGATTTCCTTCACATCCGGAAAAGGGGATTCGATTTTATCTGTCCAAAAACATTTGGCACTGCGCACGATTTTTTCAATGATTTTTTAGAGCACTTCCTCTATAAAATTTCTGAACTGTTCTGGCTGATCACTTATAAAGGGGTTGCAGAATTTCATAAATTCGCTACCCGCATTATAAACGTTGTAAAAATTATGATCATCGTAACGTAAGAAGCACTCCTCTACATCAATGAATCCAGAAGTGGTGTGGCATCACTGAAGAAGCCTTTCTTTCGTTGTAGATGCCTACACTTTGCAATGGGAGGAATTTAAATCTCCCCCGCACTGGACCAACCCATAAATGGTACTCATGCTGTTTTGTCCCTCAACACTAGTATTGAATCCGCTGGTAGAAATGTTCCCCACCAATGATTCCAAAACTTGGTTTATATTACGTTGTAAAGCGCTACCGTTTTTATATTCTCCATTACCACAATCAACCCAATCAACCCCAGCATTAGCGATATTAGTGTTAACTACTAAGAGTTGTAGAAATGTCCATAGACTGGAGATAAGTAACTTGCAGCTGATGATTGTTTCCATCTTCATCACCATCGCAAGGCTTCCCCACAAATTATTCCAAAACCTGGTTTATATTACACTATAAAGCTCTACTATTTTTATATTCTCCATTACCACAATCAACCCAATACACCCCTACATTACCGATATTAGTGTTGACTACTAAGAGGTGCCGACATGTCCATAGACTAACCACAAGTAACTTACAGCTGATGATTGTTTCCATCTTCATCATCGTCGCAGGGCAAGGCAGTGATGACCTCAACGCACTAAAAGGGGTAGTGATGAACTCAACGCACTAAGAGAAATCACCGTCGCAAGGTGGGGCAGTGATCACCTCAACGCACTAAAAGGGGCAATGATGAACTCAATGCACTAAAAGAAAAAGGGCATTTTAGCCACTTGATGAAGTCAACCCACTACAAGAAAAAGGGTTTTAGCCTCACATTAACATCACTATTTGTAAAGGATTTGGGAAATCATCAATTTTCAAATAGTGATGCAAAAGTGGTGATAATGTGGGGATACCCAAGTGGTGATAAAAAAACACCAAAACCAATCCAAGATGGATTAATATTTTTTGGTGCAAAACACTAAAATTATTATTATTATTATACTCAAACTTGTATATAGTGCAAAGCACCATAAAATAATAAATAGTAAAAAAAATATAAATAACACACAACTTATTTTTTTTACACCATATATATATATATATATATATATATATCTATATATCTTCTTAAAAATCAATAATTCAATGCATTAAATAGACATAATGAAAACCATAATGCTATTTCAAAAAAGTATATATAATTTATAATTATAAAACAATGATTCTCATAATATTAATATAATGGGAAACTATGTTTTTAAATTTGTTATAAATTTTTTTTATAATATATCTAATTTATATTTTTTGCATTATATATATATATAAACAAGGCTAAAAGATGTTTATTGAGACATTTCATTATAGTTTATTTGATTTTAATCCATCATTTAAAAAATCAATAATTCAATACATTAAATAAACATACTAAAAATACTAATGTTGTTCCAACCAAATTTATAATTAATAATTATAACACAATAATTCTCATAATATTAATATAATGGAAGACTGTTTTTGAATTTTTTTTTAAAGAAAAATGAAAGAGATAAAACTAATAATTCATTTGAAGCTGTTGATATTGTTCATTTTTATATGCATTTAATGACATTTCATAACTAAAATATGCTATTGATTGAAAAAATAATTGAAATGAACTAACCTTTGGAGCCATGTAGATTCAACATCTGAGTATATGACCCCATAACGAGTGATAAGATGAAATCCTTCTTTAATCTTTTGATGGATGAGAGAAGATATACCATAGCATGAAGCAAAATCAATTCCCCTCTCAAAGCATTTCTAGTATTTTTCATATATTCAACAACAATGTCGAGAATTTGCTTGGGAGGTACAATTGCATAAACTTTATGCATATGAGATATCAACTTATCCTTCTTGGATTTCTCTGCAAAATAAGTATAAAAAGTTAATAATCTATATGAGATATTTTAAGGTTTCTAGTATCATAGTAATAACATGAAACGTTGTATATGAAATATAGGGAATGGAACAATGAGTAGAATATATACATTTTTGAATATGAAACATGAACCATATAGTCAAGTATATAAATTCATACTACATAAATTAAGCATGCAATCTATGAAAAAATATATAATATTCATGTTTTACCTTGATGACGAAAATCTCTAGTAATTGTAGGAACAAATAATCTCAATGCTTCACGATGAAGTATGTATCTCCATGTTCTCCCAGCTTCGTCATTTAACACTTACCCTTTTTCATTTAAATTTATTGTAAATGGCATATCATTGGTTGCATCTGCTCTAACATATTCATTTGGATATTTCAAAGGAGGTGCAAGAGATGCACCAATAGATGCTATAGCTGGCTCATCTAAGGGAGGATATTGATTCTGCACTCCATCAACATTGGTTCCTTCTTCTGGAACAATGGTATTACTCCTGAGCAATAAGGTAGAATATATTATTATGTTCATATTATATGTAATTACAAACCTAAAATTAATAAGTAGAAAATAAATGATGATTTACCTTGGCATATCAACAACAATTATTTATGTATCTACTACATTATCTTTGTCAAAGATGGTTGCATTTTATGTTGTTTGAATTGCATCTCTTATGAATGGGTTGACATCCCTCCTAGCCAACCACTCTTTATACAATTGTAACTTATCCATTTCAAATCCAATATCTAATGTTCACTCCACATTATAGCAAGGATCAGTTATTACTGGTATGTACACATCATGTATAAAATTTGAATGTGAAGATTGTGTTGTAGATAAACTACTTCCTTTCAAAGGTATCTCAGTAATATATGTTCCTATAGAAGGTGTGTTTCTCATAAAATCATTTACACTCTGATAAGTCCATGATATAGGTATTCCATAGACTCCATCATGCCACACGTAAGCAAAGAAATTATCATAAAAACACTCCTTTTTGTAGGAAGAATGCAATTTGATTGATAATTAAACAAAGTGATTTAGTAATTATCTTTTTTTTGTTTTACCATCTTTTATTTTACTACTCATGTGAATAAATCCATGTATGGACAAAGCGCAAGTAAATAGGAAGAATGGCAATGTCGAGCTGCAGATTGAAGATCACAAGAGACGGGATGCTCTTGTTTTCCATAATTTGTAGGAAAGAACCCCCTGTTGGGGTCGTGATTTCCAATGTTAAACTTGGGTAGAAGCTTGTAATAAGTAGAGGCATCTGAGTACCAAGGGGCTAATGAACATCTTTGGAAAAAATTCTCTACATTTTCTGTTCGGATACTCAGTTTAAATTTCTCCAACTATGATGGAACCTATGAATTTATAATGAAGGACCAACGTTACTTTCAATCTGTGAGTTTATAAGTTTTATCCTCCTCCTGTGATGCGCATTGGGGAGGGCCGCCTCAGTGCATAGCTCAGGAGTTTTGTACTTTCTTTCCTATATTTTTATGCATTCTTCTATTTATTTCTAGGATAAATGTGTGTGGATTAATTTTAGCACTTATTTGATACCATATTTCAACTCTACGCATAAGCGTTTTTCCCCTGTACTTCTGTAATACTGCGTCTGTAGTTTTGATACACAACATCCATAGTCCCATAGCTATCATCCATGCATGCGGATTCTACATTTACATTTCCACCTTTTATATGGTATTCTTATATTAGATCAGATTTATACTCTTGAAATGATGACTTCTTGATTCTAGTTGGACAGATCTATGTTTCCATTAAGTTAGATTCATGCTTTTTAGATAAAAAATACTTTGGATTTCATAAACTAGGTTAAACATGGTTTTGGATTTCAATAGAATAGATTACCATTTCATAGAATAACATTTCCTGCTTTCTTAGATTAAGTGAATGATTTCATAGAATAAAATTTCCTGCTTTCTTAGATTAAGTGAATGCTTTCATAGAATAACATTTCCTGCTTTCTTAGATTAAGCGAATGCTTTCATAGAATAAAATCTCCTGCTTTCTTAGATTAAGTGAATTCTTTCATAGAATAAAATCTCTTGCTTTCTTAGATTAAGTGAATACTTTCATAGAGTATCCCTTAGAATACATTGAACTTACACCTGACGAAAAAGATTATCTCATAGTGCACATATAGTGTTGAGTGCCTCTGAAGTTTGTACGTTCCCTAGTCGATATTTAAAGTACACTTCTGGTACATATACCTATAAAAAGGTAAATATTCCCGAAGCCTACCACTTTTTGGAGCCATTGTCGGGGAGGTGCTTAAACTATAAGAGACAATTTGAAAAAAACTTGAAAATATATATATATATATATATATATATATATATATATATATATATATATATATATATATATATATATATAACATGAATGGACATTTTTTTCCTAACCGCCCTATCAGCAACAATAGTTCTCAACACCTTCAATTTGAATTTCTCAACACTAACGAAGAAGTTGATCCCAGTTATAACCTAGACCTTGATAACTTCTTCGCTAGCTCTAGTTCAAACACTACCATGGCAGATGAGGAAGAAGAATGTAGAGAACTGTTTAACTTCCCTATAAGTGTACCCCTTGGAGATGCTAGAATGAAAAGTATCAATCCTGCTAATCTCCCAAACATCCATGGCTTAACTTCGAAAGGCCTCGACACATTCTTGTTTGAATTTGAAGTAATCTGTAGGTTCTTTCGTTATTACACCGTGCACAAAAAATAAGAATTTTTCCTTCCATGCTGAAAGAGTTATCACTCAGATGGTTTATGAGTCTAGAAGGAAACGATATTTTCACATAGGATCAAATGAAACAATCCTTCCTGGGTAAATATAGAGATTATTGCAAAGCCAAAGACACTAGGGATGATATTTTCACAATGCAACAAGGAGAAAAGGAATCCCTGTAATATTATGCACAACGGTTCCAACTCAGCTATAAGAGAGCTATTGATTGTACCTTGGATCAAGAATCATTAAAACTAGTACTTCTTAGGGGAATCAAGGAAGAATACCTAGAAATATTGAACCTATTAGGCGATGGGGATATCTTTCATACAACCTATGACCAAATTCTGCAAATATTTAAAAATTATTCTAGGTCCTGAAAAGGAAAAAATGGAACACAAGATATAGACCCCTTAGCAGGGGGGTCATCATTTTCAAGTCCAAGCCTAAAAAAATATGACTTGGGGAATCTCCAGGGAAACATGAAGAAATACATCCTTCAATCATTAGATATGCAATTAGATGCACTCCAACTAAAAAGGAAATAAGACGATATCAACTAGGCAATAGCGGTATTCTGCCCAAGATGTAGAAACAAAAATGAAAAAGGATAGTGTACATTAAATACAATAGAGATCTGCAGGCTCTGCACTGATGATCATACAACAGATAAATTCACTTTACTGCCATCATACGAAGTGGCCGTACAAGATCCTACCTCAGATAATTTTGTAGAACAAATTTGCTTTGTTAATCAGTGAAGGAACAATTTTTCTAGGCCCTTCCAATCCAATAACCAAACCTATTTTAATCAAGGGAATAATCAACAGAATTGGAATCCTTCAACACAAATTTCATGCCCCCATAAGTAGGTCCAAGTAAATTGCAGCAAAATCAGACTCCTTACCATCAGCCATACTTCACCTAGCCTTACCCACCATATCCCCCACCTTTTTCGCAACAACAAATGAACTATGGGAATCCATATCCATCTTCGATGTCAAATTGGAGGGCACCACTGCAACAACCACTTATAATGCCGCCTCCAGAAAACCAATAGCCCCTAGGATGCCTACAATCCCTGCTCAACCTGTCCCAAATCCAAATAACAATAGAACGGGAAAACAACCCTACAACAACGAAGTGATGCAGTTTCCATCCTATGTCATAGACACACTAGATTTGGATGAGATCAATATGAGATCTGGAAAAATGATACAGGGTTCCCATTATCAAAATGATCAAGAACCCACATATTCTGAACAACCCACATCTCCAGAACATCAGCAGCCCGAAGTTATATGCCCCTAGGAAGAAGAGGGCCAACCTCGAATAACAGAACGAAATCCTCCATTTCCTGAAAAGCTAAAACAAAACAACAAAGAATAAGAATAAAATGTTATACTTAATGAATTAAAACATTTAAACATTCAAATTCCCATCTTATAAGCGACTCATCATATATGTTTCAATCTATAACAAATTCATAAAGTAAAACTGCTTGAAGAAACCTGGGCGCAAGAAATGGGATCCCCCAACCATAAACATGGTAGGCCAGCTAGCCGACCTTATGTTGGGAATCTCTGTCAATCCAAAGTACCTCGATCCAAGCAGCCCTATTGTCAGTGTAACCATAAATAACAAGCTTATTTCAAGCAGTCTAATTGACCTAGGAGCTATAATAAACGTTATGATAAAAGACACTATGTTATCCCTAGGTATCCAATCCTTTATAAGACCGACAAGCATGGTGCTACAACTGGATGACACATCCACTGTCAAGCCGAAAGGTATCCTCAAAGATGTAATTATCAACATTGAATCTTGGGAATATCCTCCAAACTTCATAGTTATAGAAGTCAAAAGCAAGCTTAGTGGGTACCAAATAATCTTAGGGAGGTCGTGGCTAGCAACAGCAGATGCCTACATAGGCTTTCGATTTGGGGATATGACAATTACCAATGGATAAGCTAGAAAGAAAATCACAATATACCCACCAACAAAGTGATCTACAGATACAAAATTTCAAAATTGGATGGATGATTATGATGACATAGATGACCAAAATATGCAACATGTCCTTAGCATAAAACCAACTCTAACCCTAAAAGTGAAGCAAGGATAATTTTAGGGGCGAAATTTATCCCATGGGCTATTTCTCCATGCTTTTTTCCACAAAAAGATTAGCCAATTTGCATTTTTTGAAGCCCTATTTCACCCAATTTTGATGGGTTAAAATTTTTTCACTTTAAAATCGCCAAATTATTATATAAACTATAGAAAATCCTTAGAAATTGAAATAATTTTAGAAAAATATCGCCAAATATTTTATAGTTGACATTTTAAGAATTGGTAAGATTCACCAAGGTTTATACACTTTTAAATAAGTATGGGTCCTTAAAATTAGCCGTGAAGCTAAGGATAAAGATGCTTATTTAACTAATTTTATTCAGAATATTTATCTTAATCATGATATGCTTGAAGGAATTATTGCAAGAGGGAAACAAGAAGTGCTAAACTCTCGTATCAACACATAAAGAATATGGAAGCAATTATTCTCCGTTGAATAAAAACTCCCACAAGTAAAAATCGTGGAAATATTTCCTGGAAAGATAGTCAATATTAATGCACACCTGGATCCATAACAAGAACAACAATTAAGAAAAGTGCTCTTAGAAAACAACAGGGCTTTCGCATGGGCCTACACAAATATGAAGGGGATACACTCAGCTATTTGCAAACATTATATATGCATCAAGTAGGCCGTTGTCTCAATCATACAACCCCAAAGAAGGATGGATACAACGCTGAAGGATATAGTTAAACTAGAATTGTAAAATTTAATAGATGTAGGCTTCATTTACCTGATCTCCATTGGTGAGTGGGTCTCACCCTTGGTAATAGTTCTGAAGAAAGGAGGAAAATGGATAATCTGTGTAGATTATAGGGAACTTAAAAAAGTAACCAAAAGATATCACTTCCCTCTACCATTCATTGATTAGGTATTGGACACTCTGGCTGGAAACAAGTTTTTTTCATTCTTGGATGGATTCAGTGGCTACAACTAGATCCAAATCCACCATGCTGACCAAGATAAAACAACATTTACCTGCCCATGGGGCACATATGCATACAGGGTACTACCTTTTGGACTATGTAATGCTCCAACAACCTTTCAAAGAGCAATTTTGAGTATATCCTCCAATTTTATCAACAACCAGACGGAAGCCTACATGGACGACTTCACACCGTATGGACAAAGATTTCATCAGGAATTACTGTTGGTTATGGAGCCAGATCTTCTAGTCTCATAGATGATATCGTATCAGCCGTGTTTGTACCCTAGTTCTATATGATATGTAGGTGGACTGTACACTCACCCCAGCGGGGGGGTGTGGGGGGGCATCGCCCCCCCACGGGGTTCCAGGGGGCCCATCCCACCTGGCTGGGGGGTCCGGGGGCAGCGCCCCCAAAGAAAATTTTTGGGGCTGTTTTCGCCAGCTGTTTTCTGGGCCCATGGTTTTGGGTATCCTGTGGCATTTTCCAATTGTAATTCCCTTATAAAAGAAAGACATTGTAATACGGCTAGGGTGGTTTATGTATTAGGTTTTATGCATTGTAAAGATCTTTGAGATTAGGAGAGAGACTGTGAAACAGAGAAGAGGAAGTGCAGCGGTTGTGCTGCAGGTTGTATCCCTTCGACTTGCTGGACGGTAATAATAATAAGGACTGGAAAATTCAGTGTGGACGTATCCCAAGTTGGGTGAACCACAATATATCTGTGTCTCTCTTGTAATGTGTGTGTGTGATTATATTTGCATTTCTGTTTATTGTTATTGCTCTGCGATCCTGTTTTTCTAACAATTGGTATCAGAGCCAAAGGTCTATTTGGCAGTTAAACCTGCAGGAAGCTAGGGTTTCTGGTTCGAGTGGGAGCAATGGCAGAAGAAGGAAAGTTTAATGTCGAGAAGTTTAACGGACAAAACTTTGGGTTATGGAAGATGCAAATGGAGGACTATCTGTACCAGAAGGATCTATTCCTACCGTTGGGAGGAAAAGCAAAGCAACCGACGACTATGAAGGACGAAGAATGGGTGGTTCTTGACAGAAAGGCTCTGGGAACAATACGGTTGAGCCTGGCTTCGTCGGTGGCTTTCAATATCTCAAAAGAAACGACAACAGAGGGTTTGATGAAAGCATTGGGTAAGCTGTATGAAAAACCCTCGGCTTCCAACAAGGTATTTCTAATGAAGCGTTTATTTAATATGAAGATGTCTGAAGGTGGATCTGTTACTGATCATTTAAATGAGTTTAATACGGTTACAAATCAACTAAGTTCTACAAGTGTGAACTTTGATGATGAGGTTAGGGCCCTTCTAATCTTGTTTTCATTGCCAGAAAGATGGAATAGCTTGGTCATGGCTGTAAGTAACTCTGTCTCTGGTTCAAACACTTTGAAATTTGATGATGTTATTGGTGTTATTCTTAGCGAGGAAATGCGAAGAAAAAGCATAGGTGAGACATCAGGTAATGCGTTGACCATGGAGAGTAGAGGAAGACAAAAGGAGAGAGGAAAGAGCCAAGGTAATCGTGGAAATTCTAAAATGGGAAGATCCAAGTCCAGACTGGGAAAGATAGAGTGCTGGAACTGTGGAAAGAAAGGACATCTGAAGAAAGACTGCAAATCTCTAAAGAAGAAAGGAGATGCACAGAAGGAAACTACCCAGGAAGCAAATGTAGCAGGTGATGTGTTACAAGATGCTTTGATTCTTGCATTAGATAATACTAGTGATTATTGGGTAGTAGATTCAGGAGCTTCATGTCATGCTACACCCCATAGGAAATACTTTCATGAGTATGTTCCTGGCGACTTTGGACATGTTTTATTGGGTGATGATGAGCCATGTAAAATTGTTGGAATGGGTAAGGTATGGATAAAAGTTAAGAATGGAACTGATTGGTTGTTGAAAGATGTTAGGCATATTCCTGCTATGAAAAGAAATCTGATCTCAACAGGGCAGTTGGGAGATGGCGGCTGTCTATCTACGTTCGGAGAAAAGTGGTGGAAGATCACTAAAGGATCAATGGTGATAGCAAAAGGAGACAGAGTAGGTATGTTGTATTTATGTCCTCATAATACTGACCATTCTATCTCTTTAGCTTCCACAGGAACAGATACAGCATTGTGGCATCATAGGCTTGGCCACATGAGTGAGAAGGGGATGCAGATTCTCCACTCAAGGAAGTTGCTGCCGGATTTGAAGCAGGTAAGTTTGGAATTCTGTGAAAACTGTGTTTATGGAAAACAGAAGAGAGTCAGATTTCTCAGGGTTGGGAAACAGAAGAAGAATGAAAAATTAGAGCTTGTGCATACAGATGTATGGGGATCGGCTCAGGTACAATCTCTTGGTGGCTCTCATTATTATGTTACATTTATTGATGATGCAACTAGAAAAACTTGGGTTTATTGCATTAGACAGAAATCTGATGTGTTTGCTACTTTTAAGAAGTGGAAAGCTTTGGTTGAGAATGAGACAGGAAAAAGGTTGAAGTGTCTCAGATCTGATAATGGAGGTGAGTACTACGGCAAGGAGTTTGATAGTTACTGTTCATACCATGGGATTCGTAGAGAGAATACAGTCCCAGGAACACCACAGGAAAATGGTGTGTCAGAAAGGATGAACAGAACGATCATGGAGCGTGCAAGGTGTATGCGACTGCATGCAGGGTTGCCCTTACAGTTTTGGGCGGATGCTGTAAATACTGCTGTTTATTTAATAAACAGAGGACCTTCAAGTGCTTTGGATGGTGGTATTCCAGAGGAAGCATGGACAGATAAAAAGGTAAACTACTCATTTCTGAGAACGTTTGGTTGTGAAGCATTTGTCCATATTGATAAAGAAAATAGAACAAAGCTTGAAGCTAAATCCAAGAAATGTACCTTTATTGGATATGGGATTGATGAATTTGGTTATCGTTTATGGGATTATGAAAATAACAAAATCATCAGGAGTAGAGATGTGATATTCAATGAAAAGGTCATGTATAAAGATCAGTTGCAGGGAAAGAAACAGGAAAAGGAAAGCACAGAGTACATAGTGCTTGATGAAGTTAAAGAAAATGAAGTTCCGAAGGTGCCAGAAAATCAAGAGCAGCAGCAAGTACTTGAAACTCCTGCAACTGTAAGAAGATCTACCAGGTTAAGTAGACTCCTTGAACGATACTCTCCTTCAATGTATTATTTATTGATGACTGATTCTGGTGAACCAGAATGTTATGAAGAAGCAATGCAGATGGAAACTAGAAAGAAGTGGGAGCAAGGCATGAATGAGGAGATGGACTCATTGGTAGGAAACCAGACTTGGGATTTGGTTAAGTTGCCTGCTGGTAAAAGAGCATTGCAAAACAAATGGATTTACAGGTTGAAGGAAGAAGAAGGAGGTAAGAAGTGGTACAAAGCCAGACTTGTTGTAAAGGGGTTTGCACAGAAGAAAGGTATAGATTTTGATGAAATATTTTCTCCTGTTGTTAAGATGACTTCAATTAGGACTATCTTAAGTCTAGTGGCGGTAGAAGATTTGCATCTTGAACAGTTAGATGTAAAAACAACCTTCCTCCATGGGGATTTGGAGGAAGAAATATATATGCAGCAGCCACAAGGATACGAGGTCAAAGGTAAGGAGGATCTGGTATGCAGGTTGAAAAAGAGCTTGTATGGCTTGAAGCAAGCTCCAACGCAGTGGTATCTAAAGTTTGACAGGTTTATGACAGAACAAGATTATAGTAGATGTCATTCTGACCACTGTGTTTATTTCAAAAAGCTAGACAATGGAATATATATTATCTTGTTATTGTATGTGGATGACATGCTTGTTGCAGGGTCTGACATGCAGGATATAAATGTACTCAAAAGGAAGCTAGCTAATTTATTTGCAATGAAGGATTTGGGTGCTGCAAAGCAAATCCTTGGTATGAGAATAATGAGAGACAGGAAAAATCGCAAATTGACATTGTCTCAAAGTGAGTACATACAAAAGGTGTTGGAGAGATTCAGAATGCAGAATGCAAAACCTGTAAGTACACCTTTGGCTAGCCATTTCAGTCTAAGTAAGGAAATGTGTCCCAAGACACAAGAAGAGACAGATTACATGTCCAAGGTTCCCTATCAATCAGCAGTTGGCAGCTTGATGTATGCCATGGTGTGCACAAGACCAGATATTGCACATGCAGTGGGAGTTGTGAGCAGATATATGAACAATCCAGGTAAAGAACATTGGAAGGCAGTACAGTGGATTCTCAGGTATTTGAGAGGTACTACCACTGAGGCATTATGTTTTGGAGGTTCAGACACTGTTCTACAGGGATATGTTGATGCAGATATGGCAGGTGACAAGGATAGCAGGAGGAGTACCACAGGGTATGTGTTTACTGTAGGTGGAACAGCAGTAAGCTGGATTTCGAAACTACAAAAGGTTGTTGCACTTTCAACAACAGAAGCAGAGTATGTTTCCATTACAGAGGCTAGTAAAGAGATGATTTGGTTGCAGAGGTTTATGGAGGAAGTGGGTAAGAAGCAGAAGGATAACAGACTGTATAGTGACAGCCAAAGTGCCATTCACCTTGCAAAGAACTCAGCATTCCATTCCAGGACTAAACATATATAGCTCAAGTACCATTTCATATGCTCTGTTCTGGAAGATGAACTGTTGAATCTGGAAAAGATACATACTAGCCAGAATCCTGCAGACATGTTCACAAAGGTAGTGACTAGAGAGAAACTGAGTTCATGCTCGGTTTCAGTTGGCCTTCTAGCATGAAGGTGAAGAGGATAAGTTTGCCAAGTCCAAGTCCAGCAAGTGCAGCAGCGGTGGAGTTGTTGTGATCAGTCTCCAAGTGGGAGATTGTTTGTTGTGGAGCCAGATCTTCTAGTCTCATAGATGATATTGTATCAGCCGTGTTTGTACCCTAGTTCTATATGATATGTAGGTGGACTGTACACTCACCCTAGCGGGGGAGTGTGGGGGGGCATCGCCCCCCCACGGGGTTCCAGGGGGCCCATTCCCCCTGGCTGGGGGGTCCGGGGGCAGCGCCCCCGAAGAAAATTTTTGGGGCTGTTTTCGCCAGTTGTTTTGCGGGCCCATGGTTTTGGGTATCCCGTGGCATTTTCCCATTGTATTTCCCTTATAAAAGAAATACATTGTAATACGGCTAGGGTGGTTCATGTATTAGGTTTTATGCATTGTAAAGATCTTTGAGATTAGGAGAGAGACTGTGAAACAGAGAAGAGGAAGTGCAGCGGTTGTGCTGCAGGTTGTATCCCTTCGACTTGCTGGACGGTAATAATAATAAGGACTGGCAAATTCAGTGTGGACGTAGCCCAAGTTGGGTGAACCACGATATATCTGTGTCTCTCTTGTAATGTGTATGTGTGATCATATTTGCATTTCTGTTTATTGTTATTGCTCTGCGATCCTGTTTTTCTAACAATTACAACATTTAGAATTGGTCCTAAACAAAAACATCAAAATGAGTCTATGCCTCAGCAATGATAAATGTCAAATGCTAATGCAAGAAGGCATAGTTCTGGGCCACCACATCTCCCAGATAGATATTGAAGTAGATCAAGAAAAAGTCACTATTATTAAAACACTACCCCCACCTGTCAAACAGAGGGATGTGCATAGATTCCTTGGGAAAATAGGCTACTACAGAATATTTATAGAGGGTTTGAGAAAAATCGCCGCACCAATGTTTTCCCTCTTAACAAAAGACACATAATTCATCTAGATTGAACACTGCATGACAACATTTGATCACCTCAAGGAGAAAACCATAACTGCTCCAGTCCTTCAAGGACCCAACTGGACACTACCATTTCACATCCACTCGAATGCCTCAGGAAAATCTATTGGGGCAGTCCTCGGACAGGAGGAAGAGAAAAAACCATATGCAATCTATTACATCAGCAAAAACTTGACAAGGGCAGAAATGAACTACACAGTCACAGAAAATGAATTTTTGGTTGTTATACATGTTATAAACAAATTTAGGCAATACATCACTAGGTACCCAGTCTTTGTACACACATATCATTATGCAATCAAGTACCTCATGAATAAACCCAATACAAGTGCTAGGATTATTAGATGGTTACTTCTCTTACAAGAGTTCGACTTAACAATCCTTGACAAGCCAGGAAAACATAATGTGGTAGCATATTTTCTATCTAGGATGACCCATGTACAAGATAGTGAATTGGTAAAAGATGACTTCCTTGATGAACACCTCTTTGCAATCTTGACACAAAGCCCATGTTTTTCCGATATAGCAAACTACTTGGTATCTGGAAATTTTCCACAACATTATAGCTACAAAGAGAAGTGTAAGATCATTAGGAAAAGTGTAACCTATACTTAGATACAAGGAATGCTCTTTAAAAAAGGACCAGACCAAATATTAAGAAGATGCATCCGAGAATATGAGGTCCATGACATACTCCACGCTACTCCTAATGAACCTTGTGGAGGCCATTATGCAGCAAAGAGGACATCTTATAAAATACTACAGAATGGATACTTCTGGCCAACACTACACAAAGACTCCCAAGAATATGCATCACATTGTGATGACTGTCAACTAATGGGAAAACCTACACAAAGAGAATAGATGCATCTACACCCTCAAATTTCATTGGAACCATTTGAAAAGTGGGGATTTGACTTCATCGGTCCATTTAATCCACCTTCAAATAAGAAGAACTACATTCTAGTTTGTACGGACTACCTTACTAAATGGGCTGAGGTTGTAGCACTCACAACAACCAATGAAACAAATGTAGCAAAGTTCTTCACATAATAGATCTTCCAGAGATTGGAGTTCCCAGAGAATTAGTTTCCGACTAAGGGAAACAATTTACATCAAACCTGATTGAAGAACTTCTCAGAAGAAACAAAATAAAACATCGAAGGTCCTCCTCCTACAAACCACAAGACAATGGGAATGCTGAAGTTACAAACATAGAACTTGAAAATATTCTAACAAAGACAGTTCAACTGCATAAAATTGATTTTTCACATCCCCTCCCGTCAATCCAGTGCAAGGGAGGAAACATGACCAAACTTACTAGGCTTATTTGGTAAACTCATCCCCATACATTACTAAGAAATTCATAATAAATAAAAACTTCTGAGTGCAAGTTCATACTCAATATAAACACAACGGAATTAAATCATATTTGCACACACACAATTATAATTCATCAACATATATATCACAAGTGGATGATGATTCAATATGCAGAGAATCAATCCCCTTCTCATGCTATGCACGGACTTCATATCAATTCCATTAACATGAATAATTATCATTCAGAATTAACACAATGGAAAACACGAAATGCATATAATTTAAACACAAAGAACACTTATCTTTGAGATGAAGTTGTCCAAACAATTGGCTATCTAAGAACAACGTTCCACCCAACCATAGATCTATGTCCATCCTATATTCTTTTACTTGAGAGATCACCCCCGAGCTGGGTTGTGCATGCACTAAGGAGGAACTAGATGGGCTCACTCACAGTCATAGTTTCACTCAACAGCTATGCTAAGCCAACACGCAGTTGGGTTTATCAAGCATACCAAATACAGAGGAGGGAAATGCTAAGACAGTGAGCTCAATCACAGAGCTACATGCATCTCAAGTTAATTCAAACAGTCAAGGCACCCACAGTACCTACCACACCCAACATAAGGAAGGTCCCCTTCTCTGCTGCACAGTCCCATAGGCGTCCCTTCCCTCCAGTGCTATTCAGGGTGGGAATAGAAAGGTCCAGCTACTAATTCCTTGAGATTCCATCCTTCACTGGGTTTATCAAGCAAACCCAACCTCTGTGCAATCATTCACACTTGGATTTCTCATAATTCTGTCATCAATTAACTCAATCCCGTCACTGGAATTCTGAGCTATAAAAACTGGGTTTTTCTATGGATTTCGGGGTATCTAATACTCTCATATTCGCCCCAAGGTTCATATCTATGGATCCCCCATTGTATTTTACTGTCAATACCAAATTCTAGGCGTCTATGGCTCTTCAAAATGTGGGATCTTGCAAAGTTGCAATTTCTGGTTTTTTTCACTGCTGGGCATGTGTAATGGATGAAAACTGATGATGGGATGTTCATCAATGGAATGGGAATGAGGAAGAATCAATTCCCATGAGGTAGAGTGACTTGTGGTACAAGAAAAACAGAGCCCATACCTGCCATACGAATTTATGGGTTGTCCATGCTCCATTGAAGCCATGGACTGAATTCTTCAAAAACTTCCTTACAACAGAATTAAATGTCAGCAAGGAAAGTCAAATGGGTTCACAAGATGACATTTGGCATCATATGGTTCATCCCCACAAGCCCTTCACCACTCCTTAGTGGAATACACATGTCCCCTTCTCATTCGTTGCTTCCATAGCCAGTTTTGGTATTTTATTGCAATATCAATTATTTACATCATTTACAATATTCCATGACTTAATAGATCATGGGTAGTAAAATATCAAATACTTGTCCATTTTAAATAAAATCCGAACATACACGAGCGGGGCCTTGGCCTTGAGCTCCACGCTAGGGAAACATACTTCGCATGTATACAATATTTACATTAAAAGCCAATATTTCATAAGGGTAAAAATAGGGGTATTATAGGATTAGGCAGACAGGTTAAATGAAGCAGTTTGGGCTTATAAGACAACATGGAAAACAACAACGTGTTTTACCCCCTATGATCTGGTATATGGAAAAAGGTAATGCTCCTTATTCAATTTGAGATCATGACATTAAGAATAGAAACCCATTTAAACATGCAACTTTCACCAATCTAGGAAGAGTGTATGCTCCAATTAAACCATCTAGATGAGCATCGCCAATAAGCTCTCGACCACACTGAAATCATTCACCAACAGAGGAAGCAATGGCATGGCAAGAATATAAAAGAAAATAAATTCACAAAAGGAGATTGGGAATTTTTATATGACTCTAGATTTCAAAAATTCCAAGGAAAACTTACAAGATGATGGCTTGGACCATACATCATTGATACAATCTACGACAATGGAGCAGTCAGAATCAAGACAATAGATGAGACCGAATTTCCAATGTTGGTAAATGGACACATACTGAAATTGTATAGGAAACTGCAGTCCAAAGAGGAATTCACTCAAACTCTTTATCAGAAATATCTAATGCTACTAGAGGATGTACACGTCCTCCAATTAAACTAAAAATATATATATATCAAGAAAAAAAGAGAAAATAAATAAACATAAATAAACATAAAAATAAGAAAAATAAAACAGAAAAAGAGCCTACCTCAAGCAAAGCAGCAAATCAACCAAAACAGTAGAAGATATCAAGTGACCCAGCCTCTCAAACAAACTAGCAAATCAAAGCAGCAAAAGATATCAAGTGAGCCAACATCTCAAACAAACTAGCAAATCAACCAAGCAGCAGAATATGTCAAGCGAGCCATCATCTCAAGCAAACCAACAAAATATATCCAACAAACAAACAAAATATCAAGCGAGTCAGCACAAATGGAAAGAAACAACATTTCAACCGAAGCAACAAAAGACATCACACGAGCACAACTACAGAACTGACAAATAAATCTACAGACAAAGACAAAATCAACTACGAAACTCCAAGTTACTGCGAAAATATCCACGTCAACAACCAAGGTACTCTAGGCACAAAAAGGGAATCTCTAAATCCTTTGTTTCCATTTTTGGTCAAATCAATTTCTCCTTACAGAAGGAATAATTCAGAGCCGAGGACAACTCCCTTTAGAAAAAACGGCAGCACACGGGTCAAAGTAACCATACTGGGTAATGATTGTCGATACAAATTAAGAAATGATGACCTCTATATCCCACCATGTCCTTTCATATCAAACACCAGCATGGCGTGAAATGTTGAAAGGATAACGCATAAATAACAAGAAATATGGGGGAATAAGACAAAAGTGGGATAGGAATAAGTAATCAAATCTAACCGGCATATACAAAAGATTTCAGAACTTCAGCAAAGTGGGTGCAGCAAGAAGGATTCAGTACTCAGTTAGCAAGCCAGTGTTCGACCCTGAACAAGCAAGCACGTCATCTGGTCTGCCACCCTCAATTTTTGTGATATTCATCCATTTTAGTAATGGGTGAATCCACGAAGCTCGTTCACTATTTTTGGCAAGCGGAACCCAAAAAATTTGTTTTTCAAGCCCTCGATCGAGGTTTAAAAACCTCAATCAAGGGTTTTACAATACCTCAATCGAGGGCTTGAAATGACCTCGATTGAGGGTTGAAACAAGACTATGATCAAGCTATCAAAACCTCGATTGAGGGTTGAAACAAGACCTTGCTCTAGCTTTTAAAAGCTCGATCTATCTTTTGAAAGCTCGATCCAACTTTTGAAAGCTCAATCTAGCTTTTGAAAAAAATAAAAAAAGGCCCCCAAATTGTTTTTGACGCCCTCGATCAAGCAATTTGCTTGATCAAGGATTTTAAAATACCTTGATTGAGGTCTATGTAGAACCCTCGATCAAGGTCATATTTAACCCTCGATCGAGGTATTTTAAATACCTCAATTGAGGGCCTAAAAAACAGGCTAAGAGCCCTTTTCACTACAGGAAGAAAGTTGTGTTGCCTTTCAGAGGCTTAAACTATGTCATTAAATGCACATTAATGGGTGGACTTGATACCCTTGGATTCGTCAATGAATCCTCTATCCATATACATAAAATTTACGATTTTTTATCTTCGTATGTCTTTTGTTTTTAAATTTCTACTAAAACTTGCCCTAAAAAATCCTACCGACAACTTCGATTGAGCTCAAAGATAAATCAACAACATTCAAAATACACATCCAAAAAAATTGAAAAAATACACAAGCACTAGTTAAGTGCATCATCTTCAAAAGGGTATTTTTAGTTTTTCAAATTATGTAAACAATCAAAAGATTTGGTGCACACACACACGTGTACAAAATGGGATTGAAATATTCATTGGTCAGTTTCGAAAAATAATAATAAATATAATTTTTCGAGAAAAATTAGAAGAAAAATATGTAAGCACTAGTGTGGCACTAGTACATTCTGTCTAGATCATGTTCACATATTTTATTTTTTTAAATTATTGTTTTAACATTAAATTATTGTGCACACACACAATCTACTTGTTAATTGCTCTTCAAATTTTTAAGTACACACGTTTCATTAAAAGAAAATTTGACATGATAAATGACATTGGTATATTTCGAAAAAAAATTCATTCCAAATCCAACATAATTCTGTACATTTCGTTGGAAATTCATTGGAAATTCAACATAATTGGCAGTAGTCATCATCATATTTGGCCAAAAATAGTTACCCATATTCATGGAATCACCCTAATTTTAGAAGATGACTAAGGGATTTAAAAAGAGCGAACCAGATGACCATGCCCCTGTTCGGATATCCACATCATCTATTTCGGGATACATCATCTATTTCAGGATCTTGCATGATCTATTTCAGGATATGATCTATTTCAGGATCTTGCATGCACAGGCATGCATCCCAGTCACCAGTTTGATGCCTCCAGCACCTTATCCACCTTCTTCTAGCACCCGGGAGCCACTTACCACAGAGTTTTAGCCCTCCTAAGCTGAAAGGCGCCCTCTTCTCACCTACTGCCAGAGAAGGGCGCACTTGTTCACCTACCACTGCAGATTCACTTCAGTTACATTCAGTTAGCTCCGATTCTCCCTGATTTGAGGCTAGTTTCACTCCCGACTGACTGTATCACTTCCGTTTGACCTCCAGTTTGATTAGGTGACTTGTTCTGACTTCAGTTAGCCTCCCATGTGCCCCCACTGAGCCTCCAGATCCTATATCAGTGCTACACACTTCAGTTACATTTATTATACTCAGTTAGACTCAGATTGACACCTGGATGACTGGTTGTTGTGATTGATGAGCACCACCGATGATTTATGAGGACTCCTAGACAGAGTCAAGCTACTCCATTCAGTGATTCGAATGACCTCCTTAGGAAATTCGAATTGCTCAGTCATTGTGACAGTTTGTATTGTAATTCATTCACCCTTTCTGGGATAGTGAGCACTGCTGCATGTTTTGCACAGTTTTGCACCATATTTTCTATGTTCATCTGTTGTGATTGATTTACTTGTTCATTAGATCTGCTGTGACTAATTTTACAGCCCCCATCTATGAAAAACCAGAAGTACTAACGATACTCCGCACAGCCGGGTGGATTCCATTCATCACTGGGTTAAGAGGGCATGACACAGAAGTAGCCTTAGAATTCACCATAAATATGAAACGTTTAAAATAAGAGCAGTATGTTACCAGGGTGAAGGGGTTACACATCCTTTTAAATGAGGAAACAATTACAGCATACGCGGGCATGCCCAAGGGGCTACATTGGGGGAAAGACGACAGGGAAGCCAATCTTAGGGCAAGACTGACTTTCTTTGTGGAAGGCAAGAGCTATGAAGAAGACAAGGATGGCATCAAAAGAGAAACCATGCCAAGTCCATGGAATGAAGTAGCCGTTGTCGTCCTCAAATACATTACCTACACAGGGAGAATCAACTATATACCTACCTTTCATTTCATAATTCTAGAATATCTCCTGAGGAACATGGCGTATATAAAACCTAACAACAATACCAACATTCCTTTCCACCTACTACAATCCATTTGTGATATGAGTAGGAAGGTAACACGGCGAAAGGGAAATGTATTAGCTCATCATGGGTTAATCAAACTAATCATATGTGAAGAATTGAAGGCCCAAGTCCTTGAAATCTCCTGGGAAGAGTTCATCCATATCTCTGCTGAAGATGTCCAGAGAATGCGGGGCATGCCAAGCATGGGCACAACCCCCGTCTCAGAGCCGAAAGAGGAAAAATCAACCACTAAATCAAGGGTCAAAAGTAGAATCGACTTGGACATTGACGACAATGAGGTGGTAGCCAAAACTCTGGTAAAAATAAAACATTTCAGAGACGCCTCCCGTTAGAAACCTACATGGACATTTTCTAAGACACATAGATTTATGCAACAGAGCAGAAGGCTGAGGCAGCAGACAAAATCCAGGGAGGAAAAGAAAAAGGGAAAAGAAGAGGAAGAGGAAGCAGGACCCATACCCCAAGACCAACCAGACTATGAGGATGATGGGGCAGAGAAAGGAAACCCCTTTACACCAGTAGAAGGAGACACACCACTCCAGAACCTTGCAAATGAAGAAATGCAAACTAAAGAGGATGATCGGCTGGTTGAAGCACTGTTTGAATTGTCAAGAGTTAGGGAAGAGCTGGAAGCCATGAAGATTGAGGCATGACTCTATAAGTCCCATGCTGTATCATCAAATGCACCCCCATTCATGCATGATAAAAATCAGATCTTGAAGATGCAGCACGCTGTCCAATTAAAAGAAATGGAACATCAAAACCTAGCATTATAGGAAAAATTAAGCCAAGTTCAGGAAGGATTGGTCCAAAAGGAACAACAAATATTACATTTAGAGACTACTCTAGCCACTATTTCCAAGTTATATGAGGATATCATCGGGTACAGACCTCCATATCAGATCTATGCAATGTATCTTCAGGATAATAGTGTCGTTTTCAATTAAAAAGACTGAAACATCACTTACCCATGGGTGTAATAACCTCGAAGCAGTTCATGGATGCTTCTCTTGAGAGCACCGAACTAGAGAAGGATCAGTTGTGTGAATTTTTTCTTCATAACTTACTCGTACCTAACTCAGAGAACTGGTCACCAAATCCTTATGTGGGTGACTTCCATCTCAGAGCGTTGTGTTCATGGATGAACCATGAAATGGAGAGGTCACAAGACACTCACCTCTACCAAATAGAGGAATGGGAGAATGCACTATGGATAAGATCCAAGGCTACACACCCAGATAAGGTGGTTCATGATCATTATGCCATAACCTCTGATGAGGACCTAATCCCCATCCTTCTCGAGAAATAGCAAGAAGCAGTTGTGCACTTCCACAAAAACACACAGAGCACACTCAGTGAGGTACAGGAGTTCATCAGTGATCGGTGGAAAAGAGTTTTAGGAGACCTGAAAAAGAGTGAAACTCATTCCCCCCACATATTTGAGTTTGCACTAACTAGAGAAAAGTTGTATAAGGAATCTCTGATAAAGAATAAACTCAAATGGATTGGGATAAATCTAATCCTACCATTCTTCCTTCCCCTGATAATTAAGGATCACATCTATGAGGATGAAGAAAGAAGGGCTTGGGCCAAAGAAGAGCAGAGTCAAGGTTATTACCGACAGGTAGGGGCTCCTAGAGTTGTTTCCTGGGACATCAAAGAATCCATTGTAGAATAGGAAGGGTCACCCAAGGATGGGTAACATATTCAAGTTCGGGGGAGATAATAAGTCCATGATATAGGTATTCCATAGAATCCATTATGCCAGACATAAGCAAAGAAATGATCAGAAAAACACTCCTTTTTGTAGGGAAGAATGTAATTTTATTGATAATTAAACAAAGTGATTTAGTAATTATCTTTTTTGTGTTTTAGCATATTTTATTATACTAATCATGTGAATAAATCCATCTGTGGAAAAAGCATAGGTAAATAGGAAGAATGGCAATGTCGAGCAGCAGATTGAAGATCACAAGAGACATGATGCTTTTGTGTTCCCTAATTTGTAGGAAAGAACTGCGGTTGGGGTTGTGTTTCCAATGTTAAACTAGGGTAGAATCTTGTAATAAGTAGAGACACCTGAGTATCAGGGGGGATAACGCACATCTTTGGAAATAATTCTCTACATTTTCAGTTTGGATACTCAGTTTACAATTTCTATAACTATGATGGAACTTATGAATTTATAATGAAGGACCAGTGTTACTTTCAATCTATGAGTTTATAAGTTTTATTCTCCTCTTGTGATGCGCATTGGGGAGGGCCCCCTCAGGGCGTAACTCAAGATTTATGTACTTTGTTTCCTATATTTTTATGCATTCTGCTATTTATTTTGAGGATAAATGCACATGGATTAATTTCAGCACTTATTTGATACCAGATTTCAACTCTGCGCATAAGCATTTTTCTCCTGTAGTTCTTTAATACTGCGTCCGTAGTTCTGATACACAACATTCGTAGTCCTGTAGCTATCATCCGTGCATGCAATTTCTATATTTACATTTCCACCTTTTATATGGTATTCTTAGATTAAATTAGATTTATACTCTTGAAATGATGACTTCTTGATTCCAGTTGGATGGATCTATGTTTCCATTAAGTTAGATTCGTGCTTTTTAGATAAAAATTACTTTGGATTTCATAAACTAGGTTAAACATGGCTTTGGATTTCAATAGAATAGATTCCCGTTTCCTAGAATAACATTTCCTGCTTTCTTAGATTAAGTGAATGCTTTCATAGAATAACATTTTCTACTTTCTTAGATTAAGTGAATGCTTTCATAGAATAACATCTCCTGCTTTCTTAGATTAAGTGAATACTTTCATAGAGTATCCCTTATAATACATTGAACACCTAACGACAAAGATTATCTCATAGTGCACATATAGTGTTGAGTGCCTTTGAAGTTTGTACGTTCCTTGGTCGATATTTAAAGTACACTTCTAGTACATATACCTATAAAAAGGTAAACATTCCCGAATCCTACCACACTCTTTGTACGAATAGTACACATTGCTTGTTTTTTTTCTGCATTTTGAAGCAAGAGACCTAATTCAATGTTAACACATTTCCCAAAATTCAGAGCTAGTATTATACACTTCATTGCACTAGTCCACGAATGAAGTGCACGTGTAGTTTATATATCATGAAAAAAACAATATATAACTGTATGAAATAGAGTCATAAGTATTATAAAACAAAAATTATGCAAATGAATTAAAATACTTACTAGAACAATTAAATAATTGGTAGCACTAAATCAAATGAAAAAATTGGACAATATTTTCATCATAACAGATTATTTTGGAAAATTAAAAATTCTTAACACATCCTCCAATATCTAACTTGCCCTTCTAAAAAGTAACTTTATAATAAACATTCCAATTCGATAAGAAAAAAATTCAGCAATCCTCAAACTTTCTACAAATAATAAAAAAAAAATGTTGTCAATCAATATAATGATAATGCATATAACATTTAATAATTTTGAAATGACAACATTTATAAGTTTATAGAATTGTTTTTCCTTGACTTCTTCCTAAATGAATATGAGACATTAAAATCATGAAATGTTTTTATTATATTTTTATATTTCAATTAATAAACATTTCATCATAATTAAATATGAGATTTTCCCCTAATTTATGTACTTTTAAAATAGTAATTATGTAATATGAAAAATTGGATCTTATATGCTAAATACATATCTTAAAATGAAAATGTACAAGATTTTGAACCCGATAGATTATCTTTAGAAGAAAAGTTAAAAAAAATGTTTTGCAAGTTTTGGATGTTAGAAGAAATCTCAATGAGTTTCCTAAACATATCCATGTAATAGATTTAAATGAAAAAACAACCCTAATTCAAAACCAATGGACATTTTTTTCAAGTAGAAATATTCATAAATTTTCTCATTAATCATCAAAATAAGTTGAATATACATTGTAAGTTCCAATCAAGTCTTCTTGCCCATTAACCTCATCATCTGAGCTATCATCAGATGACATTTTCTCCACGATAGGTTGGTCTTCATGTACTAAATGTTGAAAGGCTCTTATTAATCTAGGATTATCCTCAATAACAAATGACTTTGAGCATTATGTAGGATGGCGACATAAAAATATATTCTCACACTGGTTAGGGAAAACATATGGTTCATCTATTTTCTCAAACCTAGTATGGTTGATGATGCAAAATCCATTCTCATGCATATATGTTTTTGGATTATTTCCAACCACAATATTTATAAACCACTTAGCATTAAATAGAACCACCTTGAGAGATATGGAGTTAATCTCTATATATCTTCAACTAATCCATAGTATCACAAGGTGTCTGTTTTTAAGTTTCCATCACAAACATGTGATTGACAATCTATTGTGTAAAATTTGCAGCAATGCCACAGTCAAATGCTTGTCGATTTTCATCTACATTTTGAACATGGTAATGACGACCTGTAAGTCCCTTCTTAAGAATTTTATTAAAATGCCCAATTTTTCACTTTTTCCCCAATTTCGACCTTTCACTAGTTTTGATGTCTAGGTCTCCAAATTGACCCAAATGATCCCAAGTTTTTTGAGGAGATATATGACCGATATTAAGACTTGAATATTATGTTAAGGGATGAATTATGGCCCTCCAAATAATTCTGAAAACTTTTTTAATATTATGGACCAAGTATGGACTTTTACTAGCAATTTGAGGTTCAAATCCCCCCAGGGTAAGTTCTGAAAATGGCTCTCCAAATGCATCCAAACCCACTCGAAATTCTGAAAAGAGGTAGGGGATGTCTAAAGTACATTATTTAGGTCTCATGTGCACCATTAATCAATTATTAAGTCTGTTCTAACCTTCTCCCAAATAGCAGCAAAAATCACTAGTTCGACCTTGGGGAAATGGCATCAAATCTTCTCCAAATGTAATGAAACTTCACAAAATGAATTCAAATGCTTATATACTGAACATGGAACTTGTATAATACATCAATAACATTCCATCCATCAATAAACCATCAGTATTTTACTTATCCATTCGAATCCGTCAACATTACATTGGTTCACAACAAGGTAGTGGGGAAATGGCATTGTTTGTCCATTACTGAGAAATTTAACATAGTTTTTATTGGAATATTGACTTGTGGATCTTATTATATGGTTATTACAGAGATATATATCATATTACATGTACATGAATTAGAAATGGAATTCCTTCACTACTATATGCAACCACAAGAGCGCTATGCAAGAGATATGGGGAAAATGGCACCATTTCTTTATTAAAATTCACATTTATACATTTCCACTTGGAATTTCGACCTGAAACTTTCTGGAGATGAAGAAAAGAGTATTTAATTCATATTATAAAATAAATTGGTCATTATAAGCTCCCCCAAAGAGTAAAATAGCTCACCAAAAATGCCCTCCCTCAAGGATCAAGAATATGCCATCAAAACTAGAAATGGTTGAGAGAATGTGTTGCACTAGAAGAAACCATGAGCTTCCCTGTAGCTTACACCTGCAAATAAATATTCCATTAAAGATCCAAATGAAAGGTCTTACTGGCCTTTCCAATTACCAACTTGGATGGGAATCTTTCACCCTCGAAATCGGCTAAGGCAAGAAACTAGTCATCCACTAGCTCTCCCTCTTCACAAATCAAATTGCAAATTCTACAAATGATAAAAATATGGTTTCATTCTTTTTTATTGACATTTATAAAGTTTCCAAGCTCTCTATGGGTCAAATTCCTTCCAAGAGATGCATTCCAACTCAAGTTGGGAAGAGATTCCAAAGAATGCCACTTGTACAACAATTCCTAGTCTCCCACTTCCACCAAATCACATGTGGAAGCATCTTAGCTGCCCTAAATCCCTTGAGCTCCCTCTTGGAGGCTTTTTTTAGCCCTGACATGTCATATATGTCATATGTCAACCTTCACGTCTGATTTGTGTCATAGGTGTCATAGCATCTTCATCATTGTTGTCATAGACCTAGGGAATCTAGCCCAAGTGTCTCACTAGCTCCAAATTGTCTCTTCCTTTTCAATGGGAGTTACTCCTCTTTACCAATTCAACTTCCTTAGATCATTAGATTCCATATGAAACCTTACCAACCTCCAAATACATTTCCTTACCCATAGATTCGAATTGGATGATGTGCATGCCAAGTGTGTGGAGGGAATCTAGCCACCTAAGGACTCCATAAGCCTCCAATTGTCTTCATGACCAAATGCCACATTGATTTTCACTTGTATATATTTATTTAGATCCTTTATTAAATATTTATGCCATTCTAATGTTCAAACATCATTTATTATCCTCCTTATTCCAAATCCCAAAGCTTCCACCCCCAACCTAGGAAACTAGTAATTTTCTTCCTTGGCAATTATTGGACCCTTAGCATCAATTTGATAAACTCTTATGAATATGGCCAATGGGATTAGGACATTGTGACCCAATGCAAAATTTGGGACATGACATGACCCTTGTACCACATCCCATTGTAATGTGTCACCTTATTCTCTTATGTCCCCTTTAGAATGTCCAATGCATATGTAGTAACCCTTTCATCATTATCTCTGCATGCCCTTACTACTATATCCCTAAAATATTCTAAACTAGTATCTGGAGGCCAATACTTTTCAAAAAAATTCATTATTGTTGAGTATGACGATGAATTATGACCACCTCGAAATACATATGACAAACAACGTCTATGTTCGGTGTCACGATGCCTTTGATAGTCCTCCCTCCAAACATTTGTTTGCTCACTGTTTCTTGCAACATATAGTAATAAAGCCTCCATTTCAGTAGCATTTGCAATCACAAACATAAAACACATTATACCATCATAATAAGAAATTAGACACTTGTACCATATATGGATATAAGTTTAATCACCTTGTTGATGCCTCGAGGGTGTAGGGTAAATGCAAGGTGCTGGAATGGGTTCTAAGGCACACAACAGGGGATGAAAACCCAGCCAAAGGCTTCGAAAGACCCTGCGCAATGGAAATTCTATCCTTGAGTTGTTTGGTGAGGTAATCACCCACGTATATTTGGCCTCCGCTGGCACTCTATGAGTAAAAGGTTTGTTAAAAGATCAATTTTCCTATCAGGGAAAACAAAGTATGAAAGTTGGTTAACGAACCTATCTTAACCTACCTAAGGAAAGAATCTATGCTAAGTCAGATCTAACCTAAAAGGAAAAGTTGATATCGTGCAGACCAGAATTGAGGTGTGATGATCAAGTAGTAAGTTCCTTGAACAGAAATGTCTTCGGGTTCTTCACTCGTTAATTTAAAGTATTATCAGTGAATGAAAATTAAGTGACAATTCTTCAAAGTGTTTAAGCCTATTCAAAGACCTGATCTATAATCATTGTGTTAATTGAAAAATTAACATTTGATTATACATATTATTTGCATCGAATCATTTGCAGAAAGATAGAAGTGAAAACATTCAATTAAAGAAATTCAATAGAACAGTTCTGAGCATAAATCAGACATACAGAAAAATCAATATGAAAGATCTTATACATTAGTGAATGTCCTGCAAAATATTAAACACATAACTAATGACAAATTTGAAACATTAACTCAGCAATTCTCAAAGAAATTTGAAGAACGATAGAAGGTGGATTTAAAAGATAACTTTCCTAAATAGGGAAGTCTTGTACAAAAATTACAATGACTCTGATAAACATAGTATCTTCGGTCCAGTCTCCTGCTGAATCGCAATTCCAAAATTACCAACCCCCCCACTAAGGGAAACATCCCTCCTTATATACTAAATTTACATAAGAGTTCTGAAAGGAGAAATTCTACCAAATAGGGATTACAAAATCAGATCTGATTAAAGATCCAGGAAATCCTGCCATTTTTCATAAAGATCTAACAATTCATCTACATTTGGAAAAATGACAGATTCCAAGGATAATTGAGCATTGCATGCGCTGTTCTCCATATTGTGCTTCGCTAGCTTATGCCAAATACGTAGATACATATGAATATTCCCTTCCATGATGACCAGTTCTTTAACCAAAAGATCTATATCTTGAATGCTGACTTGTTCCAAATCCCGAATTTTCTGTGCGAATTCTTCACATCGGGTCTCGAGTTCTTCAAGTCTGCATTTTGGTGGGAGAGCCTACAAAATAGGACTCATGAGTGTCAAACCTAGGGCATCCATGATATTATCAACTGAATACCATAGTCTAGTGCAGATGTCCGTTGATTTATTAATGATTTCCTCAGCGGATTCATTCAAATCAAGCCATGTGTTCAGAGATGCCTTGACTTTCTTAATCTGGAAAGTATTAAGGATTGGGATGTTCTCTGGAACAATCTTGATATACAACTGCCATTGACTGATTTCTTCTTCAGCTTTACAAGCTTGGAGTCTTTTTTCCTTCTGTTCTTCAAGGGTAGAAGACATCTTAGAAAAACTGATGAAATTTTCCCTTATTCCATCTAAGGCAATATATAACTCCTTCAGTAATTCATGATGACTCTGATTCACTTCAAGGGCTAAATTTTTGAAGTCACATGGTGTGAACTTGAAAGCATTGGAGGAAGTTGCACTTGCAGTTGCATCTTCAATCTGCTTTTCCAGAGAGGCTATCTTTGTGAGATCAGTAGAATGTTGAGACTGCAAAAGGTTGAATTTAGTAAGAAGAGTAGCATTCTTCTGTTCTAGGTCTTGTACTTTGTCTGCCCAAGTTTTCCTAAGGTCAGCCACTTCAACAGAATGTTGATCCTTTGTTTTAGCCAACTCTTCTTTCAAGTTTCTAATTTATTCCTCCCTCAGGTCAACTTCTTTGTCCAATACCTAGACCGAATCCCAGTTAGCATTGGAAAAAGCCCCTAAGGCTCCTATTGTTTCAACCGCTTCAATTCTTGGGTTATTAGTTATGGGGGCCCATATCACCTGATCTGGCTCGTGTGCTTCCAAAACACCTTGGCCTTGACACCTCTTCCTGCTTCTTTTAACAACTGCATTGTCATCTTGACGATAGAAATAATTCCCAAGAGGAACCACATCTCTGTCTGTATACTCAGTAATGGACTGTGTAGAAACAGAAGTGACACTAATTGTAGAAATCAAAGAAGGTGTTTGTGTGACAGCAGAGGTAGGGATAGGTAGACTGACTTGAGTGGTAGCTAGAGGTGTACTGATGACTTCGGGAGCTGACACACCTTTGTCTGGGGAGGAAAGTGAGACAAAGACTTTAGAAAGTGGAACCTGAACATGACTACTGACTTCTGGGAAAGGAAGTGGACTCTGAGCTTTACTAGGTGAGTGTGGAGGAGAAACCTTGGAAGATACATCGATGGAGGTTATTAACAAATCAACTGCAGATGATTGCGGAGGGATAGACAAAGACTGGGGTTCTACAATAATAGATGGTGAAATGGAAAAAGGGACTGAATGTTCTGATAATGAAGTAGTGGTGTTGTTGAGGGTGTTAAACAAGTGGGATAATGAAAATGGAAGTGTTCCTCCTAGAGGCACAGTAGAACTTGACTGAACAGATGGAAATACAATGGTTGATGATGTGATACCAGGGGCAACATTAAAATCCAACACTAACTGTTCAGGGAAGGACTGATCCATATCAATATTATCAAGCAATTCAGTATCAGTCTTAGAATTTCCAGAGACTTCTTCAACTACTAGTACTGGAGGGAGTGAAACTATTTATTCATCACAGTCAATTAAATCTACTGTAGAAATTTGTGATGAGGAAGGCATCACCTTCTGTCTTTTAGCTGGGTTAGCCTTGGTTATGACCAAGTCATCATCTTCTGGAGTGTTTGGAGTAGAGACCTGATCATCCAGTGTCCCTGGTGACTGAATTTTGTCTGCAGGCCTTGGGGGTTGTAGCAACTGAGTCTGTAACATTGATGATAACTGTGCCAATTGCTATTTGGATTCACGGGCTGTCTGCAGCATGAGTTTAGCTTCTTCATTAGCTTTCTCTTTAGATGATTCCCCTTGAATAACTTTACCTTTGTCTTCATCATGACTGGTAGGCACAGGAGGATTGTTAGACTTCTGAGCTTCTTTCTCTTCCCTATCCTTTCTTACTTGTTCAACAAGATTCAACTGCATGGCCCTATAACTTAGGATTATGTCCCTCAATTGTTTCTGATACTGTAGAATGTCATGTTGTTCTTGAGAGTCCTTTGCTTTAGCCAAGACTTGAGGAAATGTGTCTGCCCCCTGATATATGGAATCATCGGGGATTGACTCATGTGTGTAGTCTATCTTCATGTGAACATGATTTAGCTGCGCATCCAAGAACTTCTTAGGATCATGTTTCCTTTTCGGTTCAACACCTAATCTCAGAGCAGCTATCTGATCACCTAGAACTGCAGCCCAGGTTGAAGTTGGGATGACCAATTGACCAAAATTCAGAGAAAACTTAGGCCAACCTTTCTTCTTAGGACTTATGTGTTTCTTATGCATGCCATCGGTGACAATTTGAAAAGAAACCTCTTCTATTACCATCCTATCTGGGACTATTCTAGGCAAGAAATGAACTATTTCACTTCCCCAAATTCTGATGTATGAAAAGTACTCACCTACATACCAATCACCAATTGTGTTGATAAAAGCTTTGGCGTCTTCTGCGAATGCAGGTGGCTGTTGCTGGAAGATCTTGAAATAGATGGTACCCACAAAACAATCAAAGATGTCATATATCATAGGTGCAAAATTTCCTTCCCATAGTGCTAAATGGTAGATGATTACAAGTGGATCTGAAGGGGTCCAATGCCAACCCAAATTAGGGTACTGGAACTCTGAGCAGAAAACATCAAGAACATATGCAGATAGGAAAAAGGGTGGCTTATTATGAGCTGGTGCCTTCTGATATTCATGGATGGCGTTTTTCATTTCCACTGATAGGATAGAGGCCCACGGGAAAGAGTCACATGTAAGTAACACATGGTGTGCTATGGGTGCCCACTCTGCTTTAAAATGAGAACAATTGGGTTGAACGAAAAGGCGGCAAAGCATGGCTGCAAGTAGGGAATAGGGTTACTTGAACCAGATAATAGGATAAAGGTTATCCGATTTAGGTACAAAGGCATTAGGCTTGAGCATCCAAGACTTAATCATTTCATCGAAATTATACCGTGTTTTGGAAGATTGTATGAACTCAGTAGAAAGCATCTGTACATAGGGTTTCAGAGCAAAAGCTCGAACAAAAACCTCCGAGCAAAAACTTGTCAATTTACAACCCGTACTGTCATTAAAAGAACTGTCTTTAACATCAACATTCTCAATTATCTACTTAACTGCATCTGTGTAGGGTAAGACAGCAGGGTGTGCAGCGATGGCGTGAATTCGGGAAGCCCTAATTTTCTTGTAGACTGGTCTATCATTCTTGGTATGGGAAAGGTCATCATTATAAAAAATGGCATATATCTGAGACCAGTCTATCTGGTACGTTTCAGTAACTCGTTCACTGGTGTTAGAGAGAAAACCAAAATTTGGGTCTTTGGTAAGGGGGTCTTTGTACGACGATTTAGACCGTGTATTTCTCGACATGGTGGAATAACTTTGCAATATATGATTAATACATAAAACCAAATGAAATTCAACCTAGAAATAGCAAAATTGTAGGCTAGTAGCATAAGGATAACAGTGGACTTACCTAAAATAACCAACAAACTAAAAAATGGCATCTGACACGCAATCCGCAGTAAAATGGTAATGCGACAGCGTAATTTCTTCAATAGTAAAATGTAAAACTAAAAGGGAAAAACCCTATTAAATACATTGACCAAAATAAAACCATCCGTGCAATCATAACAAATGGACAACTAATATTAAACACAGCGGAACGCAGGATCGGGTTCAAGTATGTTCACGAAGCTCTTATTCAAAGGTCACGCAAGCCGAAACCCGAAAGTACAGATTTGCGGGTTGCGGGCATGCGAAATAGAAGTGGAAGAAAGGATTTCTGAAAGCCGAAAACCGATCATGCAGGTGGCGGGTTTCGGGAACATGAAACTGCGAGGAGAGATAACCATCCCGAAAGCCACATCCCGAAATTACGGGTTGCGGGTTTCGGGAGGACACACCAAATAAACGAAAAACCACAATCCCGAAAGCCGAATGTCGCCATTACGGGGTTTGGGTTTCGGGGTAATTATTTCTCAATCTTGTTAAAGAATGATTCCACAATCCGCACCTGTCAGGTTGCGGGTTTCGAAATTACCAAAACCAATACTTAAAAACAACAGCCCCATAACCCACACCTGTCTGGTTGCGGGTTTCGGGTTATCTAAAAATTTGAGTTTCGGGATGATGATAACAGTCAACAAAACTCAAAATTTTGGCTTTTTAAAGACCGAAACACTTAGGAAGAATCAATCAAACGCTTGCAAACAAGCAAACCAAAAGCGTGGGTGAAGAATCTTAGAGGTAAAATCAAAATTCTAATATTTACAAGATGACTCACCCAAAGACCTTTGCATTTATTAAAATTGGGGGCTCCCGTGCTTATCTAAGAATGGGATCTGCTGTGGCCACAACACACCTTTAATTTTCGTAGTATTTTCTCTTCCTGTAAATACATGCCCTTCAACGTTTTCACTTTGTTTTGAGTCCCATAGTTGTGGCCCTTCAATATTTAATTATTTGCACAATTCGGTGAGATAAACTGTTTATTTGAACAACATGTACCCTTGAAGCATGGAACCTTTAGGATGAGCCTTTTTCTTTACAAAATTTTTCAAAACCTTTAAATAACGTTCAATGAGAAACATCGTTCTAGTTTGAACTGGTCCACACATCTCTATTTCATGTAATAGATGCATAATGTAATGTTCTTTTGCATTGAAGAAACTTGTTGGGAAATATATTTGCATGTCACACATTAGAATGGGGCTTCTTTATACCACATGTTTAAGCCTTTGTTGTGTATATCTGTTGAAGTGACCCACCTAAAATATAAATAACTAATATAAACCCATATTTTTGTAAAGGAAGAAAATATTTTAGATAAACAACTTCCTATTATATTGCATTATACATGAAGATACATTTTTACTTATATAGGCCATGCATTATACCTAAAAAATTTACTCAGCTTGTAGATTGTCCTCCTAATTTTGTCATCCATATTATTTGGAAGGCATACGGGTAATAGGTACTACGTATAGAATGTTCAAGTTTATTAATAACACATGAAATAAAAAATTAAAAAATTAAAGGCATATAATATATAATATAGATAACTTCAATCAATGTGCACCTACGCACCCTAAGGAAATTATGCCAATCATGGGTTTTCATTCGAGTAAGTTCATTTCCTTTTGTGAATGCCTTATTAAAAATCACTCCAAAACCTATTGGGAATCTTACGGATTTTATGGATTTAATCATCTGCACTTTACCCTCCTTTGTGAGAGACCATGGATCATCTACAAAGTTACTATCATCATCTGGCCAAAGATGAGGCATACTTCCTACTTCTTTGATGTCCATCCTCACTTGTAGTTCATTTAGTTTTCTCCCATGTATTGAACTCTTCTCAAATAACATATTATATAAACAAGAAGATACATTATTCCCTATGTGCATTGTGTAAAACATGTGAACAATAGGTAGGTCTTCATAGTATGGAAACTATGAAAATAATGTCTTTCGAGTCATTCCTGGAGGAAGGGATCCTATCACAAATAAAAATCATAGTAAATTTACCAAATCCATTATTTTGAGATGTTACTGTATAGCATTTCGACTGTGGACATGAGAATTACCAAGTGTGTTTCTATATGCATGCATCCATATCTTGGGAGTACCTTCAAAGGTGCTCTAATGAGGCACTCCTTCCCACCAAATTCATCCTTATCTTGTACAGGATATGGGTGATTATGTTGATGTATTTGTAACTTCAGAATGTATTTCACATATGTATATTGTAGTCCTATCTAGTGAAGCCGGAAATTAGGGTTTCTTCAAAAGTTGGAATTTCTGAAATCTGACACCATGGCTGCACGCTCCTATGAAAAATCGAAGTTTAGAGACCAAGATCGAAATTTTTTGATGGGTGAAGCTCCGGGAAAATCAAACCCTAATTCAGGGTCCTCCCCAATGAATCCAGAAGTCTAAAAAGCAAATTTGAGGGGTGAAACTTTGTAGTTTTCAAATTTTGAGTATACCAGCTTGATCAGCTCATCAAGGTGCATCTTTCTATCCTTTCAGAAGTTTGAAATTCAAATTTTTAATTTTACGGTTTCTCTGACAAACCCTAATCCAGCTCCAGATCCAGTTTTTCAGCAAATCAAGTGGTAAGCCCTAAATATTTTCTATTTCCATTTGAAGTACTCTTTAAGATGTCTCACCACACCAAGCTTGAGAATAATCTTGAAGGGGCTGATAAATTCCGAGCATGGAAGTATAGGATTGGGCTAATCCTAGAAGAAAATGAGTTGGACACTTATATAAGTGAAGAGGTTCCAATTCCAGAGGGAGATAAGGCCAAGGCTTTACACAAGAAGATCTTGGTCAAAGCCAAGAGAATCATTGCCGATTCTATTAAGGACCATCTCATACCCCATGTGTCTTCCCTAAGGACACCTAAGGAGATGTTTGATTCCTTGACCAAGCTATTTGAAGGGAAGAACATAAATCGGAAGATGACATTAAGGAATCAACTAAAGAAAATCCAAATCCAGAATGCAATGGCAGAAATATTCTACATTATTCACTAAGTGCAAGGTATTCAACATAGTTATCCTCCCATGAAGTAAGGCCTTCATTTCGAACTCCAAGTTCCTCCCTTTTCTCTTCAGTTAATTTGGGCATAGTAGGACTTGGTTTGTATTGAGACACCATCTTGAATTAACTAGGGATATTGCAAGGCCTAGTCTTTGAGAAAATAGAACCACCGGGCATCCTCCTTTATCCATGTTGTGAACCATGTCTACTCCCTTCACCACCCTTGTTTCCCAGCTGCTTAGAAAGGAATTATATTGTCTGTTTCCCGGAATGGATGATGTTGTGTGAGATATATTGGAGACCTTTCAGCATGTTTTGGACAAATATATAGAACTCATCCTTTTCATCATTGTGAGACATATCTGGTTCTCCTTGAATATTCCCTTCAGTGGAATTGATTTCTTCCTCTTCTTCGAGAGGATCTCTAACACCCTTACTCCTTGGATCTAGAATTCCTTTAGAAATCATGAATGAATTAACCAAGGAGGTTTACAGGACCATGCTCTGATACCACTATAATGTACCAATCAACTTTGATTGTACATTAACTGACTCTCCTACAAGACTTAAGGCAAAACAATGAAAACTAGTGACTTGACTAGCTGTAGGAAGGCAATTTCAAACATCTGTGGAAGGAATTAGGATCATTATATTTAATATATCCTTTGCACAAGGTATTTATACCATTAATTTTTTGAACATCATCTAGGATGAATTCTACTCCAAGGCCCTTGGGCACCCCAGCATATGCAAACTAGATCTTCAACTTGGCTCTACCTAAGAACCAATAGTGAAGGATTTTGACTTATCAAGGATTATGTTGGGCATGAACCAAGTGGGTACCAATTTTGTTGAAACATGATTTTGAGCTGCGTTGTGGAAAAGCACAACAACGAGGAGAGCACAGCTTGTTGGACATATTCAGTAGCGCAGCTATGCTGATGCGCAGGACCCATGCAACAGCAAATTTTGGCAAGAAGATAGAAGAAAAGGTCAGGCAAGGAAGCGACCTATTTTTGGTAAAGAGCCAGATGAAGGAAGGAGAAAGTAACCTATTTGGAATAGTGGTGGCAAGCAGTTGAGAAGCTAGGCCACTACATTGACAGAGACAAGCAGGTGGAAGATGTAGAAAGAGATAGGCCACGATGTAGTTGTAACTATTTTGAGGACTGCGGCTGTCAGAGGAGCGTGCAAGCCACGAGTGGCCCTACAGGACGGCCTGAAGCAGGAGGAGTAAGTTGTCGATGGTGACAGTCAGGCTGGCAGTTAGCCATGCCATGTTTTGGAAACCTAATGGTTTTGCCTATGAATTGTAAAGACATGACCTACGGGCATGATCTATAAATAAGGAATTTTTGTATAGGGAAGGGTTACTCTTCATTTTGGAATATTATTAGACTTCTGAGAAAAAACTATTGTAAAGGATCTGCAGCTGTGCACGCAGAGACCTATCTGAGAGAGAAGAGAGTCTGCAGCTGAGTGCCCAGACCAAGAACGGTTGTACCCTTCCCAAAAGATCAATATTAACAACAGTTCTTGTGGACATAGCCTCCATCTAGGGGGTGAACCACGTTAAATCTTGTGTAGTGAGATTGTCTATATATTCATGCTTTGTTCTATCTGTTTGCTTACTATGTATGTTTGAACTCTCAATTATCTATTGGTTGGTTAATGCTTTTATATGTATTCGCCATAGAAGGCGAATGGGGATAATATGTTAAGTGTTTCACGAATGGATGATTGATGAATGCGAGTTGTTCTAAGTAGGTGAATGTATCATTCGTGGCTAGGCATGTATGCAAGTAAGGAATGGTTATGTAATTATATTAATGTGTAATGTTGGGAGGGCGCAAGACTGTTAGCTTGTTTGAGTACACCAAGCATAAGGTTAAATAATCACTGGTAGGAATTAAAGGAATAAGTACTAAGTAAACCCTTAACACGTTGCCGTCGAAGTGGAGGTGCATAAGTCTGTTGCACTGTTCCATCGAACGAGTAAGGTTGACCCGCGCGATCCGCAGATGCGCTGGGTGCGCATCTTTCCAGTTAAAGAAGTATCAACCCGCGACAAGGACAGTCGTCGCGGGGTCCTCAGTCATAGCACGATTCCATAGCGTGCTACGCAGTGGGTTTGTCCCGTCAACTCATCACCTTGCTGTAGAAACCTAATTCTGCAGCACCCCCATAGCTTTGCCTCAGGTGAGACCTCGACCTATGCATAGGTTGTTGCCGAAAGGGCCGGTGAAAAGTGGTTTTGCTGGTTAAATCTAAAACTGCAAAGAACCTGGGTCTATATTGGAAAACCTCTAGATCAGTTACTTACGCCAACAAATGGTTCCGTTGCCACGCTAAGAATCCTTGATGAGTTGAGGAAGTTATGAACGACGACGAAGATCAGTTCCTGGAAGGCTCAGACAATTGGCATCCTGAAAAGAAAGAGATCTGGGATTGGTGTGACAAGACCGTGAAATGTTTTGCAAAGAAAGAGAACAGACACGTGCGCTTATCTGACATAGCGTGGTTGAACAGATACTTGTAGAGAGACATTCATGAGATATTCTGGGCTTCGTTTGGAAACGAGTTACACGAGTGGATCTCGCGACTTGCAGAGAAGAAAACCTGTTTTCAAGGAGGAGTACCTATAGAGTGGACTCCAGAGCTCACAGCACAAATCAAAGCAATAGACATCCCACTGTCGCGAGTAGTCAACTTCTGGGTTGATAGCATACTTGAAGGATTCGTAACTGAATTTATTGTAGATGCGCTGAAGTCCTACAGTCAAGTTGAAAGCATATTTTTTCGAAGGATTCAGAGGTAATTACCTGAACAATCTTAGTCTATACATTAAAATGCTTTTAGTTGAAAATGGCATTTTAAGGATGCAGTAATAGTTTTGAATTTGCCATGGTCAATAGCATTTTTAGTGATTCTGACGAAGAGACACATAATCTAAGAAGTGGAAAGAGATATAAGTTTAATAAAGAAAAGAATCCCGGAGGACCTGGACTCCGCGTACATACCGAACTCCCATGTGATCTTAACAACCAAACCACCCCATCCTCAACCACTATCCACCCTATTACACCTCAGAATCCGCCGGTTGCAGAAACCGTGCCACCACTAAATTAGAGCCCACCCGCTGCGACTGTAGCGCAACCCACCCTGTAGAACATCGATACTGTGCACACCACAGGAGTAGATACTCAGGCTAGTCTGACTCAGACTATTCTAGTTCAGAATACCCAATCTCAGAATATCCCACAGAATACCACTAGTACGAATATTCCCTTTATTTTCTCTGCACAAATAATCAGCACTGCACAACCAGGAAGGAGAATGACAGATAATGATATAAAACTACCGATATTCAAAGGAACGGGTCTAGAAGACCCTGATCAGCACTAGTTTCTATGTGAATCCATATGGAATGTCAAGCAGATCCAGGATGATGCTGTGAAGAGAGCGCAGCTCATCACCACTTTTCGAGACCGATCCTTACATTGGTTTATGAAATATTCTCAGACACAGCCGAGAACCCTAATAGAAATTAAGGATGCGCTCACCGCAGAGTTTAAAAAACCAAAATCAGAGTCGCAGTGCATAACTGAATTAAAGGAAATCAAGTAGAAGCCTACTGAAACGGTCTGGGAATTTGACCAAAAATTTAAGACACTATTAGATCAAGTGACCTTTGAGATAGCTCCACAACAGCATAAGGAATGGTTCATTGCTGCGTTGTTTCCCCATATCATACAACCATTGATGTAGTAGAAGGTTGCCTCACAGGAAGAGGCCTTAGAGATCGCAATGAAGCTGGAGGCTTCGCCAATTGGTGAGACTAGTACTGGGATGTCTCAAATCCAGAACCAGTTGACTACCTTGACGTTAGAATCGCAAGGTATGAAAAATGGAAAGGAGCAAAGATATGAACATAGATGCAAGGTTTGGTGCACAGGATGTAAAGGAGAGGGCCACCCCATAGAACATTGCCCCCTATTTCAAGATTATCTTGACAGTGGCGCACCAAACCCAATGAATATGAATCACAATTAGGTGCCATGGTGTGAAATCTGTAGAAGCAGAGGACACAGGCCCGAGGACTGTTACCTCATCCAAAAATACGTAAAAACACCTAAGAGCTTGTACTATAATTTTTGTAAATTAGTTGGACATGATGAATCCAACTCCCGGGCATATAAGCTCATGAACGAAAAGAAGTGAGATATGGAGATGATGCGAGGTGCTGGAATGTACCATGTTCAAGAGGAAAATCAGCCGAAACAAGAAAATGCCCCCTATGATCAGGGAGGATATCGAAGCCATGGTGGTCGATACTGCGGGAGAGGAAGAGGCCCGGGGTAGGGAAGAGGCCACAGCCAGGTAATCTTTTATAACTGTGGACAACCCGGTCATGTATCTAGAGATTGTATGAACCCAGGCACTACGTGCAATTATTGTAAATGATTTGAGCATGTTATTGAAGACTGTCCTGTGCTAGAGGTAGAAATGCAGAAATGAAGAAGGACAGAACTACTGAATCCTAATGTTCAGTTGATCGCACCAGAAAGAAGAAATGCAGATCCAAGTGTAAACGTGGTGACATGCAGTGGCGCTAATACAAGAAGATATGGAGGCGCAGAAGCTTCGACTTCCGGAGTGCGCGATCCTAGACAGAATCCAGGTGAGCCAGTATGGATCAGAAAATCCCTTGGAAAAGCACTGGGTCTGGATTTACAGAAAAATAAGGGAGCATTTATAGAAGCATGGGATATTGTTAGAGAATTAGCACCCGAGTTCACGAGAATCCCACTGCGCAGCTAAACACCGCATGCAGAATATTTTCCAGCGGCATACGATCAGCTGAGCATTGAGGCAGACACAGGTACTTCTGTTGCGTATTTCCTACAAAGCTGTATGAAGTTATTGAAGAGCGCAGATGCTTTCACGGAATTTGAAAATCTATTAAGGCAGTATGAGCCAAACAGTGAGAAAGGAGCTACCCATGGCGTAGTCCATAATATTAGGAATCCTAAAAGAACAAGAAGGGAAATGAGACTGACCGCACAAATTAGAGACTACGAGATGGATGAGATCATTCTTGATCTTGGATCCAAAGTAAATGTCTTGACCAAGTAGACATGGAATGAAATGGGCAAACCAAAGTTACAATGGTCACCTCTACAGTTAAGAATGGCTAACCAAGGGATAGTTATACCCTTGGGGAGATTACCAAACATAATTGTTGACATTGATGGAGTGTGTAGCTATGCCAATTTTGAAGTAATTGAAATCATGGATGACAACCATCCTTATCCAGCATTGTTGGGTATCGATTGGGAAATGACTAACTCTGCCATTATTGATTTAAAAACTATGAAAATGATATCTGAAGGAAATGATATCAGGGTCATCGCACCATTGGACCCTTTGCAGGGTGAACGATATGTTGAACCGATTCATGAGGAATCCAGAGCCCAAGACTTGGACAGTATTTACAAAATGACAACTAATGCTGCTGACTATATTAATCCAACTACAGATGGAACACTCAGTTGGTGTTGCGACAGCTCTTGCGTCTCAGACTCTGATGCAGGTTTGGGAAACTGGCAAAGTAGATTAGATGAAGTATCTGCCAGGATATGCGTGTGGATCACAAAGTCACTCTGCTGGATTGGAAAAGAGGTAACTCCAATCCCTACCTATGATGGTTTATCTAATGTTTATTGTTTTATCAAAGAATATACTGTAGGAGTTGCAGATGAATACCACGTCGCAGCATTAGACATGGCCCTACGCGGGATACTTGCCCGATGGTGGGATGCGCATAAGAAGACACTGACCACATGGGATCAGTGCAGAATTAAGATGCAAATCTGGTTTGCTGATAAGGTTACCCTATCATTCGAGAAATACAATGGACAGACGGATCCAAGAGAGCATATTCGGGTTTGTTCAGAAGCATGGAGGGAAATACCACAGAAAGAATGGGTGCATCTGTTTGTGCACACATTGGAGGAACCGATTCCAAAGAAGTGGTACCTAGACCTGGAGCTGTGCAGAGGCATAGTGGATTGCTCTGCCCTAGCTGTGAGTTTCCAGCAAGATTTCAGTTTCGAAGATGAACATCTGAGTATTAATGACGTGTTGCAAGTTATTAAGGAAAAAATATTCAGCCCAGATTATACACAAGGAAACATGACACTCGAAGAATTCTTTGGGGCAGAACGCATACCTGCGTGACTACAGCCAGAATGGGAGGAGAAGCTAGAACATGCCCTTGATTGTTATCGCATCGATGCAGAACCCAAGGAAAAAGCAGATAGTAATGAGGAGGACCCACGCAATATACAAATACCTGAGTCAGAGGGCTCACGCGAGGTAGAAGGACCTCCGCTGGAGATTCAAGATATGAGCGGACCTATGAAAACAAGAAAAGTGAACATTGGCACCGGCGAAGAGATAAGGTTCGCAGCTATTGGGGATTATTGGGATGAAGATATAGTTGAGGAGATCGCGGGTATATTAGAATATCAAGAACTATTCCCGACCAAGTTCACAGAGATGAAAGGTATCTTGGGAGACTTAGGAGTGATGAAAATTCCTCTTAAGCCTAGCGCGAAGCCTGTGAAACAAAGACCATATAGACTGAACCCGCGCTACAAAGAACGATTTAAGGTAGAACTCGATAAGATGATCGATGAAGGGATCATTGAGCCAGTTGAAGAATCTGAGTGGATAAGCCCGATGGTTATCCAGGATAAGAAAATGAAGGGTAAGATCAGAATTTGTGTGGATCTCAGGAAGCTAAATGATGCTTCTATGCATGAACCATTTCCTACTCCTTCTACAGATGAAGTGCTAGACAACATTGGAGGGAATGAGGCATATTCTTTTACTGATGGATTCTCTAGATATCATCAAATCAGGATTGATCCAACCGATAGGCACAAGACTACTTTTGCTACAGAATGAGGGTCGTTCCAGTACATAGTGATGCCTTTTGGGCTGAAGAACGCACCTGCCATATTTTCTAGAGTGGTAGTCGCCGCATTCAAAGACTTCATACACAAGTTCTTAGAGGTTTATTTTGATGATTGGACCATTTTTGGATTACTAAAGAACCATGCCACGAACCTCGGGATGATGCTGAAAAAGTGCAGGCAGCATCAAATCTCATTAAATCTGAAGAAGTGTGTTCTCTATGTTCCCTATGGAATTCTGTTGAGACACATTGTGTGCAAACAGGGCTTGATGGTAAACAGGGCTATGGAAAAGCTGTTGAAGAAAGATGTACCGTTCATTTGGAATGAGGACTGTGAGAAAGGCTTTGACACATTAAAAGAGAAGATGGTCACTGCACTAATCCTCGTTTTTCCAAACTGGGAAAAGTCATTTCATGTCCATGTTGATGTTTCATGTATAGCATTCGGCGTTGTTCTTGCTCAGCTAGGGGAGGGAGGTATTGATCATCTCATTGTATTTTCCAGTAGAAAGTTGTCTTCTGCCGAGAAAAATTACACCACCACTGAAAGAGAAGGACTCGCTATGGTCTACATGCTGCAAAAATTCAGACATTACTTGCTTGGTTCACATTTTTCCATTTTCACTAATCATTCTACTTTAAAATACTTGGTCAATAAGCTAATGTTAGGGGGGCATATATGTCGATGGTTACTACTCTTTCAGGAGTATGATTTTGAAATTGTTGTTAAGCCAGGCAGGTTGAATTTGGGACCTGATCATCTGTCAAGGATTGAGTCAGGAGAGGAACCTACGAATCTGGAGGACAATCTGCCTAATGCGCAGTTGTTTGCTTTACAAGTTGTCGATGAGTATTATAAGGACATCATCGACTTTCTGACTACTGGGTTGGCACCCACATAGTTCACTACGCAGCAAAATAAGTAGCTCCTCATGCGAGCAGTAGACTTCACCATAATCGCAGCTCAGCTGTACAAGTTGGGGCCGGATGAAATATTGCGCATATGTGTATTAGAACATGATAAAACATTCATATTGGCAGAGGCACATTTAGGAGTCGCAAGAGGCCATTATGTAGGACGAGCTACCGTGCAAAATATATTGTGCACAGGTCTATGGTGGCCTACAATTCAAAAAGACGCGAATGAACATTGCCAGAGTTGCGATGTGTGTCAAAGGACAAGAAAGCCATCGCGCAGGGACGAAATGCCACTAAACCTGCGGTTAAATTTGCAGGCATTTGAGAAATGGGCTATTGATTTTGTGGGTCCTATCAACCCACCAGGGAAGAGAACTGGTGTGAGGTACATTATTACCGCAACTAATTACCTCACCAGATGGGCAGAAGTAAAGCAACTAAAAGACTGTAGCGCAACTACAGCTGCAAAGTTTATCTATGAGAACATCCTGACAAGGTTCGGATGCCCAAAGATTTGGATGAGCGATCAGGGCACTCACTTTTTGAATAAAATTATCGAAGCTTTGACCGAAGAGTTCTATATTCACCATCAGCGCAGCTCGGCCTACCATCCACAGGCGAATGGGACTGTTGAAGCATTTAACAAAGTATTGGAGAATGCGCTAACCAAAATATGCAACATTAATCGGGATGATTGGGACCTGCGCATTTCCTCTGTATTATAGGCATACAAGACTACATGCAAGAAACTGACTGGCTATACCCCTTTCAGGTTGGCCTATGGACAAGAAGCAATAATTCCAATGGAATACATCCAGCTTGAGAATCGTTGCATTTATAGGTATGGCAGACCGCGTAGCGCTAGAGGAAAGGCTGCTACACTTGGTTGGTCTGGAAGAAGATCGCTTCGTCGCAAGCTTCCACCAACAAGTACAAAAGGAACGTGAAAAAGCATGGCATGACCACCACATCAAGAAAAAGTGCTTTCAGGTAGGTGATCTAGTCCTCCTATACGATAGCAAGTTTATGAAGTTTCCTGGAAAATTTAAGATGCATTGTCTTGGTCCATATACTGTAATGCATGTTACTAATAGTGGCGCAGTTCAGTTAGCCACTTTAGCCAGAGACACCTTGCCCAGTTTGATAAATGGCAGCAGACTAAAGCTTTACTGCGATAGCCCTGCTTCGCATAGGCCTGTATGATCTAGGGAGGTGTACCGCGCAACACTTCTGAAGTTGCGCAGAAAAAAATAAAATAAAAATTAACAGGGACAGGAATAGTTGCACCGAGATGAATAGTGCAATTGAAGGCGCTCAACACAGGAAAACATAAGCATGGGAAATCTGCGTCGTAAACTCAGCACTGACAGCAGGTCAGGACAAGAAGAGATGACCGCAACACTTGTCAGCAGGGTAATAAACCGTTAATCGAAAGTGCACCGCCAGCTAGATCACGCATTTATGGAAAACCATATCCAGTCAGGCATCGTAAGGCTAAACTGACCGGGTCATAACGGGATCCTCCCGACGGATTTGGCAATTAAAGTTTAACTGGCTGTCAAACAGCCTGGCACTGTTGGCATACCCCTCCAATTAAAGAAAGTATACATGACACGACGTAAAGAACAGCGTAAAGAGATCAATGACCTCGAGGAATATAATCCCACTAGACTGGCACTTAATGCCTAATCTAGCCGTTCCTGGTGCATTCAATATCAGATTAGACGTAGATCTCGATGGGATTTGCTAAATTTACTGCAACACTTAATTCCCGGGTGATTCATTAATGGCTGTAACATCCAGGAATGCCCTATAAATACCCATACACTTGTCCTTATGGAAAGTTACTGTGAAATTCAAATTTCAACAAGTGTGAAGAGCTTAAGAGTCGAAGTAGCGAAAGTACTAATTTCCGTTGTGTTTATGTCCGCTGAGTCAAACTTAGAAGAGATCTTGGGTGCATTCAAACGTTTTGGCATAAGCAGAGTCATGAAGCCTCCATAGAACAAAGCCTCAGCAGAGAAGTCGGCCGCATCTCAGAGCTCGAAGCCGAGCCAGCGGAAGCAACCACAAAAGAAGGCTATGCAGCCGATGGAAGTGCTGCAGAAACCAGAGGCACTGGCTACTACGAAGGAGGTTCCGCAAGGGAACCCACCTCCACCAATATTGGTTATTCCTGAGTATGTCAGCCCCAGGAAGGTTGATGCCTCGATGATACAACTGCAAAAGAACCCACATTATGAAGTTCCAATGCCACCAATACCGAAGTGTGTGAAACAGAGGGATGATCTACTGGGAAGGATCACAGAATGCAAGTTGATTGATTTCAATCTGCAGGATGCCAAGTGATTTCCTCATCTGCAGGTTGATCAATATATGTGCAGTGTCGACAATCTGGCCACAAACAAGCCAAAGATTGTGCCTATGGATTGGGCAATGCTGCGACACCATGCCGGCCTACTTAACCTGTTGCACATCCCACATTTTGGGCGCAACAAGGAATATAAAGCTGTGGTACGTACCCTACTTTCTTACACGCACCAGGAATATATCTGGTTAGACTTGAAAGTCAATATTACTGTGGATCTCATCCCTAGGATCACAAGGTTGGACAAGAAGGGTGACGACCCTTCCAAAGAGTTTGTGGGCAAGAAAGATTATCAAGAACTCATCAAGAGCACATTTAATTTGTCTAGAGGAACCAGGGGGTATGAAACGGACCCCATTCCAATTAGACCTCTGTGGTTCGCAATTCAGTTGCTGGCAGGACGACTTCTACGAAAATCCATATCTTCCCAGGTATCAACTTCGGTTGTCACCTTAGCTGCAAAAGCTATGGATGGCCACGAATACAATTGGGAGAACTTCTTGTTGAATGAGTTATTACTAGACATTGAGGATGTCCAGGATAAGGGGCTTCCCTTCTACTTTAATTGGCTACTGGTCCTAATCGCCTTTGTGGGATGGAGAGAACCCAACTATCAGTGTGGCCTACCAGTAGCGCAGGATGATTGCCACGCTGTGCGGTTTGCAAACATGTGGTCCTCTACCACTCCGGAGAAGCAGCGGGTTGATAACCTACAATTCTTCACTTTCCTCGAGCAGTTGCACACTGTGATTGAGAAGACCCCATGCATCACAAGAGAAGTGACCACCCAGTACAAACCGTTCTTGCTTTTTGAAGCTGGGCTTCATTCAATTTTCATTCAGCCATGCTTGAATGCAGAAAAATGGTTCGAGGGACAATATCAGTTAGGCGTCCCAATGATTGAGCTCATTATTGAGGAATGGCCTGCTGAATGGAAAGAGCATGCCCCATAATCGCTCATTACTCCATTAGAAGAAGAAGAAGAAGACCGCAAGGAGGATGCAGAAGTTCAAAGTGCTTTGACTTTGAAGCCTGCACAGGAAGCAGGCAAAACAACAAAAGAGACACAAGTTGGTGACAAGAGGAAAGAGCCGGGCACTGGAAGCCCTGAGAAGCCGCCTCCGAAAAAGAAGGTTAAGGCCAAGAAACAACCATTAGATAGAATCTTGCACGATGATGACTATGAGATGATAGCTTCATGGACAGCTGCGCACCTAGAAGATTTCCCTGGCTTTACAGGAAGACGGGAAGACCCAGATCAGGCGCAGGTCCGAGACAACATTGACAAGCTAACTAGTTTGGTATTGAGGATGGAGCAAGTCCACCGCAACTTTTCTCGGGAAACTAATTGACATGACCACATAGGGGGACCAAGTGACATGATGTGCAGAACACCCAACTTCACAATGCGGGCATGCATCGTCAAGATTGCATCTGCATCCATTCTATTCACCACAGATGATATGACGGAAACTGTGAAACGGTTGCAGCAGTTGGAGCTAAACATAGCCATGATTCCAACCAAAGGGTTGCACTATTTGCACACCCTGATCTCCCATGAGATGCATGAGCGGGACATCGTTTCACATAATCAGTGCCTACAACATGAAGAAAATTACCGAAGAATACAAGTAGAGTGCGAGAACAAAGAAAGAGAGCTTCAACACACATAGGCAATAGAGCACAGGATCAGCGAAGCCATTTTTGCTATCTGTGCGAAGCTCCCCGCAGTCGAAGAAGAACCAGAGATAGAAGCAGCCATCTTACAGATAGGTGCTGATGTGACCAATTTATAGGAACAGATGAGGGACCTAGAGATATTCCACACAGATGAAGTCAAAAGGATCAAGGCTACCCACCAAGGATAAATAGTTGAGATAGCAGCATGGAAGCCAGTGGACACAAAGAGGCAAGAAGAAGAAACAAGAGCAGAAGAAATAAGAGCTTCACTGCAGAGTATCTACACCGCAGTAGCGCAGTGTCATATTTTGGAAAATGACGTCTCCAATGTGTGGAGCATACAACAAGAAAGTCCAGAGCTGCAGAGTGTCCACAAATGAAGAAAAGAAAAGAAACAAGAATTGGATGCCACAGACACGTCCATGAAGGACTTGTCGGTTCGTCAAAAAAGGGTGGCCTTCAAGCAGACCAAGGCATTAAGGAGGGAACTCGAGGTCTTAAGGATGAAGGAGGCTGAAACCTCTGCAAGAGTGCAGCCACTAATGGAAGAAGCACTCACCTTGACCAATGACATTGAAACAAAACTGCAAGAACTTCAGACATCGAAAAATCATATCAAGGAAGGAACTTCAGAACCTACTTCACAGGAAAGGCTTGACAAAGTAAAGGAGTGTGAGCAGGAAGTGAAACAGGTAGTTGCACAACTGAACAAGATAGTTGAAGAATTCACTGCGCTGGAAGGAATTCCAAAAGAAGCACAGATGGAGCAACTGGACTAGAGTGGCTTGGGACGAGCCACAAGTAAGTGTTAGGGTCCTGTTGGGCGTGGCCCAAGTGGGTACCAATTTTGTTGAAACATGATTTTGAGCTGCACAGTGGAAAAGAACAGCAACGGGGAGAGCACAGCTTGTTGGACATATTCAGTAGCACATCTATGCTGATGTGCATGACCCGCGCAACAGCAAATTTTGGCAAGAAGATAGAAGAAAAGGTCAGGCAAGGAAGCGACCTATTTTTGGTAAAGAGCCAGATGAAGGAAGGAGAAAGCGACCTGTTTGGAATAGTGACGGCAAGCAGTTGAGAAGCTAGGCCACTACATTGACAGAGACAGGCCACGATGCAGTTGTAACTGTTTTGAGGGCTGCGGTTGTCAAAGCAGTGTGCGAGCCACAAGTGGCCCTGCAAGACGGCCTGAAGCAGGCGGAGGAAGCTGTCGAAGGCGACAGTCAGGCTGGGATTTAGCCATGCCATGTTTTGGAAACCTAAGGGTTTTTCCTGTGAATTGTAAAGACATAACCTACGGGCATGATCTATAAATAAGGCATTTTTGTATAGGGAAGGGTTACTCTTCATTTTGGAATATTGTTAGAGTTTTGAGCAAAAACCATTCTAAAGGCTTTGCAGCTGTGTGCGCAGAGACCTATCTGTGAGAGAAGAGAGTTTGCAGTTGAGTGCGTAGACCAAGAACAATTGTACCCTTCCCAAAAGATCAATATTAACAACCGTTATTGTGGACGTAGCCTCCATCCGGGGGGTGAACCACGTTAAATATTTTGTAGTGAGATTGTCTATATGTTCATGCTTTATTCTATCTATTTTCTTACTATGTATGTCTGAACTCTCAATTATTAGTTGGTTGGTTCATGCTTTTATATCTATTCGTCGTAGAAGGAGAATGGGGATAATATGTTAAGTGTTTCACGAATGGATGATTGATGAATGCGAGTTGTTCTAAGTAGGTGAATGTATCAGCCGTGGCTAAGCATGTATGCAACTAAGGAATGGTTATGTAATTATATTAATGTCTAATATTGGGAGGGCGCAAGACTGTTAGCTTGTTTGAGTAAACCAAGCATAAGGTTAAATAATCACTGGTAGGAATTAAAGGAATAAGTACTAAGTAAACCCTTAACACGTTGTCGTCGAAGTGGAGGTGCATAAGTCTGTTGCATTGTTCCATCGAACAAGTAAGGTCAACCCACGCGATCCACGAATGCGCTGGGTGCGCAGCTTTCCAGTTAAAGAAGTATTAACCCGCGATGAGGACAGTCGTCACGCGGTCCTCAGTCGCAGCACAAGTCCATAGCATGTTGCGCAGTGGGTTTGACCCGTCAACTCATCACCTTGCTGTAGAAACCTGATTCTGCAGCACCCTCATAGCTTTGCCTTGGGTGAGACCTCGACCTACGCAGGTTGTTGCCGAAAGGGCCGGTGAAAAGGGGTTTTGTTGGTTAAATCTAAAAACGCAAAGAACCTGGGTTTATATTGCAAAACCTCTAGATCAGTTACTTACGCCAACAGATTAAAAAATTAATTGACTATCAAATATCATTTTTAGTTCACACCATCAAGCTTGAGGAATTTTTTATGAGGTTTCAAAAATTGTCTCTCGGGACTGCACAACTAGTTCAACTTCATGATTTCCCAAACAAGGGGAGAAGGATTCGAATTCTTAGTTTCAGAAATGGAATGAGTTGATTGAAATTTTAATTGATAGTATCAACCGGAAGAAATCAAATTCGAGTTGGAGGGGTTCAAATATTGATCAAACATTGAAAACTAGCTATTTTCCATGGCAATCTAGATTAGGTGCAAGAAATTGATATGAAAATCAGACTTTTCTTTATTCATAGGTTCAAAATTACATTAATGAAATCCATAAAAATCTTAAATACATCTCATATAATTCTTAGGAAGTAAATACATAAGAGACATAACTCTCCATCATAGAAAGACTATAAATCATCAGGGTTTGGAATGGGAGACTTCCCAATCTTTGCAAACAAAATCGAAATTCACTGGATCATACTTCGGGACCTGCAATAAAATCATTGATGAAGACTAGATGTCATCATACTCTCAAAAGAAGCAGGAGAAAATCTCCCATCTTTGACTAGGGGCACATCTTCCAAGTCAAAGAGGCAAAATAGCTCTCAATTCAATTCTCAAACAGTCAAAATATGGGAAAGTGGTGCACACTCCTTCTCTTATAAACTTGAGGTGACTTGTTGAGCAAATCATATAGGCTAATGTGCCCTCATGGAGTGGATAAGGATAGATTTCTTTCAATATTTTTGTTTTGCTTTGTTTTCTCCGTTGCTTTATCATGCTTTTGCTTTTCTATCTTGCTTTTTTTCTTTTGACTGCTTTTTCCTGAGATTTTCTGCCTTATCCTATTTTTTCCTGCTTTTATGTCTTATCATGATTTCTTCTTTTATATGCTTTTATGCTTTATTCTTCTTTTCCCGAGCTTTACTCCTTTTTCTACCTTGTGTGAGATTTTCCTTTCTTTTTCATGCTTTCCCAGCTTTAACTGCTTTCAACTTTTCTTCATTTGCAAGCTATGTCTTGGTCAAATATTATCCTCCATTGTGTCCTTAAGAATCATTATCCACTTTATTTCATTAAAATAAATATTTATTGATGAAAAATAACTTCTATTAAGTGCATCTCAAACTTAAGGAAATAAAATTAACACCTCCTAATTAATTAATGCCTTATCTTTCAAAATTAATCCCAAGTGTATGAAATTTTCTCCTCAACCCAAGGGATTGATTGGGTTAGAAACCCAATCTAATGAACATCAATGAAGGGACATGACAGAAATTTCTACAAAGTAAGACCAATAGATTTACTCCACAACTCTACCAGGAAGTGTAGGACCCTAAATCCAGGGAAATAATCCGTAAATGAAGAAATGCACTCTCAAGTGCCAGAAATCGATGATGAGGATCATTTTTGTGGTATATAAATAGAAAATTATTCCCTTGGAGGTAGGAAGGAAGATTTTTTGTGGCTAATATGGTTAGACTGGAATTTGGACCGGTGGAATCATGAGACAAAGATTTAAGTTCCTAATTGATAAATTGATGCGATGGAGAGGGTAATGATTCCGTAACAGATTTTATTTACTTCCTAGAATAACTATCTAATCTAGGAATTCCTGTAGTACATATTCGTTTACTAGTCCTTAATTATAATAGATCCTAGATAGAATAGGATAGATCATGATTTGCATATTAAATAGGGCATTCATTCCATTTCATTTTGTATCCACAAATAAAAAAATTCAATTATGACATAATTTGTAAATCATTAATAGTTTTTGGGCCAAGAATTAGGATGGGTTCCCTATACCAAATGGTTTGAATAATAATTTGGATATCTCACTTGGAAGAGCCCCTTGATGTCAATGTAGAACATTTAGACTCATCAATAGTTCTATAGATGAGCTAGCCTTAGAAGCTCGGGCAAAGTAAATAGAAGATACGATTTTGCAAAAGAAATCTAGAACAACCAAAGGAGGACAATTTGAACTTTGGTGGGTTGGGTTGAAAGGAAAAATTCTAGGAAATACAAGATGGTTCCAAGCTCTCGAAATGGGGAGGTATGATCTAAAATGGATCAATACATGATTCGTCATCTATTTTGGGGTGGAAATATTAGATGGACTGGTTTGTAGGGTCCATTTTAGGGTTAGGTATTACTTTATAGATTTTGGGTACAAAACCTTTGGAGGACCATTTGAGGGATTAAATGATGGTTTATGGGTCAAAATTTTATGGGCATAGTTCATAACTCCTCAATGTTGTTCTACATTTAGAAATATTTCCAATGATGCAAAGATCACCTCAGTTAGGGTTCATATGAGGAATTTATGCCTCCTGCAAGTTGACCTATCCTATTGATCATCATGGTATTGAGTGGATTCCATGTTAGCTCTCATTAGAAAAATGGAAACTTGACTTCAACTAGTGTAAATATGCTTCACCATCCAATAAATTTCTACATGTTGATTATATGTGCATCAATATATTATCCTTTTGCATCAATATAAAATCCTTGTATGCAACTACTTGTACACATCATATAAATGTATGATATACTTTTGTAGGAGAACAATATATTGTTACTATTTTATCATGTTATCTTTAATCGAGTTCACTTTTGACTGCACTGAAGCCATTTCGAGATATGCAAATTGTAAGGAGATTTTTTTGGCAACTAGATTTGATGTATGATCATTATTTCTATAGAGGACAAGCTTGCTTTGCTAGACAAGGGTTTTGGGTCATGTATGCGATGAATTGCATTTGAATGACTCCAAAATTTTATTTGTGAAAATATTTTGCTTCTTTGCACTCGATTTGGATTATTGGAAACCTCTTAGACCCACAAAATTGAAAATACATATTTACCGTTTGTGGATAGTAACATTTTTTACCAAAAATTGGACCAGTAAATGCAATTATCAATTTTACTGCATATCTCTACTCATGTTTGGAATAATTTACATGATAATATCTGATAGATCAATTCTTGTCAAGTGATTAATGACTAATATATTATGCTAGAATTTGCTAGTGACTAATATCTTCTGCTAGTCACCAATATCTCTTGCTAGAATTTCTGCTACAATCATATACTATTATTTCCCTGGATACATTCAAGCTAGTGCATTTTCCAACATCTACTATCCTTGAGAAAAATGAGAATATTAGATCCAGGTCTACTAGATCAAATCCAGAATAGTAGATCCTATCTAGTAGATTTGGATCTAGATCCTATCTAGTAGATCTGGATCTATTTTCCAACATCTATATCCAGGAGAAAGATGAGAATCCCAATGTTGGTTCCTCAGTTGGAACAAACATAGCTGCACCAGGTTCGTCAGTTGGTCGTGGAAATGGAACAAACATAACTGCACAAGGTTCGTCAGCTGGACGTGGTCGTGGTGGGCTTTTTGACAATGAAATCAGAAATGGTGGAAAAGCAAGCCACTGAGGTGCCATAATGAGAATCCATGCCCGCATAAATGGAAATTTATGATATATTTTAAGGTTGAATGTTTTTACTTCTACACTCTAGCAGAAGAACTGAGATTTATTTTTAATGCTTAATTAAATTATCATTAAACATAGAATCCTACTTCACAAAGAATTTGTAAATAAATAAAAAATAGTATTTAAAATTAATTTTGAAATATAAATTTTTATTTTGTAATAAGATCAAAATTTTGATAAAATTAATTTGATCTCATTTTTATTCTAAATTGTTATAATTAAAATAAAATAAAACAAAAATAATATTTATTTTAGATCTATCATCACTAGTATCAGTGCAATGATTTTGTTACTAAAATGAAAATAAAATTGGCTATTAATTGATTGGTTGGTTGCATTAATTATGTAGAGGGATCAAGAGAATATGTAGACAGTGTAAGATAGCTGGAAAAAAAACAAGGAACCAAGGTTCAAAGAAGATTGGTAATGTGTGGAGCAAACAGCTCATTCACACATTATCATAAATATTTTCAGAAAAAACATTCCAAAGATGGAATTTGAAATACTAAATCTCAGCATGGGCAATCACAATAAAAACATTATCGATTAGGAATCCATAACTAAGACCAGTTAAAACATAACTGCACAATATATTCAGATTGAAAAATAACTAGAACTTGACTCAAAATTGATACAATCACCTTTAGATAATAATCTCCAAGATTAAAATACAAAACACATCTTCATACTCTCAATACATGGTTATTGACTACATACAACTCTCAGCCTCACGGGCTGGAACCTCTCCTCTGTTCAATCTAACTAATAACATTTATAATAATTACAATCATCAAGTTGTTGCTAAAATTTATCAATAAAACTAATCTTGACTCCATTGCCAGAAAATATGGAGCTGTTGTGATTGAATATCCTGGAAAGATCCTCTGTTTTCTAATGTTGTGCTTTTAAACTAGAAACTATTGGAACTACCTTTCTAAATATGAATCAAGATGCCTAGAAGCTTTGGATTCAGGCTTCTTATTGATATCGAATAAATTGCAAGAGTTGAGATGAGATCTATATTTGCCAAAACAATATCAAACTGCCAGCAGCTAAGTACTCTTCCTTTTCTAGATATGAGATGAGATCTATATTTGCCATAAGATTTGAATGACATTTTTTAACATTGCCATGTGTTGAGCAAACTAATCTGCCCACTGATCTGGAGATATGAATCTGCTGTGCTGATATTCAGTTTTCGAAATTTGGTTATGTGTCCTTGTATCTTTGCCGCTTGGGAACTAATCTGGAAAATTTAGACCGCTTCAAGCTCCCCAATGTTGGATACTCTTCCAACTGGCACATAACATCTATTATTCAGCTGTTGGTAGCTTTTGACATTTGATACTGGTTGGGCACTAAATTTTGACACCGTGGCAATCCTGGCGATGACTGTAATTCTCCTTAGCGCACTAGTAATTTGTTGGATTTGTCATAAACAAAACATACAATGCTCTATATTGAAATCTCCTCGCATGCATCTGTTGACGCGTTGTGCATTGTTGTCTTACCCGCCGACTCTCCTCGATAGAATCTTGGGCATTTAATTTAACGGTAGTTTGACATTTGGCATAATGCTAGGGATGGGACAAAGACCCATGTTTTGTCTTTTTAGCATACAACGTAGCACATAACCCCAAAGCTTTATGGGAGCATGTATGGAATGTAACACATAAAAGCTTTATGAGAGAGCAAGATTATAAAATAATATTTTGCATCCTCCTTTATCTAAGTCATATTTTTTTAAAAATTTCTCCTTAACAACTAGGATATATGACCTTGACATTGGGATTCACAACTTTAAACTCTAAGATTGGGTTTAACATGAGACTTGGGCTTAATGTTTTATAAAAGTCTTTTAATAATTATCCCTTTAAAATAAACAAAAATTTATTATTGAATATAAGATCATTTTATAATTAATAAAATAATTTTATAATAATAACTTTAATGTATTTAATCTTCTATAAAAACAAGGAGAAAATGAGCTCTGAAAGCAAAGGAGTATAAGCATATTGCCTCAATGATGGACCCAAACATTCATTGATTTGAAGATGAAGGAGATGGGAAATTTAGAGAAGTTGACGCACATGATGACAGGCTAGTGATGTTTGATGCAAGATTGACGACGGTTAAATTTTGTTTTTTTTTAAAGGGTGAATTTGAGTACTAATAGCTACACCATGATAGTGTTTAATTATATTAACCTTATAGTAAATGTTGATGATGGTTTACTATGGTTGACTATCAATAATCATATTTTATTATGGTTGTCCTTGATTGACCATGGTTGACTATTGGTTTACTATGTTTACTATAGATGACCATAATAAATATGGTTGGACATGTTTGACTTTTCATGAGTATGGTTGCCAGGGTTGATTATGTAGTTATATAAAATTACATTTTTCATTAACGATTATGTTGCACTCTCACTTTCATGAAGGGTTGCGATCTTGGTATATATTTTTAGGTATATTAACTCATTCTCTAATATATTTAAAACTTGAAGGGAATGAAATGAAACGTAATTATCTATTCAAGTTTAACCACACCTTTCTTAGCCTATGTGGATTTCAAAAAATTGATCAGGAATCAGTGGGTTGGCCTAGAGGATTATGTATTCATATGGTTATGAAAAGATTGGTAGAGAAAATCAAAACATTGAAAAAATTGATCATCCTATGGGAAAGAAATAAGAAACATTAGCTCGGATATGAATGGATGGAAGTGGAAATGGAATTGGAGAATCCTTATGAAGGAAACATGTTTGACCTTCAAAATGATATCGATAAAGAACTAATTGTCAAATTAGAAGCTAAGAAAGACAATACTTTAAGAATATATGAGGAAACATGGCGCTTGAAAATTAGAGCAATATAGCTATCTCAAGGGGATGAAAACACTAATTTTTTTCATCATATGCAAATTTCAAAAGGAATTATAATACTATTTTCTCTGTTCAAAGGCATACCAAATTTCCCAAGATGACTCTTGAAGGCCAAACCATTTAGCCTCATTATTTCATATGTTTTAATTTAATCTCATGTCACAACTATCTTACTTGTTGGAGCTTGTTAATGTTGTACAATGACTATTGATACCAGCAATTATAACCTACCCCACAAATTCAACAATTATAACCCAATTTCCCTCAAATTCTCACAATATTATTATTGCAAGAGTATGTCATTCCCAAGACCACATAGCTATTTTCATGTGCACAAATGGTGTATTCAAGGTAACACTTACCATGGTTAACAAGCAGTGTCAAATTATGGAGTGAGCTAAAAGGTAGACATTTACAAGTGTGTGGCTCATTGATTATATGGCATGCATGCTATAGCATAGTCATATTAAGTGGGATTAATAAGTTGAATTTCCTAGATGGGAGTGGTAATTGGTTCTCCAACCCTGTTTCAGTAGTCTTGTCATTGTCTTTGGTGCCCTCTATCTTGAGGAACAATGCGTCAAACGACGAGTTGTGAGCATACATCATGTAGCTGGCCTAAGCCACAATACATATATGGGACCTTCGCCGTCAAGATTGTTCAATCATCCATCCCTAGAACAACTGACTCTATCTTGCAACAGAATTACTTTGTTGAAAGCGATAAGTAACTATGGCACACACATCCAACATACAACATGTAAAACATTTAATTAACCTAGACTTGATTCCAAAATGTCACTTTGAACTTGATTTGGACCTCAAGGAAAATTTTAGGCTCAAAATATTGCCCATGGGTAAAATTAGGGGTTTTGGTGAATTTTTTATATAGAAGCGATTTATTATAGTAACTTTTAATTAGCCCACTATTTAATTTTTATAAAAAAAATCCAAAAAATGATTAACCAAACCCATGGGGGCTTCACTCAATAAACCACTATCATAGCATGTTTGTTCGTGGCATATGAAACAATACTCCTAATTTCACTAAATATTGGAAAATACTGTTAAATTTTCAGAATTTACTTCAATCTGATCTAGGATATTAACTAAGAGAACAACATGTACAACAAATATACAACATATCAATCATGGACACAATAATGCAAGCACACAAGAGACATAGATTTTACTTGGGGAAAACCATAAAGGTGAAAAACCCCAATAACTTCCTCAGAGATAGATAGAGCAATGATACAACCAGAATACAAGAGATAGTCTTCTCCTAGTAGCAAAGCCTCCTCCTCCACAAGTGCACCACTCTCCAAAGTGTGAGTGAGAGAAAAGAATGTGTAAAATGAGAGAGACACACTCTCTATTTATACACTAACTTGACTTGACCTTTACTCAACTAGGTCGGCCTCAACTTAACCACTTAACATAATGCTGACTGGGCCGACCCCCACTAGGGTGGTCTAATAACCCTTTGACCCACATGGATGACCCCCAATAGGGTGGTCTAATAACCCTTTGACCCACATGACTTATACAGGGCCGACCCCAACAAGGTGGTCTAATAACCCATCAAGTATAAGTTACAACACTTACAATATAAATGACAACACTTCCATATAGAGGAATAATAACATCTCTATAGGAATACAAACACTTCCGTATAGAGGAATAATAACATCTCTATAGGAATATAATATACATATATGTGAAATACATTCTGAAGTTACATGTACATCAACACTCCCTCTTAACTAGGAAGGTATTTCTCAACACATGTCTTCTAGCACAAGTCTTCTTCTTTGGATCATCGTCACTAGATAATCGTCATCGAGTCATTGTCATCATCACTGCTGTTGCTATCTCAATCAATCTCTGAATCTACTCGTCATAGGAAGTTCTACAAAGCCAGTCCTTTTTCATACTGGATGTAGGCCCACCACCTATAGATCTTCATCATCACTGGCCATACTGTGGAATCCTCAGGACTTATTATGTGCATCACAAAACCTGGCGGTAGCATCCTAGGCTGTTACGAGCACACAACTCTACCTGTCGGATCTCCCAGGAGCACATTACATGTGACCCATCAAAAAACATGGCTAAAGCATCCCAGGCTATTACAAGCACACAGCTCTACCCGTCGGATCTCCCAGGAGCACATTACATGTGATCTCACCACAAAACTTGGCTGAAGCATCCCAGGATGTTACGAGCACACAACTCTACCTATCGGATCTCCTAAGAGCACATTACATGTGGTCCACCACAAAATCTGGTTGAAGCATCTGAGGCCTTTTTCATCCTATCCAGATCTCCCAGGAGCAAATTATATGTGGTCATGGAAAAACCTAGCTGAAGCATCTGAGGCCTTTTTCATCCTGTCCAAATCTCCCAGGAGAAAATTACATGCCATAGGACAAAACCTCGCAAGAGCATCTCAGGATGTTACGAGTACACAACTCCGACCTGAAATCTCCCAGGGCACAAATTACATGTCCTCCTAGAGCAATGTCTCGAAAGAGCATCCCAGGTTGTTACGGGTACACAACTCCGACCTATAGGATCTCCCAAACATGCTCATCTACACAACCTGATCCACGGCCACAAAGTATCATCCTGATGCTCTTCATACATCATCCTTATGTACACATGATCATCCTGATCATCATCACTGCAACATCCTGCTGCTGTCATCTGGAGCAACATCCTGAAGCTCGTCATCATGATCATCCTGATCATACAATGCATCCACCTGATGCATACCAAGTATCTACTTGATACATATCATCATACATGATCCACCTGATCATACAGTGTATCCACCTGATACAAATACAAATACATGATCCACCTGATCATACATGATACATATCAACATACATGATATACCTGATCATACAATGTATCCACCTGATACATATACAGATACATGGTCCAAGCATCCAACGTGATGCATATACAAAATACATACAAATGATCCAACTGATCATATCTAGCATCCAACATGATGCGTTCATACATATAAATGATCCAACTGATCATATCCAGTATCCAACATGATGCGTTCATACATATACATATAAATGATCCAACTGATCATATCCAGCATCATCCTGATGCATATACAGAGCACTAACTAGAGCATCGTCCTGATGCTCATCATCCATGATCTCAGCAACGTCCTCTTCAGATCATATCATCGTCCACAAAGCACATCCCAGATGCACATCATCCACCACTTACACCATCGACATGGGAGAACACATCTACCACCATTCATGGAAGGCTCCAGCCCTTAATTTTCACCATGGGAGAACACATCTACCACCATGTGAAAAATGGCTCAACAATTACATCACGACCATGGGAGAACCATGTAAGAAAATCTCATGTGCATCTACATCTTCCAGACTCATCACTTCCCTTTTGGAAGGAACCTCGATCTGAAGTGCACCAAGCCTCTCTCTGAAGTACTCAAACTGCACTCTGGCAAACGGCTTGGTCAATACATCTACAACCTGCTCATCTGTCGCAACATACTCTGCTTCGGCTGTACTCAGTTCTACGTAGGACTGTTTCCTGCTAAACCAGGACATCACGCATGATCCCATACTAAAGCAGCACCCATATGTACTCTTCCTATCTGCAGTACTACCTACCTAATATGAATCAACATAACCCTGCAGGTTAAAATTTTGATTCGCAACATACTTGAGCCCATAATCAACCGTACCCTTCAGGTACCTCAGAATATGCTTTACAGCAACCAAGTGAACACTCCTCGAATCCGTCAGGAACTGGCTCAATGTGTTCACCACAAAGTAGATATCTGGTCTAGTGTTCGTCAAGTACATAGAGGACCCAATCATCTAACGATACATCGTGACATCAACCGGATCAGATGAAGCATCACACAGAAGCTTCAGGTTTGATTCCATAGATGTGGCCATAGCCTTGCAGTCCATCATCCCGAACCTCTTCAGGATCTATACTGCATACTTCCCTTATCCAAGGAAGATTTCATCTGCACTCTGCCACACCTCCATGCCAAAAACAAATAGTGCATCATCCCCAAGTTCTTCATCTCGAACTTGGCAGCAAGCTTCCGCTGCGTGTCGAAAATCAATCTGTCATCTCCCGTTACACACAAGTCATCCACATATAGGAGTAGAATCACAGGATTCCCTTCCTCAACCTTGTCGTAAAGGTTGGAATCCTCTTTACTCTTGGTAAAGCCCAAACTAGATAGAAAACTGTCCATCCTACCATACCAAGTTCTGGGAGCTTGCTTCACGCCATACAAGGCTTTCTTCAATCTACACACATATGACTCCCTATCATGTATTTCAAAACCGAGTGGCTGCTCCACATATACTTCCTCTTCAAATACACCATTCAAGAAAGCAGTCTTGACATCCATCTGTTAGAAAAACAGGATCGCAAAGCAATAACAATAAACAGAAATGCAAATATAATCACACATACACATTACAAGAGAGACACAGATATATCATGGTTCACTCAACTTGGGCTACGTCCACACTGAATTTTCCAGTCCTTATTATTATTACCATCCAGCAAGGTGAAGGGATACAACCTACAGCACAACTGCTGCACTTCCTCTTCTCTGTTTCACAGTCTCTCTCCTAATCTCAGAGATCTTTACAATGCATAAAACCTAATACATCATCCTCCTAGCCGTATTACAATGTCTTTATTTTATAAGGGAAATACAATGGGAAAATACCACGGGATACCCAAAACCATGGGCCCACAAAACAGCTGGCGAAAACAGCCCCAAAAATTTTCTTCGGGGGCGATGCCCCCCCGCTGGGGTGAGTGTACAGTCCACCTACATATCATATAAAACTAGGGTACAAACACGGCTGATACAATATCATCTATGAGACTAGAAGATCTGGCTCCACAACCAACAATCTCCCACTTGGAGACTGATCACAGCAACTCCACCGCTGCTGCACTTGCTGGACTTGGACTTGGCAAATTTCTCCTCTTCGCCTTCATGCTAGAAGGCCAATTGAAACCGAGCACGAACTCAGTTTCTCTCTGGTCACTACCTTTGTGAACATGTCTGCAGGATTCTGGCTAGTATGTATCTTTTCCAGGTTTAACAATTCATCTTCCAGAACAGAGCGTATGAAATGGTACTTGAGCTGTATATGTTTAGTCCTGAATGGAATACTGAGTTCTTTGCAAGATGAATGGCACTCTGGCTGTCACTATACAATCTGCTATCCTTCTGCTTCTTACCCACTACCTCCATAAACCTCTACAACCAAATCATCTCTTTACTAGCCTCTGTAATGGAAACATACTCTGCTTCTATTGTTGAAAGTGCAACAACCTTCTGTAGTTTCAAAATCCAGCTTACTGTTGTTCCACCTACAGTAAACACATACCCTGTGGTGATCCTCCTGCTATCCTTGTCACCTGCCATATCTGCATCAACATATCCCGGTAGAACAGTGTCTAAACCTCCAAAACATAATGCCTCAGTGGTAGTACCTCTCAAATACCTGAGAATCCACTGTACTACTTTCCAAGGTTCTTTACCTGGATTGTTCATATATCTGCTCACAACTCCCACTGCATGTGCAATATCTGGTCTTGTGCACACCATGGCATACATCAAGCTGCCAACTGCTGATTGATAGGGAATCTTAGACATGTAATCTGTCTCTTCTTGTGTCTTGGGACACATTTCCTTACTTAGACTGAAATGGCTAGCCAAAGGTGTACTTACAGGTTTTGCATTCTGCATTCTGAACCTCTCCAACACCTATTGTATGTACTCACTTTGAGACAATGTCAATTTGCGATTTTTCCTATCTCTTGTTATTCTCATACCAAGGATTTGCTTTGCAGCACCCAATTCCTTCATCGCAAATGAACTAGCTAGCTTCCTTTTGAGTACATTTATATCCTGCATGTCAGACCTTGCAACAAGCATGTCATCCACATACAATAACAAGATAATATATATTCCATTGTCTAGCTTCTTGAAATAAACACAGTGGTCAGAATGACATCTACTATAACCTTGTTCTGTCATAAACCTGTCAAACTTTAGATACCACTACCTTGGAGCTTGCTTCAAGCCATACAAGCTCTTTTTCAACCTGCATACTAGATCCTCCTTACCTTTGACCTCATACCCTTGTGGCTGCTGCATATATATTTCTTCCTCCAAATCCCCATGGAGGAAGGCTGTTTTTACATCTAACTGTTCAAGATGCAAATCTTCTACTGCCACTAGACTTAAGATAGTCCTAATTGAAGTCATCTTAACAACAGGAGAAAATATTTCATCAAAATCTATACCTTTCTTCTGTGCAAACCCCTTTACAACAAGTCTGGCCTTGTACCACTTCTTACCTCCTTCTTCTTCCTTCAACCTGTAAATACATTTGTTTTGCAATGCTCTTTTACCAGCAGGCAACTGAACCAAATCCCAAGTCTGGTTTCTTGCCAATGAGTCCATCTCCTCATTCATGCCTTGCTCCCACTTCTTTCTAGTTTCCACCTGCATTGCTTCTTCATAACATTCTGGTTCACCAGAATCAGTCATCAATAAATAATACATTGAAGGAGAGTATTGTTCAGGGAGTCTACTTAACCTGGTAGATCTTCTTACAGTTGCAGGAGTTTCAGGTACTTGCTGCTGCTCTTGATTTTCTGGCACCTTCGGAACTTCATTTTCTTTAATTTCATCAAGCACTATGTACTCTGTGTTTTCCTTTTCTTGTTTCTTTCCCTGCAACTGATCTTTATACATGACCTTTTCATTGAATATCACATCTCTACTCCTGATGATTTTTTTATTTTCATAATCCCATAAACGATAACCAAATTCATCAACCCCATATCCAATAAAGGTACATTTCTTGGATTTAGCTTTAAGCTTTGTTCTATTTTCTTTATCAATATGGACAAATGCTTCACAACCAAACGTTCTCAGAAATGAGTAGTTTACATTTTTATTTGTCCATGCTTCCTCTGGAATACCACCATCCAAAGCGCTTGAAGGTCCTCTGTTTATTAAATAAACAACAGTATTTACAGCATCCGCCCAAAACTGTAAGGGAAACCCTGCATGCAGTCTCATACACCTTGCATGCTACATGATCATTCTATTCATCCTTTCTAACATGCCATTTTCCTGTGGTGTTCCTGGGATTGTCTTCTCTCTACGAATCCCATGGTATGAACAGTAACTATCAAACTCCTTGCCGCAGTACTCACCTCCATTATCAGATCTGAGACACTTCAATCTTTTTCCTGTCTAATTCTCAACCAAAGCTTTCCACTTCTTAAAAGTAGCAAACACATCAGATTTCTGTCTAATGCAATAAACCCAAGTTTTTCTAGTTGCATCATCAATAAATGTAACATAATAATGAAAGCCACCAAGAGATTGTACCTGAGCCATTCCCCATACATCTGTATGCACAAGCTCTAATTTTTAATTCTTCTTCTGTTTCCCAACCCTGAGAAATCTAACTCTCTTCTGTTTTCCATAAACACAGTTTTCACAGAATTCCAAACTTACCTGCTTCAAATCCGACAGCAACATCCTTGAGTGGAGAATCTGCATCCCCTTCTCACTCATGTGGCCAAGCCTATGATGCCACAATGCTGTATCTGTTCCTGTGGAAGCTAAAGAGATAGAATGGTCAGTATTATGAGGACATAAATACAACATACCTACTCTGTCTCCTTTTGCTATTGTTAGAATATTCCTATACTCCATCCTAGTCCCACCAGTATTTTGATCCTTTACATTTTCAGTCATGCATGCACCTTTAGGGTTTGCATGCATCCCAGTCATCAGTCCAGCACCTAGCCCTCAGTTAGCCAGCCCCCAGGAGCTTCTCACTATTCAGTTTTAGCCCTCCAGTTGCTTAATGCGCCCTTCTTCCTTGATTTTAGGGAGCAACTCGCCCTTCTTCACCTACCAGTCCAGTTGTCACTTAGTTACAGTCAGTTACACTCAGTTACATTGAGTTACACTCAGTTACACCTACCAAAGTTAGTTTGACTGATGGTTGACAGTTACTTGAGCATTGATGACTCCACTGATGATGATGAAGACTTCCAGTTGCACTCCGATGATCATGAGGACACCTAGTTATGCTCCGAAGACACTATAGTGATCCTTTGATCACTCCATGAAGGCTAATTCGAATTGCCACCTTAGGCATTCGAATTCCTCATGCATTGTATTATTTATATGTCCATTTGTGATTAATAATCTAGTGTGTGTGAAGTATTATTGCTTCTATCTGAGTTCTACTGTACCATATTATTCTGTTGCTCATTATACTGTATTGTTCACTCTTCTTCTATTTTCCTGCTTAATCATAATTACTCTTGTGAGGTATACATCATCTCTTAGATCTGCTGTGAGGATTTTCACATGGTATCAGAGCATGTTGAGAGTATTGTTTATCTCCATTCTTGAGAGTTTTTTGCAGGTTATTACCAAGATTTCGAGTGCAGCAGTTGCAGCAGTTTCTGCATCTTTGCAGCAGTAGCAGTTGCAGATATTCTATATTGTTTTTGCAGGTCCTCTACAGCTTCTATGTATTCATCAGGAATTACTCCTCTTTCTCCATTCAACTATGATGAATGGAAACTACAAATAATAGCACATTTAAAGAGCCATGATCTCTTTAATTGTTATTTTGAAAGAGAGTTCGAATCCTATGATAAAGAAAGTGACTAATTAGATAAAGGTGAAAAAGCTTGTGTAATCATGATGTATGCTATGCCTCGATGCATGTTATATGACCTCCCTGATATTTCATGGACTCCAAAAGAGCTATGGGCCTACCTGGATGAAAGATTTGGCATACAAAATGAAGGAATTGGTCCAAACCCCTTCGAGAGCAAGCAAAGTGATGCATTCGCTCCCCTTGATGGTATCTCAGATCATGCACCAGTATCATCTCATAGTGAAGTTGTTGACAAAGAACTTGCAGATTCTCCACTCATGCTCAAACTTTCTTCTCTTTTTGTGCCAACTCACACTCTAGATATTGCAGAAGGTCCTAAATCCTCTCTTGCACCAGAGTCTATTGGTTTGCATCATGATCACATGATTATTTCGAAGGTCAAAACAGCTTTTGAAGGTAATGCATTCGCTCCTCTCCAGCTATCTCCTCTTTTATACTACTATATGATCATAAATTCATGCTTTCAGAAGGTCATTGAAGAATATGGCCATTGCCATTCGCTTGGGATAATTTCTCATGCATCTACTGGTTTTGATCTCACCTCTCATGGTTCAAAGGAGATCTCAAGAAACCATGATTCAAGTCTTGTATCTAATTTGGGTTCTAAGCAATTACTGCTTGGGAAAATTTCTCATGCATATGATAGTTTTGATCTCACCCCTGCTGGTTCAAAGGGGATCTCAAGAAACTGTTTTGAAAGTCTTAAATCTGATTTTGATTTCAAGAAAACATGTAATAGTTCTTTTTGGCATAATCTCACCCATGGTGGTTCGAAGGAGAAGACAAAGGACTATATGCACATTCAAAAATTTGATCCTACCTCAGTTGATTCGAATCACAGGTTCAAGGATCATTCTAATACTGTTGGATTTGTTCTCATCACATTCGATCTGAAGAGCAAGTACAAGCACATGCTTTTTGAGCATGATCCACTTCTTCCCAAGAAGAAGATACCTCCAGACATATGACCAAGCATCACACCTGCTTGAGTTTGGAGCATTTATTTTTATGTGTGCCTTACAGTCTATTTTTGAGGAGGGGGTATGTTTCCCATGAAATTTTCCCACTTCCTTGGTTTATTGATTGTTATTATTCATTGTATTGGTGACCTTTGGTCTTAGTTACCAGGGCCCAGGATGGATTAAGGGGGGGTGTTAGGATATTCCTATACTCCATCCTAGTCCCACCAGTATTTTGATCCTTTACATTTTCAGTCATGCATGCACCTTTAGGGTTTGCATGCATCCCAGTCATCAGTCCAGCACCTAGCCCTCAGTTAGCCATCCCCCAGGAGCTTCTCACTATTCAGTTTTAGCCCTCCAGTTGCTTAATGCGCCCTTCTTCCTTGATTTTAGGGAGAAACTCGCCCTTCTTCACCTACCAGTCCAGTTGTCACTTAGTTACACTCAGTTATAGTCAGTTACAGTTAGTTACATTGAGTTACACTCAGTTACATTGAGTTACACTCAGTTACACCTACCAGAGTTAGTTTGACTGATGGTTGACAGTTACTTGAGCATTGATGACTCCATTGATGATGATGAAGACTTCCAGTTGCACTCCGATGATCATGAGGACACCTAGTTGTGCTCCGATGACACTATAGTGATCCTTTGATCACTCCATGAAGGCTAATTCGAATTGCCACCTTAGGCATTCGAATTCCTCATGCATTGTATTATTTATATGTCCATTTGTGATTAATAATCTAGTGTGTGTGAAGTATTATTGCTTCTATCTGAGTTCTACTGTACCATATTATTTTGTTGCTCATTATACTGTATTGTTCACTCTTCTTCTATTTTCCTGCTTAATCATAATTACTCTTGTGAGGTATACATCATCTCTTAGATCTGCTGTGAGGATTTTCACAGCTATCACCATTGATCCTTTAGTGATCTTCCACCATTTTTCTCCGAACGTAGATAGACAGCCGCCATCTCCCAACTACCCTGTTGAGACCATATTTCTTTTCATAGCAGGAATATGCCTAGCTTCTTTCAACAACCAATCAGTTCCATTCTTAACTTTTATCCATACCTTACCCATTCCAACAATTTTACATGGCTCATCATCACTCAATAAAACATGTCCAAAGTCGCCAGGAACATACTCATGAAAGTATTTACTATGGGGTGTAGCATGACATGAAGCTCATGAATCTACTACCCAATAATCACTAGTATTATCTAATGCAAGAATCAAAGCATCTTGTAACGCATCACCTACTACATTTGCTTCCTGGGTAGTTTCCTTCTGTGCATCTCCTTTCTTCTTTAGAGATTTGCACTCTTTCTTCAGATATCCTTTCTTTCCACAGTTCCTGCACTCTATCTTTCCCAGTCTGGACTTGGATCTGCCCATTTTAAACTTTCCACGATTACCTTGGCTCTTTCCTCTCTCCTTTTGTCTTCCCCTGCTCTCCATGGTCAACGCATTACTTGATGTCTCACCTGTGTTTTTTCTTCGCATTTCCTCGCTAAGAATAACACCAATAACATCATCAAATTTCAAGGTGTTTGAACCAGAGACAGAGTTACTTACAACCATGACCAAGCTATTCCATCTTTCTGGCAATAAACACAAGATTAGAAGATCCCTAACCTCATCATCAAAGTTCACACTTACAGAACTTAGCTGATTTGTAACCGTATTAAACTCATTTAAATGATCAGTAACAGATCCACCTTCAGACATCTTCATATTAAATAAACGCTTCATTAGAAATACCTTGTTGGAGACCGAGGGTTTTTCATACAACTTACCCAATGCGCTCATCAAATCCTATGTTGTCGTTTCTTTTGAGATATTGAAAGCCACCGACGAAGCCAAGCTCAACCGTATTGTTCCCAGAGCCTTTTTTTCAAGAACCTCCCATTCTTCGTCCTTCATATCCGTCGGCTGCTTTGCTTTTCCTCCCAATGGTAGGAATAGATCCTTTTGGTATAGATAGTCCTCCATTTGCATCTTCCATAACCCGAAGTTTTGGCCGTTAAACTTCTCGACCTTAAACTTTCCTTCTTCTGCCATTGCTCCCACTTTAACTAGAAACCCTAGCTTCCTGCAAGTTTAACTGCCAAACAGACCTTTGGCTCTGATACCAATTGTTAGAAAAATAGGATCGTAGAGCAATAACAATAAACAGAAATGCAAATATAATCACACATACACATTACAAGAGAGACACAGATATATTGTGATTCACCCAACTTGGACTACGTCCAGACTAAATTTGCCAGTCCTTATTATTATTACCGTCCAGCAAGGTGAAGGGATACAACTTGCAGCACAACCGCTACACTTCCTCTTCTCTATTTCACAGTCTCTCTCTTGATCTCAGAGATCTTTACAATGCATAAAACCTAATACATCATCCTCCTAGCCGTATTACAATGTATTTATTTTATAAGGGAAATACAATGGGAAAATACCACGGGATACCCAAAACCATGGGCCCACAAAACAACTGGCAAAAACAACCCCAAAAATTTTCTTCGGGGGGGATGCCCCCCGCTGGGGTGAGTGTACAGTCCACCTACATATCATATAAAACTGGGGTACAAACATGGCTGATACAATATCATCTATGAGACTAGAAGATCTGGCTCCACAACCAACACCATCTAGTGTATGTTCTATTTCATTACTTTTATATTTCTCTATGCTTCCATCTGCAGCATGCTTGATCTGATAGTTCCATTTGGAAGTCACAACAGACTTCCCTTCAGCTCTTGGGACCGCATCCCAAACATCGTTCGTTATGATCGACGGATCATGGCATTCTTCCCGTATCCTGGGAACTTCAATATCTTGAACAAATGTCGTAGTCCTTCTTTGTTAGGTGAAGGTATATGGTCTTTCCTACAAAACAAGTTAAATTGCATGATTAGAAACATCTCATAATTTTCAGACAAATTATTACACATAAAGAAATATGTCATACAGTCATGCAATAATCTTATCCAATGCTTCAATACAACATTTATCCATGTTCCACAACTTTCTAGATGCCTTCCAATCTCTACCAGAACATTGTTAAGAGTTTGCACTACTCCCAACATGTCAGCAAAGAGGTTTCATTCTAGATAAGTAGCACTGGAATGTTGTACAGTGCCATAGGCCACTTACCCATCACATGCATATTAGTAGTATATTGTTCATTAATGCCATCATTCTAATATGCACAATACATATCCTAAGTCTAGGAACATGAGCATATACATCATTGAACAATTTTATTTAAACAAACAAATATGCAAGAAATGATAATTAAAATACTTATCTTTGTTTGTTTGTTGGGTGGACTCCCTCTTAGTCTTTGCTTCCTTGTAGGAGCTGCTGGAGTCCTAATCTGAAGTAGCTTCTTCTACATCTTTCTGTTGTGGAATGTAGAGAGATGGTCAACTCCCTCTAAATATCTGCATCCTTGCAGAAACTACTGAAGTGTGCTCCTTTGCTTTCTTGCAAGAACAACTGGAGTGTGCTCCCTCTTGATCTTTGCTTCCTGAATTACCTATCCTTGAACTTATATCCATCCTTAATCACTATGCATGCTTATTAGTATCATCATTGTGTTATCCTTGAGGACTCATACATAATCACACATTTATTAGTATAATCTTAATTCTATCAAAACACAATAATTTTAAACATGTATAGTCATAATCATTCACAGATAATAAACATTGGTATTCAAGGTTTCAGGGAAGTATTCTTTTACTCATGCATATTCTTATTTGATCATATGTCTCTTCTGATTAGTTAAATCATCAATGCATAAACCCGTGATTACTCAAACCTATACCTTCATGATTCTTATGGTTAGTCATATCATCAATTATGGTAAGAAACATAATATGCATACAACCATGACTATTCAAACCTATGACTTCATGAATAATCACTATCAACAACACAACAGTATAAGATCCTAACACAAGGTAGGATTCTAGCTTGATATAGGAAAACATACCTGGATTAGCATGCTAGCTAGTTATGTCTAACATACCCGCATAATGTCTTCTGGTTCTCTTCAGTGACTTGTGCTAGTAACCTGCATGTCTCATAAGTTAACCATTGTAGAACCAAGTTATACATACCTCGTAAGTAGATCTTCCATGTGATCCACGACAATGGATGAATCTTTGTCTTCCTGTCACCATGATCATATGTTATTGAAGTATAACATGACTTGTCTTTCTTGGTGTACCTTTTATGTTAGCGAACAACATAAACCTCATACAACATCACAATGCATTAGTACAATCATAAATGTCAAAACCTTAATTAATGAATATCTTCTATTAAGGTAATACGACAAGTCTAGTAATTAATCAAGATTGTACTGTAATGAAGACAAACATATCATAAACTTAACCATGAATAGAATTCGAAACATACCTGTAAGCCATACCTGTCAAGATTGCTTGTAATCTTCTTATGGAAGGCCTTAGCCTCATCTCCCTCTGAAACAGGAACTTCTTCACTTATGCAGGTGACCAATCCATCATCTTCTAGGATTAACCCAATCCACTTGATTTGCAGGAATTGGATCTAGAGTTGTAATAGGGTTTGTCCGAGAAACCCCAAAAATTCAAACTTTGAATTTCAAACTTCTGAAAGGATAGAAATATGCGCCTTGATGAGCTAATCAAGCCGGTATATTCAGAATTTGAAAACTGCAAAGTTTCACTCCTCAATTTTGCCTTTGAAGCTTCCGGATTCACTAGACGTGACCCCGAACTGGGGTTTGATGAAGCCCACTCTTCTACCCAATCAAAAGGTTTGATCCAAAGCTCTAAGCTTCTATTTTTATGAGGAGCTTCCAGCCATGCTCACAGATTTCAAAAATTCCCATTTTTGCAGAAGCCCTAATTTTCCACTTTTCTGATCAAAGTCCCAAACTAGGGTCTGATCAAGCCCGGCCTTCTGCCCAACCAAAATTTCTGATCTTGGTCTCTAAATTTCTATTTTGATGAGTATCATTCAGCCGTGGTCTCCGATTACAAAAATTCCAACTTTATCCGAAACCTTAAATTCCGGAAGCCATGAATGAAGGTGCTAAAAAATAATTATGTTATGACAGAAATATGTACCTGATTGTTTCTAGTGTAACTCCGAACTTTTCTATCCACAGGTTCTGAAACATTTTCCTAAGATAGCCCGACCTGTCATATTTCCATCTCGACAGGTCTAACCTCAATTCGATTCTCTGAGAGAGAGTTATGCCAAGTGTCGCAACATGACCTGTTTATGGTATAAAAAAAGAGAGCAAACTTGTACGGTGTTCCACTTGTCACTGGTTCAACTTCAGCCTCTGAAAACGTTTCCTAAGATAATACAGTCTATGTATTACCTGTCACTTTTTATGAAATTTCATTTGGATCTTCCTAGCCCAAGTTATGACCTTTTTCCACGGTCACCTGGTTTTGACTCAGATCTGGAAGAGGTAGAAACCCTATATTGTACAGATCATAAATCACAAAGTACAATGAATTAGAGGTTTTCCTTTGGACACAAGGTACATGGGGATCTAATATTAGACCTGTAAAAGTTTCAGACCTGAAAACGTCTCCAAAACGTATTTATAGTGAAAGTGCTACGATGACTGGTTTTTGCTATATCAAGCCCTAGCATCGTAAGTGCAACAAGTGTCATACATGCCATATCATGCCTTCTTTTAGGTTAGCTTTGATACCATGTTAAATTTTCAGAATTTACTTCAATCTGATCTAGGATCTTAACTGAGAGAACAACATGTACAACAAATCTACAGCATATCAATCATGGACACAATAATGCAAACACACAACAGATACAGAGTTTACTTGGGGAAAACCATAAAGGTGAAAAACCCCAATAACTTCCTCAGAGATAGATAGAGCAATGATACAACCAGAATACAAGAGATAGTCTTCTCCTAGCAGCAGAGCCTCCTCCTCCACAAGTGTGCCACTCTCCAAAGTGTGAGTGAGAGAATAGAATGTGTAAAATGAGAGAGACACACTCTCTATTTATACACTAACTTGACTTGACCTTTACTCAACTAGGTCAGCCTCAACTTAACCACTTAACATAATGTTGACTGGGCTGACCCCCAATAGGGTGGTCTAATAACCCTTTGACCCACATGACTTATACAGGGCCGACCCCAACAAGGTGGTCTAATAACCCATCAAGTATAAGTTACGACACTTACAATATAAATGACGACACTTCCATATAGAGGAATAATAACATCTCTATAGGAATACAATATACATATATGTGAAATACATTCCGAAGTTACATATACATCAACAAATACCTTCCAAAATTGTTTTTTTTAACCCCCTCCCAATATGCCTTCCCAATTTAAAAAAAACCCTATTTTCACTAGATATTGTATGTATCAATTTTTTCATTAACATTTTTTACACCCCTTTATATTTCTACCTAGTATATTGATATGATACCCCTCTTATGACCCCACATGCATTCTACAATGCACCTTGCTTCTTTCGATATATATTTTGGATGTACATTACTTCACCCACAATGCAATTACTCAACCACATATCATTATGATTTGCAACATCTAATGGTCTAATGAAGAGATAGGAGATCACTTCTTGTATGTCACTAGAGCCAATGCACATAGTACAACATTTAGATTACATGTTGCAGTTCCCCAATCGTTGACTAAGCCTGTTGTGGGCTAGGTATCCAAGCCCCTAGGGCCTCTAACAAGCTCTAGGAGGCAGACTAAACCTCCCAAGGCCTGTAATAGGCACGAGTGGTTGGGTATTCAAGCCCCAAAGGCCTATCAAGGGCCTATAACAGGCCCTGGAGGCTTAGATCCTCCCAAGGCTATTGGTAACAACTCGCTGAGTGCTATTGGTAATAATTGGTTGTCAATGACCACTATCTCTCGACTATGATCGACTAGAAACCCACTTCAACACAAAACCCCTGGACTCAAGCATGCCTCAAGATGCGATTTCCCTGCGTACTGGTAAGCCCAAGCCTTGCCTCAACCCGATTTCTCATCCGGATGTGATCCCGCCATCTCCATTTGGCGGATATTTGTCAGCCAGTCCATATAAAAAAGACGCCAAAGTATTTTTGTATTGTTACATTAAATAAAAAAAATCATTTGCCCCTTAATATATAAGCAATATAATTTTTATTTTTTTATGAATATTTAATACCACAATATGAATGGACATGATATTATATTGCCTTCTAGTGAAGCCCCCGTGGCCAAACTGTATAGAGAAAAAAATAAATTTATGGTACTTGCAAGTTACGCTTATCTTCATTTGGACAGGCCTACAGTATATCTGTCATGTTTTCTTTCTATAGATTTCGTAATCTTCAATTCATTAATGAAGTTGACCACATATAAAAAAAAAAGCCCGCCAACTAACAATGGTGTTCTATCGACCACGTGGATATTTCGGAAATCATCAAACTTGTTGTATCTGCCAGAAAAGAATAAGATCTATAGCATCACCATCAAGTCAATTACAGCCAAATTCTTCTAAACTCAAGATCGCTCCCTTGTCATCAGTCTTGAAAAATAAAAACTAGACAAAAAGGGGTTTTGAATGTGGAATAATACAAGGAGTTTCAAGATGGATCGTTCAACAATTATCATGCTCAAAGATATGTAGATGAATGCATACTGTTGAAGGAGGATACAAAGCTCTGTATCTCAAACATAGCACCCCTCCTACTCTCGGTTATGTGATAAAACATGGCAGCAAGACGAACTCCCAAATATTAACGTGTTTAATTAGGTTCTTGCAGAGGGCAAAATTCTCACCACTGAAAATTTAAAAAAAGGCAAATTCAAGGGCTGAAATATGGAGCACCCTCCAAAAATATGTTCTTTGGAAGGTGTGAGAAACAAGAAATGGATATATCTATGAAAATAAGATCAGTTTAGCAACAAGCACACCAATATGTACAAAAATCTCTTCTCACTGAAGCCATACTTGCAAGAAATAAGACCAATCCACATAAGGAGCAGTTGATAGAGGTTGAAATGCAATGGCTGCAAGAATTCCTACCACATGGAGCAAATGATGAATTTCCATTAAATAGACCATGACCCCCAATGCATTTCACGGAACCTTCCATTCAGACAATTAAACATATAACTTTACCCTGTTTATCATTCAACAACATTTTCTTTTCACAGAAAAGTTCACTGTAACAACTTGTCACTCCATTCACAATATTAATCTGCATAAGACGAATAGGGTTAAGGGAGACGGTGAAATTCCAGAACAAGCATCAGGAGTTCACATAAATTCAAGGCCGGAAATCAATCTGGGAGAAAGACGGAATAAACCCATTGATGAGACCACTATATGAATGCAGGGAGATGAATATTTACAGTCCTAGAGTCCGAAGATGTGCGTATTGGAAGGAAAGGGACAATTTGACAACATCTACAATCAAACTAAAGCAAACATGCAGAGCGAGTAAACCATTGGGCCACTGTAAAAGCCTGTTGGTGTAAGTTTGTTGTTGACAGATGTGAGCATGAAAATCCAAGTTCCAATCTACACACAGTGGCTCGAGCCTCAAAATGTTTAGAATATTTGTCAAAAATACGAACTGAGCAATGCCCTATAACAGTAAGCTACAGTAGTAAAAGTGAATTCTGGGTCTGTTTGAGCTTTTCCCAGCCCCCTAACAAAAACATTCAACCGCATGTGTGTTATAAGCTACAGTAGTAAAAGCGAATTCTGGAGAATTCTGGGTCTATTTGAGCTTTTCCCAGCCCCCTAACAAAAGCATTCAGCCACGTGTGGCAGCGACAAGGGTTTCTGCGACCGGTGGATAAGTTACAATAGCCGTATTTCAGCTGGAGATTGGGGGTTTCAAGCCGAAAAGGGATTTAATAAACGATTTCAAACAATTGAACAGCTCCATAGATAATTTAATCGATGAAAACTTACTACTCGGTAGTCATGGCAAGGGTTTCATGCTACATTGCAGATAAGCATTGATTGGAGGCGGGTCTCATGCACATACCTGGACAATTCCCTCGCCACTGCAACTACTGGAACAACGTTGAACAACGAATCCCTTGAATCTGTCCCTGTCGCAACAGATTCCAACTACAGAGACTCGTCCCCGCAAATCACTACCCACACCAAACAACAGAGAACGAAACCAACAAACAAGAACAAGAACAAGAACAACAAAATAATCGGCAAGCCCCTTTAAATAACATACTCTCCAACATAGACTCGCATTAAACACTATCCCTACTTCAATAACTGGCCAAATGCTCGAAAACTGCATTTCACCGGGAAACCCTTGTTACAGCTCTCGGCCGAGAGAGAAAAATGGACCTCTATGCTGCTTGATCCTGCCCTACTGCAGCCAGAGTTCTTCACGTCGGTCCAAAGCCGAGCTCTTAACCCCCTCCCGTCGAACTCCCAAACTCCTAAATGCATTTGATCACGTTTGCTTGGATACTTGCCATGAAACAGTTGTAGCCCTTACCTGCATGGTTGTGCATCCTTATCTATCAAATCATAGATAGACAACTAGGATCTTTGAGTATCCTCGTTGTGCGGCCCTTAGCTGCCTGGTTATGGTTGGTTTCTTTGAACTTAGGTGTATCCAAGAAACATCGACTGGCCCTCTTTGGGGTAATTCAATAACATTTGTCACGTCTACTTCAAAGGCAATGGAGCCATCGTAGAAGCAACGATTTTTCATAAAACCTCCAAGGAAATGAACACCAAACAAATCAAATTCAATCCAATGTTAAAATAATGAACGGAGCCTATTGTAAGAGGAAAAATTGAACTGAGAAACGACCATCAATCTACTCGTGTATTTGTTAGGGGGATGAAAACATAAATGTCCTCATAACTACCAAATAAGTACTATACACATGATTTAGTGTTGATGTCCTCTTCGTTCTGAATTGTTGAGCAATCCCATCAATCACCTCCTTAAGAAACTGATAGTGGTTCTGCTATCCTTGCATGATAATATATCCTCATATATCATTGTCTCCTTGGGAAACTGATAGAGGTTCTGTCATCTATACTAGAGGTTTTGTTGTCCTCGAGAAACTGAAATTAATTTGTTACTTGGCAAGTTGGCACGAGCAAGAAGATTTAATGTTTGACGGGTAGTTCATATGAAAACCCTTTTAATAAAGTTTAAATCCAAATCCCGCATTTTTTTAAATGTCAAAAATAAAAAATAACATTTTTTACTATCACCAATTTTTGAATGACGCTTCTGTGATGTGTTGGGATCCCTTTGACGAGCTATGGCGTGTTCAATTTTGATCCCTAGGTGCATTTGTTTCCCTACAAATTGACTCCTTTGTGGTTCAATCCAAGACAATCTTGGATGATGATACACATACTACCCATATCAACGAATAGGTACAAAATTATATTTAATGTTATAGGTAGCAAGTTGTGTATGCAAGAATTCTAGTTTTATACATTACTCCTGCATGGATTTATGTCTCAAGGGAAATATCCTACACAAATCATAAAATTAAATTAAAGTTTTTTAAAAATTGTTGAATTTATTATAAATTTTTAAGAAACACTTATGTTTAAAAAGTCAAACTACTAAAAATCAATGCACTTTGACTTCCAAGAAGAAGTCACAGACATAAAAAAAAAAGTATGTGTCCCCAAGGTAAGCACATAATAATAATGGGATCCTAGATTGATAAGACTTCTTAAATTTACATAACTATGTTAACATGCTCTTTTTATTATGTTTAGATTAGCAACAATTACATTAATAATATTAATGTAGCACTCCCTTCGTGATGGACAAAGGGTCTACTCTAAATGTGGATTCTAAAACTACTATACAATGAATATCTAAAAGTAATGATAAACCCTATATTACTATTATTAATGTGATTGTTGTTAGTAAACAATAAGTAATGTAAACATATCTCCAAAGTATTAATAAAATAATATTATTAATTAATTATAATATAATAAATTTAAAATTATATGATTTAATTATAATATAATAACTTTAAAATTATATGATTTAATTATAATATTATATTTTAACATAGTAAATATACATATATATATATATAATGATGGGATATAGAAATATGTAATAATATTTCAATTTAATAAAAAGTAATAACAAAAAATTATTTTTAAATTAATTATAATATAATAATCATTTAAAAAATATATTTTTAAGAATTTTTTTTTTTTTTTAATTTTATTTAATATATAAAAATTAAGAAAAAAATAAGTTCTAAGAAATTTGATCTCTCATGGTTTAATAAATCATGCTTTAAGATGGTTTTAATTTTATCCATAAATAAAGAGTATTTGAAATGTGACAAAGCGTGTTGTTTTTTTAAGTCTAAATAGAAATAATTTTTCCTTTATGATTCGAATTTAACGATTAAAAAATAGGGGGTGTAGTTTAAATATTCTAAATTTCTGTCTTGTTTTGTTTGGAGTCTAGTTGGAAATTGTAAAAAAATCTTAGAATCACATATATTAGCTATAAAAATTGCATAATTTCGGTGTCGTACGAGTATTCTAGGATGCTGAATCTATTTATGGATTTAAAAACACAATTTAAGCACTTCCAAAATTAGATTTTACTATAAAGAACTTTACCAAATTCCAACCAAAGCCCACAGATTCAAAACATAAAATAAATAAACTACTCCTAAAAAAAGAATTATCACAATATAATTTAAATAAAAGAATTATCACAATATAATTTAAATAAAAGAATTATCACAATATAATTTAAATTGTTTTAAAAAAAAAAATTCTCCACGAAAAATAAAAATAAATGCCTTTTATGTCTTTCATTTTGCAATAGTTTTCTCTAAACAAGATTTTGGAATAGTTTTCTCTAAACAAGATTAGACACTTTTTTTTGTCATAGTGCATGTACATTATTGTATAGTAGACACTTTCTTTTGTCATAGTGGATATATATTATTTTACAATATATGCACTTTTAGAACGTGGAGATTAGTTTACTTTTCCTTTTCATAGTTAATAATAGCACCTTCTATAATTGCTAATGGTTGTTATTAGCTTCGTAATTAGTTTAGTCTACTTTTTATGCAATGAAGGTAAATTTGTACGTGGAAAGTTGGGTTTTGAAGCTGTTTAGTTTCTTTCCTTTTCACACGAATAACGTGAAAACGCCGGGTTTTCATAGGAGTATCACGTGGGTGTCGAAGGGGTCCATTTGTAGTTTTTGATGGTGGTGAATTTCTTTTTCAATAATGTTTTATGAATAATGAATAAAAGATTTGAACTTTTTGCCAACCAATTTCCCCAAATTTGAATGAAAATCATTAAAATTCCATATATAAAGTCTTGAAATCTCTTACACAAAAAATGTTTCGAGACATTAATATATTTTTTAATAAAAAGGACTTTGAATAATTAATGAAAAGTTATTACATCTAACCAAAGATTAGATACCCAATTTGCTCAATAGGAAATACCAACTGTAAAAGTAAAAAATCATATATAAAGTATTAAGTAGTGCTCTATCTACATGTCTGCACCTCTTAGTAGTTAATGTTGGGGTTCATTGGGTTCATTTTAATTAACATTTGCACCTGGAGGTGCAAAAGTGAACGCCGTTAGGAAAAGAGAAAAGTTTGTAACAATCTCGGAACACGCATTGCTGACTAGAACATTTAGTCGACTCATCAACCATTACATTTTTGGATGGAGTTGAATAGCATAGATGGTGAAAAGAAGTCGACAGAACTCTAAGTTGGTTGATACAAGTTGTCCCATTGATATGAAATGGTCGACCTTATTGTCATTATTATTAAAAGCTATCGGCATTGTATTTTTTTTGTGTAAACTATGGTTGGTTCAATGAGTCATTCTATTGTAAATATGGTCGATGTAGTTGTGTCGATACTAATTAGTCAAGAGTCATCTTCAATTGATTATAGATCATAAATTTCTATGTGGATGAGATATATCAATTCTGTAGGTAGCATTGAGTTATATATGTGTACTAAAAAATGGTCAACTGCTCCAGAATGAGAAGCGTGATAACGGGAGAAGGCGGCATAACTGGGCGATGGTGTAATTATTTGGCAGTGAACTTGTGCGTGGTCGATTGGATTCTTTGGTCAACAGTTAGTCGGTTATGTCGATCACATCCATTGACGGTTGGTCGACTTTTAAAAAAAATATATGTCGACCAAATGATGTGTCGACCACCTCGACCATATATTTAAGAGCAGAGCAATAAATATCAACTATACCAATCATATAACTTTTAATATGTCGATGATAAAGTATCAACTGTACTATAATCATTTAAATATGGAAAAGGTATTCTCGACCCATATGTAAGTATCGACCACAAATTGTATATGTCGACCAACATATCGACGAGATTGGGCTTCGACCAAATGCATAAGTTAAAATTGAATAAAATATATTTCTAAAGAGACAGAGAGTAATGACTCATTGGCCTTTGATTAAATGAAATAAATAGTGAAAGAAGGAGAGACCTTTATGAGAATGCAGGCGACATTGATGGATTGCAAAATTTTCATTAGTTGAAAAAAATTGACTCCAATCATCAATTACATCGACTACTTTTTAGCTCATTGACCAAGTATCAACCATTATAATGTATCGAATACTTATGACTTTTTTAATGCAACTTAATGTCGACCATGTGTCTAGAAATGACTTGTCGACCAAAACACTTAGTTTTACACTCACTCTCGACCATATAATTGAATATTGACGTCAACCATTATGATGTCCACATGTTTGAGCTATATTTACCCACAAGTCAAACCCATTAAAATGTAAGTCCATCATTATATATTTGGAAAACCTTCAACAGGTTAAACTTCATGATCAAGGTGGCGGCATTTGATAGGTCATCGTGATCATTCTCTTCAATGGTCCTTCAATAATGAAATGATCCCTGCAATATGAATGTTGACCCACCGACTAATAATCTGACATATGGTGGATGATGAAATGCTTTAATAGTGTTGCTATCAATGGTGAACTGCTCCAGCAACTTCTAGTTGACGTTCAACGGTTAACATGGAATTTACATTCACTACAATGTCTGATTGTAATGTTTTTGTAATATCCTTGGGAAGATTCGACCAAGATATTAACTTAACTTCAAAATTTTTATAAATTTTTACTAGTAAAATTTCTATCAATTCCTTCGAACCGTGCAGGAGGTAAGTGAGGGGTACTGAGGTAAGGAATGAGGATGGTGAGATGAATATTTAATTTTGGAAAATGTATGATGTTAAGTGTAGCAGCGGGTCAAAAGGTGCAGATCGGTGATGTCCTATGCACCATGTACCAGTACCTTTTTCTTTTCAACAATAGAGCTAGTCTATTGCCACGGGGGCTTCACTAGAAGGCAATATAATATCACGTTCATTCATATTGCGGTATTAAATATTCATGAAAACCTAAAAAATATATTGCTTATATATTAAGGGGCAAAGGGTTTTTTATTTAATGTAACAATACAAAAATACTTTGGGGTCTTTTTTATATGGGCGAGTTGACAAATATCTGCCAAATGGAGATGGCGAGATCACGACCGGATGAGAAGTCGGGTTGAGGCAAGGGTGGGGCTTACCATTATGCAGGGAAATCGCGTCTTGAGGCATGCTTGAGGCTAGGGGTTTCGTGGTGAAGTGGGTTTCCAGTCGATCATAGTCGAGAGATAGTGGTCATTGACAGCCAATTGTTACCAATAGCACTAAGCCAGTTGTTACCAATAGCCTTGGAAGGCTCTAAGCCTCCAAGGCCTATTATAGGCCCTCGATAGGCCTTGGGGGCTTGAATACCCAACCACTCATTCCTATTACAGGCCTTGGGAGGTTTAGTCATCCTCCTAGAGCTTGTTACAGGCCCTGGGGGCTTGGATACCTAGCCCACAACAGGCTTAGTTAGCGATTGGGGAACTACAACATGCAATCTAAATGTTGTACTATGTGCATTGGCTCTAGTGACATACAAGAAGTGATGTCCTATCTCTTCATTATACCATTACATGTTGCAAATCATAATGATATGTGGTTGAGTAATTGCATTGTGGGTGAAGTAATGTGTATCCACAATATATATCGAAAGAAGCAAGGTGCATTGTAGAATGCATGTGGGGTCATAAGAGGGGTATCATATCAATATACTAGGTAGAAATATAAAGGGGTATAAAAAATGTTAATGAAAAAATTGATACATACAATATCTAGTGAAAATAGGGGTTTGTTTAAATTGGGAAGGCATATTGGGAGGGGGTTAAAAAAACGATTTTGGAAGGTATTTTCCAATATTTAGTGAAATTAGGGATATTGTTTCATATACCATGAAAGAACGTGCTACGATAATAGTTTACTGAGTGAAGCCCCCATGTCTATTGCCTACTTTAGGGCTTCCTGGGTAGTTGGCATATGCATACTAGACAGGTGGGGGTTTTGGGAGTTAATAATAGAGGTTATATTAGTCAAATGAGCGTTGGTTATGTTCAGGAAGGTATTTTTGCAGACTTGTGAGAGTTTGGGAAGTATTGGGATTTTTGGGCTCTCCCGGGATTGTTGAGCTAGTATTTTTCTTAACTTTCCAAAAAGGGTCAAGAGTCTTCCAAAGTCTGAATTTAAGGATTGATATGGATTATATATTGAATTATTAGACTCCTACAACTGACAGGGAGTCAATCTGATACTCTGAATTGATTTAGCAGCAAAAGTGGTAAAACTAGTCTAGGAAAAACACTCAACGAGCTAGTCTTGCAATTGTTTTCATTAAACTACTTCAATAAGTCATGTACTCTATTCTGAAGTATTTAAATCCTATGATATGATATAATGAATAGATACAGGTTGAAAATAATATATAAGAACTCTTCTTTTATTGATTTAACTGCCTGTCAAAACAACAGTGCCTTACAGGCTAAATATGCATTACATTTGATGGTGAATGAAGAGAAGAATGAGAAGATTACTATGGCTTTGCTATGGAGTTATGTTCAGGTCACCTACAGGTCATATGACTGTAATTTGCTGCATATTGAGCTTCTGAACTTGGTTTGGGTGCATTCACTAAGTCATCCCTCTCCTCCAAGGAAAACTCCTCTAGATTTAACTGTGAATGTGAGAATGAGTGAGAAGAGACGTATGGATCTGATCTGAAGCTGGTTACTGATATTGAACACCTCTGATGTCTACAAAGAATGGTTGTACCAACTTTCCTTCAGTCCCTGGGCGCACTCCCCATATCTATCTTCTTCAATGGATGAATCTTCACCAAAACTAGTTGTAGAATCACTGTCGGAGGAACCTGTTCTCCGAAATGACTATAGATATTCAATGGAGGATGGATGTATATGTCAATGGCTGCAAAATATTGATATGGACCTGCACAACACTCATTGGAAACTATGGGCCTGGGGGCACATCACCCAAGAAGCACAGTTGAGGCACATCACTCAACTAGAGAAGCTTCAGAGCTCTCATGAGAAAAACACAAATGATCAAAAATTCTGAAATGATTTTGGAAACATGAATAAATAGTTGAAGTAGCTTGTTACTCAAGCCATCCACATGTGTGGATGAGGAAGGGAACCCTCCTTGTGGAAAATAGAAACTTCTTACTTGAAAAAACTTTCCTTTCTTTGTCCTCCTTCACTGTTTTAAGCAAGTGCGCCTTTGTGAGCTTGCTTGGAAGTTGCTAAACTTTTTCAGACTGCTTTCTTGTTTTTCTCTACTTTAATTCCTTTCTATCTTTTATGCTTTTCTTGATTTTGCTTGATTTTGATAGTTTCCTTTTATTTGACTTGCTTCTTTTTTTCCTCCAATGTGTTCCTTGATTTTCTAAGTTTGCCACTTAGGAAAGATTGGCCCTACTTGACAAATTCAACCTCCAAGCCTTGTCATCACCACTTGCCAATATTTATTAGCCAAAATTATTAATAAAAATATTACAAACTCATAATCACTCCAAAATTCAGAGTTTAATTAATTAATTAATAATTAATCAAACACTATAATATAATTGCCTCAAAATTACCCCATTAATTAAATTCTCATTTAATTAATCACTTAGACTTAGTCATGGGGTTAATGACTACATGGGGGGCCCACCTTGTCCATTTAATTCCCAAATACAACCTTAGGAATCTTCCATGAGGTAGTTTCCATACTTGCTCATTAATTAAATGATTATTGCCTAGGTGACTTAGGCCAAAATTACCCCATGGACCATAGCAAAATATGGGGATATGACAGTCCTCCCTTCCCAAGATTGCTTGTCCTCAAGCAATTTTAGGATTCCACCAAGCTTCTACTGCACCACTTTGATTAAATTTGTCCCTATCCACTGATCATTCTGAAACAAAAACTTGGTCCTTCTCCAAAAAAATGACTATGAAAGGAAAATAAAAATTGCACTGTAATATCTATCTGCACTGAATCATAAACAAAATTTTCAACCCAGTTAGGATAACTGAGTAGAATTCCTGGATCCCATTGTTTCTCCTGCAAGGACCAAACATTTTCTGTCACCTTTGGTAATCTGTCACTCCAATGAATTCCCGGATCCCAAAGTATCAACTGCATTTTCCCAATCATCAAAATCAATTTAGTGGACCTCTCATCAAACATGTGCCTTTTCATCTGAGGAATAATTGAAAGGACATTACTGCCAACTAAACCAAGTGGATAGAAAAATGTTTCTTCTAGTGAAAACATCCAATGGCTCAACTCTCTGCCATTGGAGAAAAACTTCAAGCATCCCTCCCTGTATGTGGATTCCCTCCACATAAGCCAGCTTCTGCAAGTAAAATGTTCCATTAATTTTTCTTGGCAACTTGCCCGCTTAGCTGCCTTCCCTTGACCATGAGCATAAAAAATTTTGCAAGGAGGTTTCATGCTTGTCAGGTAATCTTTCACCCAATCCATATGTGGATGAGTGACATCGAATGGCTGCAAAATATACTTTTGTCACTGCTCACAATTCAAGACAATGTCAGTTATAATAAGAAATTTATTGCAGAAACAAGAAAACCTTTTACCTTCGAGATTTCCTTTTTTTGTGTTGCCTCTATCCATCCATCCAATGGATGAATCAAACATCTTGCTTGTTGATTCACATGAGATGAAATCAGCCATCTCTACTACAATAGGATCTATTCCCCATAGGAGCAGATCATGATCCACTTGTGGTACATGTGACATCAACAAGAAAAAATTCTTCACCCATTGTTCATTCCCCATGGTTATTGTTGAATCCAGGACAAGTGGGAAAGAACTATGAACCTTCTTTGTATGTATGCAACCTTCAGTAATAAGACTTATTGCTACAACTTATTCATTATTGGTTGACCCAAATTGGGTGCTCTCACCCCACTCTTCCATGGGAGAGTGACTGTCTTCAAGGAGCAGCTCTAGTTCCCTTGGGAAAAAGTCAAGTGCTTGGTTCTCATCAAGCTATTCTGCACACTCTTCAAGCACATATAAAAATGAGTGATCCTCATGATACACCACCTCATGAGGTTCCTCCCTCTGATCAAGAATGATTTCAGCTAGATGAAGTTGACTGAATGGTGTGTAGGAGGGTAGGGGGGATCTTTGCAACTTTTCATGAAGCTGCAATATTTCTGTCTTGGATTCTTGGAGGGCACTTTGAGTGCTTCTCAAATAATATTGGGTGGCCATTAATTCATCATTGAGCTTGCTGATCTCTTCATCATCCCTCAAGGATGTACAAGGAAACAATTCTACAAGCTCCAATAAACTATCTCTATTAGAAAGTAGGTTCAAGAATTTACCTTTTATGCTTGTTATGGATTTCTGAAATTCTTCCATGTCTCTCATGGAAGACTGCTCCCCCAAATTCCAACAAAGGTTATTCATTAAGGAATGTGTGTAATTGAGGGTTTGAAGGGATTCTTGGATCTTCTATTCATCCATCTTTAAAGATCCGGCAAGTAGATGAAGTTCTTGCAGATGTTCCTCCTCTTCATTTTCCATCACCGAATCAATTTCATGCAGTGCACTTGAGGTTTTGAAGTCTGATCTATATGTTTATGCTGCAATATATTCATCTTTTATGTCATCAAAAACATAATTTGTGCTGCAACATAAGTGTTCATTCGTCCTTGGTGCAACAGAAATATCTTCTCTGAAAGTGTCATCCTTCACACTGCTTTCATTTTTTACACCAGAATTTTGAATCTCATCACTATGGGGCTCAACCATTCTGAACTTTTCAATGGACGTGGCTGCCACATCATATTGACATAATGACACATAAAAAACAGAAATTACTAATTTACCAGGTGTCATGTTCTCCTCCTTATGTGGTGGAATTTTTATGGCTTGTTCATACACCCATTTCTCTGCTTCACACCCTACTGAGATGTGCTCCATTTCTGCTTCTTGGCGAGGCTCCAGGGGTGAATCCAAATCTGAATTATGTTCCTCCGTTGGATCAGATCCAAAAGATGTCTCACCTTCATCAATCTTTCCCATTTCTTCTGCACTTGTTTTGAAATAAACCATTAAAAGATTGAGAGTGATTTTACCTCCCTCATCACCAACAATCAGGTGTTTGATTGTTGGATCTTCTGTTGTGCATTGACCTTCTTCATCCACTTCTTGGAGTAATGGGGCACCAGCAAGGTCTTCTTGGTCATTTCTTTCCAAGAAACTTGATGTCTCTCTACATTGTGTGGTGCTCATATCACAACCTTTGGACTTCCCTCTTGAAGAAAAACCAAATAGTCTTGCAATGCTTGGCCCTGCCAATGGCCTTGTTGAAACTTCCTTCTTGATTCCTTTTCCCTGAGATTGGGATGGATCCATATGTAGGGCTGCAACTTCATATTTATTTTTCCTTACTTCTTCTCTACTTGAATAACTAGGTGGCTCTTGGTTTCCTCCCTTGATTCTTACTGGCTGTGAGGACACATCTTTATCCCTCCTTTCCATCTTAGCTCCTAGGGTTAAAGATCTTGCCTCAACTTCTTTGCACACACCATCAACAATATGTGCAATCCTTATTTTGCTATCACTATTGTAGGGGTCTTTGAACAAACTTTGAATTTCTAAATCACAATAGTCTCTAAAGGTTAGGGACTTCTGAACCTCCTTCTTCAAAGCAGAGTACTCCATGAAGTACTCATAGGATTTCTTAGGGTTACCTCTTTTGAGTATTCCTTCATAATCCCAATTAGTCATAGGTATTTCATTTCCTATGCTCTCTTCAAACATTTTTTCATCAAGAAAATCATGTTCAACTTTGTGCAAATAAGAATTTCCAACAGGGGTTAAAGGCTCCTCTTCATATGGCTCAAAAATAAATTCTTCTTCTTCACTGACTGGTAGGAGCCACATTTTGCATTTATGAGAAGATTTTCAATCTTCCTTCAATCATGGAGTTAATTTATTTCCACGGGGTGAGCCAAGGAAAGAGCTTTGATACCACTGTAATATCCTTGGGAAGATTTGACCAAGATATTAACTTAACTTCAAAAATTTTATAAATTTTTACTAGTAAAATTTCTATCAATTCCTTCGAACCGTGCAGGAGGTAAGTGAGGAGTACTGAGGTAAATAATGATGATGGTGGGATGAATATTTAATTCTGGAAAATGTATGAGGTTAAGTGTAGCAGCAGGTCAAAAGGTGCAGATCGGTGATTTCCTATGCACCATGTACCAATACCTTTTTCTTTTCAACAATAGAGCTAGTCTATTAGCTACTTCGGGGCTTCCTGGGTAGTTGGCATATGCATACTAGACAGGTGGACGTTTTGGGAGTTAATGGCAGAGGTTATATCAGCAAAATGAGTGTTGGTTATGTTCAGGAAGGTATTTTTGCAAACTTGTGAGATTTTGGGAAGTATTGGGGTTTTTGGGCTCTCCCAGGATTGTTGAGCTAGTATTTTTCTTAACTTTCCAAAAAGGGTCGAGAGTCTTCCAAAGTCTGAATTTAAGGACTGATATGGATTATATATTGAATTATTAAACTCCTAAAATTGACGGGGAGTCAATCTGATACTCTGAATTGATTTAGCAGCAAAAGTGGTAAAACTAGTATAGGAAAAACACTCAACGAGCTAGTCTTGCAATTGTTTTCATTAAATTGCTTCCATAAGTCATGTACTCTATTCTGAAGTATTTAAATGGTCTGATATGATATAATGAATAGATACAAGTCAAAAATGATATATCAGAACTCTTCTTTTATTGATTTAACTACCTTTCAAAACAACAGTGCCTCACAAGCTAAATATGCATTACGTTTGATGGAGAATGAAGAGAAGAATGAGAATATTATTGTGGCTCTACTATGGAGTTATGTTCAGGCCACCTACAGGCCATATGACTGTAATTTTCTACATACTAAGCTTCTGAATTTGACTGGGGCGCATTCACTGAGTCATCCCTCTCCTCCAGGGAAACTCCTCTAGATTTAGCTGTGAATGTGAGAATGAGTGAGAAGAGAGGTATGGATCTGATCTGAAGTTGGTTACTGATATTGAACACCTCTGATGTCTACAAAGAATGGCTGTACCAACTTTCCTTCATCCCCTGGGCGCACTCCCCATATCTATCTTCTTCAATGGATGAATCTTCACCAAAACTAGCTGTAGACACTAGTACAAAATGAGAGATAAGTGACCAGGCGACCAAAAAATTTGGTCACCACAATTGTTTGAAGGGATAAATGACCAAAATTGAGAAATTTTAAGTGAACTAACTAAAAATGACTAAGATAAATGACCAATTCGGTCACGGGATAAGAACTAAACTAAAAATGACCAATATAAATGACCAATTTGGTCACTATATAAGAACTAAACTAAAAATGACCACATAACAATTGGTCATTTATTTGGTCATTTATTTGAATAAATGTATGCTAATATGATGAATTTTATGACAATGTAAAGGTAACAATGGAACATTAGTTTCAGTTTTAACCCTTACAGAGGTCAATGAATGACCTATTAAGTCCCATGAGAATAAATGAAGGGATTAGAACCCTTCTGATCATAAACCATTGCGAGAAGCAAATGATACACAATGACAGCAAAGTAAGTATGATGACATAGCCGACTCTAGAGCAACTCAAAATTCTCATTTGAAAGGCAATTAAGTGTGGATACAATCCTATTGAATCATTACTAGTATGCGATGTATTGAATCCATTCTGTTTGTGTGGAAAACTGACATGGTTTTTGGCAGCCAAATTTTCCACAAAGTCCTTTCTCTAATGTTCAATATATTGTACTCATAGCTTGTCACTCATAGTACCAAGTTACTTGTGATCCATCACATGTGATTCTACCCCTTGATCTATATATCTTGAGGCCGGTGTGTAAGTTTTGTTTTGCTCCAAGTTGTTCCCCTAGGACAAGGGAACAAAAGTGTCAAAGGGGACTCATTGTAGTACAACATTACTTGGTTAGCTAGAAGATTAGGATTAAAACTCCCTCCGTTAACCTTAAACAATGCAAAATAGTGTTGCGTGTATATAAAGAATGGTGAATTAGGAACTATGGTTGTAGATCCCTTATTCTCTTCGATGGTTATGCCTTCCTCGAGAGCCATTTGAGTCATGTGAGTCACAATGATTAATATTTGTTGAACTAGGTATAGTGCTTAAGTTATTCTTGTGACATCATGGGTTTAAACTTCGATCGAACCTTCAATCACATGCAAATGCAAATAATAGCATCGATATCAACAACAAAGGCAAGGAAATGGGTCATTTTTATATTTCCTACAGCTGTAAAGCGTTAATAACTGTCGATTGATAGATATGAATATTGGTCATAATTCCCTTATGACCAATATGAATTGGTCATAATCTTACCATGCATATATTATATAGAGGATAAAAGTACAGCCATAAGGGAGGACAAAACCCACAGAACAAATCACATGGTAGTTAGGGAGCTTTATAAGGGCTAACTAAAACACCCCTGACTTGCCAGAATTAGGCAGAGCAATTCTTGCCAAAATAGCAATTTGGAGTGCTCAGTGCAATAAAAAAATAACAATTTCAAGAATCTCAATAGTTTTAAAATTGGGCAATTAGTCTAGCACAGGCAATCCCAATTATTGAAATTACAAAAATGCGAAAATAACAATTTCTCGCTAGAATTTTAACTAGTTCTGGACCCAAAATCCCCGGAAAAGAGGGGCATTTTGGTTGTCTTTTATCCTACGTGGCGCGGGTAGTTAGTTGCTGCAATTTTTTTCTCGGGGAAGACGCCAGACAGAGAGGAAAGCTAAGCAGGAAAGGCAAGTGAAATTTGATAGTTTGTTCCATTTTATTTTTTGCATATTTTTTGGGCAGAAGAGAGTGTATTGGGGTTTGTCCGGTAGTAAATTGCTTAGGAAGCTTAGAGACATGTTTGGAAGATTTGTTGTGGTTGGGAAACCAGGTAAATCATTTAGATTGAGTCGAGAATCCTTCATTTTAGCAGCGAATCTTTGTTTTGCTAGAGTTAAGCTACAAGTTGACACTAACTTGGCAGATTATCGCTAATTTTGTGGGCATGTAGTCGCTGGAAAGATAAATCGGCGGACTGTGTTAAATCTTGATTTAATAGTTAATAATCCAAGGGTTTACTCTTACAATGCGTAATGCAAGTCATTGTTTTGACCTCAGCTTGTGATCAAGTCATCCATATATTTTTTGTGTTTTTGTGTTTCTAGGACATGCCAGGCCAGGTCGGTCCCTCGTGGCAGAGTTGTTAATGTGTCATGTTTGCAGGCATTTAGTTAGCATTTTATGTATCTTGACTGCCACAACTAACGTGGATTTGTCGATAGTATCCTTAGAGAGACTAGGGTGAGGTCGGTACTCGGTAGTAGATAGCGAAAGACCAAAACTGTGAGAAGGTAGTTTCTATATTTCTCGAGCATTAACCAACATTGACTACTTGAATTTGTTGATCAGCAAGCTGAGAATTGCAGAGGGTTTTAAGTAACAAGTATCGAACTTTCAACCTCCATCTAGGGGAAAAAGAAGCTCAGATTTTGCCTGTAATGCGTGATCTTACGGATGACAACTAAATCAGTAGTTCTAATAACTATCTTTACTGTATTTCATGAGATTTAGTATATATTATTATTATCATCAAGAAAAAAAGGTTTTCCCTGGAATTTGGAGGTAATGTGCTCATAAGCTATGTCATAAAATGCTACGAGTGGCCACTGCTTCAGAATAAGCTTCTGATCTTTGAATCTTGATATGTTCTTAATAGGTTTCTGTATCTCATGCTAACATCCAAGAGATCTCTTCAGATTCAAGCTTATATTTTTTAAGACAAGTCCCAGGTCGCTTGCTGAAATGCAGAACCCATTAGTTGTCGAAATGAGTTATGGTTCCTTACTGGAGGAGCTACAGGTGCACTTCCCTTCCCTTCCCTTCTTAAGTGTTATTTTTGGCTTTAAGGGTACTGTTAGTGTATGCATACCGTGTATCTCTGATAGGATCATATCATGATCATTCTGAAATGTATTTTGCTTAAAGATGGAACTTTTACGCAATGAAATACTTTTTGTGAGGAAAATAGGGAGCTTCATTGCAGTTATCTGGCTTCTCCGTAAGATTGTTATCAATGTCGCACAAAAATTAACATAATGCTGCAAATCCTTTTGAATTCAATGCTCTGGATTTTGTTGCTATCAATGTTTCCAGACCCCCCTTTACTATGATAGGAAATCATCTCTCTGCATTTTCCTAAAATTTAAGCTTAAGAATTTCCGTGATGGTCAATAAATAAATGGTGATGCATGCAGCAAATATGGGACAAAGCTAGAGAAAGTGATGTGGAATGAGATAGGATGTTGCTTTAGTTGGAGAAAGAATGTTTAGATGTCTACAAGCGGAAAGTTGATCAAGCCACCAGGACAAGAGCTCGATTACTTCAAACCCTAGCTAATTCCAGAGCTGAGCTCACCAATCGTCTCTCTGCGCTTGGTGAACAGTCTTTCCATGGCCTTGTAAGTACCGTTTTCCATAGAAACACACTCATGTCAGGATGAGATCCAGTGTGACTAAGCCAGACTCCCATATTGGGTACAAGATGTCATTGTTATTTCAGCTGTCATTGTTATTTAAGTAACTCTGGAAATGTGATTTTGTGACCAACATATTAGCAGACTTTTTTCTAATTATCACCGAAATCATTATGTTTTCAATGGACAAGTATTGTTTTTCATTCTCTTCTTTAGCTATGAACTCTTGGATTTGTTTACCCCTTGTTATGTTAGTAAATTTTTGCATTGTATTTCCAACCTGAAAAGCCTACATGCACCCTAAAGGAACAACTTGCTGCTATTACACCAGCTTTGGCAGCAAAAAGAAGAGAGGATCAAGCATTTTTGGATGTTCAAGTACAGATTCAGAGGATTTGTGGGGAAATTTCTAGAAAATTGCAGCTCAATGAACCTACAGCTCCAAAAGTTGATGATCAGGACCTATCATTGAAAAACTTTGATGAATTTCATTTACAGTTTCAAGAGCTTCAAAGAGAAAAGGTGATATTTCTCAGTAATTTTTCTCTATATGCATTTTAGTTTGTGCTGAAAATAATGTCATCATTTGTTATATATTCCTTGATGGGTTGGGCTTGGCTATCAATTTAAAAATCATCTCTTATCGTTTTGTCATTGTTTGAGTTTCATTAAATAAGACAAATGACAAATCCTTTTCATTTGATCTGAATTTCATATTTCTTAGTTTATCATGTCAGCTTTAATTATAAACTAGACTTTTATGGTACTTCATGCACTAATTAATATATTTAATCCTTGGTAGAGTGATCGGCTACACAAAGTGCTTGATTATGTTAATATTGTACGTGATCTTTGTGTTGTATGGAATTTTTTAATATCATTATCGAGGTTCATCCTAGCTTAGGTGATTCGGTGGGTATTCAGTTAAAAAGCATTAGCAATGATACTTTGGCCAGGCTAGACAGAACAATGCAATCTTTAAAGGAGGAGAAGAAGTAGAGGTTGCAAAAGGTAATGCCTTTATCCTTTGAAAATAGATTATATGCTTGATTCCCTACATGTTACTCTGAATTAATCAGCGACTTCTTATCAAATAGTAATACTTGACACAAAGACAATGCTCGTGGTTTGCATTGAGGTTAAAGTGTCATTCTGAGAAAATATTATATCTTAAGACATTTTTAAGTAATCCTGGTGAGATTTATCAGTTAAATTTTAACCTAATGATATTATTGAGGAGTTATGTGCTATATATTAGAAAATAATATGCTGAGGGGATTCCCTCAAAACTGGCTGTAAGCTAGTGCCTTTAAATATGTTACAAAACTTCAAAAATTTGAAGTTGAACAGTATATAAGTAGGTCAAATTTTAGAATATATATTTAAATTATTGAAAATTTTATGAAAAGAATATGCCAAGTTCCCTTCATTATCCATAGTGAAGTTTCTCTGGTAAAGACATTTTGTACTCTATCCTTGTCTAAAATTGGATGTTGCATTGTACAAATCAGAGGAATCATTGTTCTTGTAAACAATGGGCTCATACAGACATAGGCTAGCACACAGACTAAACCAAGGTTCTCTCTTGATGGGGCTTCAAGTATGGGATAAAATATTTCCTGTCTCATTAATATTTTACCATATTAAAATCACTGCAAACCAACTAATTGGTATCCATTAGCTCTTTCGCCATCCAACACCAAAAGTATGCTCATTCGAAGGCATTGTTCGATGCATAAGTTTAGGAACTATGAGAGCATGGCTATCTAGGTGGAGCAACATGTAGAGTAATATTTGGGTCAGGTCAACTCCCCACCCAATGATAACTTCATTCTATGCCACCCTTTCAAGTTTCCTTCTTTGTGAGCTGGGTTGTATGCAAATGAGCCTATCCATATAAAAATAAGTCGAGTCTTGGATTTTTGCAAACAAACAATGTCCAAATATTTCAATGTCTGGCACAACCATCTGACATTGTCTTTACAGAAGGAGAGATCTTGAACATTCCAAGAGAATCCTTTCATTCAAGAGGGAAAAATCCTATCCTACCTTCATATCTATTTCCAATATCCATACCATCTTCCTGATTCAATGCCCCAAATGAATTGGATATCATTACCAGAATCCGTGGAAAAAAATTATGTAGCGTCTTAGGTTTCCTTTGTTGTTTTATGTCTCTGCATGATTCAACATGTGGGAAGATATTGGGAATTCCTTTGAATTTTGAACATCACTTTGGCTTTGGGTACAATGCTGGTAGAATGTGAGAGGATTTTAATTCCCAACAAAGAGGGAATTAGCTGAAGGGCGGCTTGGGTTTGAGGCTTCTTTCCAGCTTTGGATCCCTTTTAACACACATCTATCCAACCATAATGTCTAGCATTCGAAGCCAAAGGGGCCTGGTAAAGAGCTTGAGGTACAGGGGTTGTAGTCGGCAACTTAACCATAAGGGTACAGTCTTTAATACCTTGCTTTGGCTTTGACAATGGAAATAGGGGTTGATCAAATTGACAACTGGGATATTCCTACATATTAGAGATTGATGCCTTGCACTGCATGATGGTCACACCTTGTGATCTCATTAAACCTAAAAATAAAAATCTATTGGTTAGTTTTCTTGCGCTTGGAAATTCCAACCAAATGGCTCTCAGGCTTCTAGAATCAAAGACCAGATCATGTAATTAGTGGGGATACTCATACAACTGGAAACGTATCCAACTAGGGCATGGTTTCTATATTCACAAGTATCCTTATATTCATGAGAAGAAATTTTAGCTCGAGGATCAACAAGAAGGACTGAAACATTCCCATGTGGTAAACCTTGCGGACAAACTTGCAGTACTTCTGGGGTGCCATTCATCCCATGTTTCTGTCAACACTGTGGCCAATATTGGGAGTATGGTCATCTTCAGATCCCTACCCAGCTTGCTGGAAAGGCCAACCTATGGATACCGAAACTAAATGCATAGTCAGGCCAACATATATAAAGCATGCAAAGTGTAACATTAGCAAAAGCAGGAGTAATTATGACAGGACCACCAACAAACCCTCCTAGGTCATGACCCCTCTCAGAGATTGATCTTCACTTAGAAAAATTGAAAAGATTATAAAAAACAATGAACACCACCCTGGATGTTGGCTTTAGCCTTTAGGTGGAACTTCAATGATTTGATCATTCATGTTCTTTGATTGGCTCCTTTATTAACAATATTTTCCTGAATTCACAAAGCCTGAATCTTTTCCTCATATTGTTCCCTTTCATGTTGTAGCTGAGAATTTGACGAATGGGTCTTTATGGTTTGATGTTGTCTTTGTTATTACATTTGGATTTCCTATTTTTGGTAGTTTCTTGTTAACCTAGTTGATCTTTTGCTGCCTTGGGGATTCTTCCCTTTGGACTTCAATCAACGTTGTTGCAGAAGAGCCAACTAGCTCCTCTCCTAGGTATTTTTCCACCCAACTACATTTATTTCTTCTTTCTCATTTTTTGAAACCACTCTGGCCTGTGGTAGTGTAAAATTTTCCTCCTTGTTGCAACTATTTTGGATGCTCTGCCATCTGATGGTCTATTCTGTTTTTTGTAACATCTTGTATCTAAAAGCCATATTTTCATAAACTACAGGACTGTTATGAAAATTCCTATCACACTTTATGACAGTTCCCATCACACTTATCCTCGGGATTATGTTGTCCAGCAATATGTTTATTAAATCTGATTCTACACAAATCCTGGCACCAAGCATGAAACCTTCCTCGAGCTTACTTTTGTAAGAAAGAATGAAATTTCCCACACTGTTACCAAGTAACAACTACATCCATCACCTCATTCCAAAGATGGAAAGGAAGATCGGGAAGTCTTACCCACACAGGGGTTGTGTATATGACGTGGAAACTGGGTCAAAGTCTGGAAATGACGGTTTCACAAAAGGACCGGCTCTAATGACGCTTTCTTCCATTTCGTTTCTGAAAATAACCTATGAAAAGAACTTTTCCACATAAGTTTACCAAAATGTTTGTAGATCAATTTGCAATGAGCTAGATTGTAAGTGCTAAACTATTTGATCAGAAGCCATTGAAACAACTGATAAGGCCTCTTTTGTTGTAGTAATTGTTACTATCTTCTGTCATCTTGGAATGAACTTGCACCACAAGAGACAGTTAGTTCATGGACCAAGACTCCCAACATTTTAATACCCAAACAGACTGACACACAGACACATACACTTTGACATGGAAAGTGGGTCAAATTCTGGAAATGATAGGTTCACAAAAGGACCGGCTCTAATGACGCTTTCTTCCATTTGGTTTCTAAAAATAACCTATGAAAATACCTTTTGCACATAAGTTTACCAAAATGTCTATAGATCATTTTGCAATGAGCCAGATTGTAAGTGCTAAACTATTTGGTCAGAAGCCATTGAAACAACTGATAAGGCCTCTTTTGTTGTAGTAATTGTTACTGTCTTATGTCATCTTGGAATAAACTTGCACCACCAGAGACAGTTAGTTCATGGACCAAGACTCCCAACATTTTAATACACACAATGACTGACACACAGACACATACACACATACGTTTTTTTCACATTTTCATGAACCAGATGTTTGGATGGCATTCTGCACAGGGAACTGAACACTACCCTAAAAGTGAGACATCTCCTAAATGGAAAAATGTCTGCGAAGAGGTTTGGATGATGTCACTTTGAGAAGTCATTAATCCAACAATGGATTTTCTTATATGTTGGAGGCTAAAATAGATGGAAAATCAAAAGCTTGCATGATCCCAAGAATGAGATGAACAAGGAGATAGGTACTTGGTTTCGGTCTTATGGTGCTAGTCTATAGAAGCGATGAATGCCAAATGAATAAAAACATAAACTAGGCCATAGATAAAGGAAATGGTAGCATCACCTCCTTAATCACTGCATCCAACACATTGAAATATCTGAGATGCACACAGTTTAGCAAAACTTCGACAAAAAACAATAAGTAACCAACCTTTATTTGTAGCACATAGGTCAAGGAAATTTCCTAACACTTCAATTGAACTGTCTATATAGCACTTAGCTTAAGCTAAGGTCTCAAGCATGTAATTCCAATTTCAGACTGGAGACAAAAATGACTAAACCAGCATGCAACTTATTATCTTAATCCATAAATAAAAAGTCCTCTCTCAGAAAAACAAGAATCATCATATCTAAAGAAGGTTGCCTCTCGCAAAGAAAGTTAGGAGCTAAAGACTGGATAAAATTTAATAATAATGTTCAAAATTAAGGACCTTCTACTTGTACCTTAAGGTGGTCACATTTTATTTATTTAGCTTGTCATGCTTTGAGAAGAGATAATTTCTTGTTTAGCCTTCCAAAGGTCAGATGGGCATTTGTACCCTTTGATCTTTGAGACCACTTTGGTAAGACTCTTTCATGAGAAAATTTGGTTTCTCCTAACTGAGCAAGCAACATAAATTTTGGTGTTTGTGTGGCCCCAGCGTTAGTGAAAGGTTTCTATGTAGTTAGGATGATTTATCCAAATATTCGGCTTTAGCAGAGAATGCATATTGTTTGTTTAAGCCTTCCCTTGAAGAACTTTTAGGTTCCTTTTCAAGTCATCAAATTTGACTTGATGAATTAGTATGTTCCTTACCAAATCCAAAATGTGATAATGTTTCATTTGTTATATCATGTTGTGCACATGAAGTTTACATTTAGGCTACTTTATATTAGGAATTATATGGAATGACAACAATGGTTTCATCAGTTTAATCCCTTTTTGCACTTGATACAGCAGGTTTAGACTTTAGGAAACTTTCTAATTGGTTTTTGCATGGACTCCAATGATATTAAAGCTTTACATTTCTCATATGCAACATGTCGAAAGTGTTATATATTTTTCTCCCTTTTGAAATCTTTAGAATCAAAGGAAATGAGATGCACTAAAATTGTACTATGTTTATAAGCTTTATTTATCCATAAGAATACACGTTTTTCATAGGAGAGGCATTGTGTGCTTTACCAAAGCATAGATCAAGAACATGTATATAAAAGATTCCCATTTTCAATGTTTGAGTTGTTCAAGCCCAAATTGGTACTATGAAATATATCTTAGTAGACTCTGAAGTAAATCTTATCTAAAACTTCACAATTGTGCATTGATCTCCAGTGATGTGTTCTCTTAGGTATGGGATTCATCATTTTTCCTCCACCTCACAAGTAAGATATTTAAAACCTGAGAGAAGTAATGACGATCATTGGAATTCAAGCATATAGAATTTAGTTTGTCTTCAGTTCCCTTCAGTCTCACCATAGTACACATTTTGTCAAACAAAGATAATGGCAAAAATACAAAATTCTGAACAACTATTGACAATATGCAAAGAAATACAATGACTTACAAGAGAGAAATTGGAAAATCGCAATCTCACAAGGGATAATTTATGTGGTTCATATCCTTACATAACACAACCATTATTTTATATTTATTTATTTTTAAGACTAGTATCTTTTATCCAGATGCAACGAGTTTGCTCTGCTCCTATCTGGACTGTTACAATTAATGTAGCCATCTTGCAACGTTCAAATATTAGTATTTTATCTAAGAAATCATGAGTGGATACAACAAATCAATTATTTAATTTCCATTTTACCTTGAACTCCATCAATTAGAAAACTTGCAGATAAATAGCAGTGTAATTAGCAAGTATGTTTAGATTGAGTGTTTTTAATCTTAGAGTTTCAAGTATAGTTGATAAAAGACAAAGACCAATCATTGGTTTTGATAAGCACATTTCCTTTATTTATGTAGGTGATAACTAGTTTCTTAAATGGATGCATCTACCATCACAATATGATTGTGCGAATGGATATAGTTTCCTTATATGTTAGATATAGAGAACAGATTGTCATTTGTTGGCATAGTGCACGTACACCTTGTCTTTTTGATTAATTATAGATAGCATCTATTGTAAATGGTTGAAGAAACATTAAAGTAATTGTTTTTATCTTATGGGAAAGTTGGAAGCATAAAGAATGCCATCAATGAAAGTGCAGTGGAACTAAGCATGCACATATTTTCTCTCCTTTGTAAACCATTTGTCTTTCACGTTGTATAGAAATGGTATATCAACAATTGTTCCACAGTAATGACTTATCCCCAATATCCAACCATGCATCCATTGAAACTCAAAATAGACTATGAAGTCGCAATTTCAAATCTCTGAAAATACCCATTGAAAATTGCTCCAAATTTGTAATTTAATTCCTATGCAACTATTTAAACATCAAGTAATTTCTTGCTTCCAAGTATTCCACTTCCAAGTAGTCCATATGTACAATAAGTCCCCAAAATGTGATGGCTAAAGCTGACTTGTTTCTTAGGCTTTGGGATACTAGAATCTGTGAGGTAGACTGGATAATTATGCCTGACAGTAAATTTTCTAGTTTGTTTGCAGCTTCAAGAATTGGCAACTTCATTGACAGAATTATGGAATCTAATGGATACCCCTATGGCTGAGCAAAATTTATTTGATCATGTGACTTGCAACATTTCAACATCTATGGATGAGGTCATAGTTCCAAGTGCACTTGCTATTGATATTATTGAACAGGTGAGCCAACAACTCCCACATGTGTTTTGAGAGTTTGGTAGTATTTTCAACTTTGTTTTTGTTCTCTGGTACATATCTTGCTTGTTTCAATATTCTTTAATCTTCTTTGGTGAATTATAATTAGTATTACGTTTATCTTCTGATTTGTTTAGGCCGAGGTAGAAGTTGAAAGATTGGATCAGATAAAGGCTGGAAAAATGAAAGAGCTTGTGCTTAAGAAGCTATTTGAACTTGAAGAAATTTATAGACGGGCCCACATGGAAGTAGATTCTGAGTTTTTGCAAGAGAAAATAATAGCTTTGATTGATTTTGGTTTGTTTGCTTCAATATCCTCACTTGTAACTTCTTGCCTTACTTGCATTTAATATTTGGATGCTGATTTAATTGCATCTTTTGTGAAGGCAATGTCGATCCTTCAGAGCTACTAGCTAGCATGGATGACCAGATCTCCAAGGCAAAAGAAGAGGCATTTAGTAGAAAGGAAATAATGGAGAAGGTGGAGAAATGTAAGTCGGCTTGTGAAGAAGAAATATGGCTTGAAGATTACAACAGGATAATTTTCTATGTTATCCACAGTTTACTTGTTCTTTTATAAAACTTTGTTGCTCTAGTCTGTATCCAGATCAATTTCTCTACAAGTTAGACAGTAGGGTTGGAGTTCTATACCTCTGGATGTATACAGGACAATTCGATTATATCTTTTAAATTTTTACTTTGTCAGAAGTTTGTCGGTCGAATTGTTCATCTTTGTCTAATTACTGATAAGGTGTCAGTCTCTTACCTCATCATATATGTACAGGATGATAATAGGTACAATTCCAGTAGAGGTGCTCACATAAATATCAAACGTGCAGAGCGAGCTTGAGTAATTGTTAACAAAATTCCTGGTAAGCGCTGGGAACATATACTCAATTTGAATACTTTGTTCGATTCATATGAATAACTAGAGTGCTCTTTTGGACGTAGCTCTTGTGGATTCCTTGATTGCAAAAGCAAGGGATTGGGAAGAGGAAAGGACGACTACATTTTTATATGATGGGGTAAGGAAACATTAATTTTTTTTTATAATTAAAAGGAACTATTATTAGTGTGGATAAATTTGAAGTATAGTCAATCCTTTGAAACCTAGTTGATGCTTGTCGTGAGATTCCAACTCATCACTTATCTTCTCCTCCCTGTTGAAAAACTGCACAGGTACGCCTCCTGGCAATGTTAGATGGATACACTATGTTAAGGCATGAGAGAGAAGACGAGAAAAGGAGGATCATGGTATGTGACTTCAAACTTGTTTCAAGCCATATTAGATCTATTTTCTTTATTTCTATGTTGATTTGCTAAAGCTAACAATTGCTCTTTTCAGGATCAAAAACTTTTTCATGAGCAGCTGACAACTGAGCAAGAAACATTGTTTGGTTCAAGGCCGAGTCCCAATAGGCCACTTTCTTCAAAGAAGGGTACGAACCCTCATGCAAAGCAAGAGTTCAGGATTTGAGAGATCTAAACTAAAGTAACATTGGATAAGAGAGCTATTTGAAACTTATTACAATTTTTTGGGGGGAGTTTATAGACCCAATCCTTTTTATATTGTGCTTTTTTGTTTCACTGACCAATAGTTCATTGTGTCTGCTTTAGATAAGTTGAAAATAAAGCTTAGAAGTGAAGGTGGCATCAAGAAATGGTTGGAAATGGTTAGATGTGGTCAATCAGATGTCCTGGCACAAGTTGCTCGTGGAATTGTAAACTTTGAAAAATGCGAGTGTCGAGCATCTACACAAGGTGAACAATTGCATTAGAATTGTGGAAACGATAATACTAAAATTCATTTAGTCAAAACATCATTAATTGGTTTTTAAACTTGAAACTCTGTTTATCATGTGATTCTCCTAGTTATGATAGCAATTTGCAACATGGAAATAACAAATGCTTGTATGTTTTGATTGACTAATGGTCTCTTCTAATTGATGATGGGACATTACCTTGGATTGTACAGAATGCAAACAATGAGGCCTCTCCTATTAGACACCATCTTGAGCTTGCACTCTGCCACTTGGCACAATATGGAAAGTATTTGTGATATGCAGAGGCAAGTCACTTATCAATGCATTGGCAGTCATGAATCTTCCCTATGAAGCAGAGGAAATATTAAGAGAAATGGAGGCTTCTGGGTATAAGACATGCCCAAATGATTTTAAATGTATTCTCTATGCCCATGGAAGATGTGGCCATTTTCAAGAAATGGAAGGAACCCTTAATTTGGGCAGACCCTCTTCTATCATATGGGTACGAAGAGGACTCAGTGAAATCTCTAGTTCATCATATTCCACGTCATTGTCAGTGCATCCTCATGTCTGCAACTTCAAGGTATATATATTATGTAGAAGTTATGTGTATAAAATACTACTTTCTCCCATTGTAGGTCATATCGGTTTTCTTATGGAAATGAAATCTGGTCAATTTCTGATTCCTATGAACAAAATCTTCCTTGTTAGTTTAGAACTGTGAGAGATTGGGTTTGAAAGAGTGTGTGCAAGGTTGTCTACTATTTAAAGCAAGTTATTTGGTGCTGGAAAGTATGTTTTTCCTAAAGCATGTAGAGTCTATTGAAAAGGATGTTCCAACATTAGAACTGCATGGAATTAGTATAGGAAGTGAAAGAAGCTTGTAATGGAAGTTATTGGAATCTGATTGGTGATGCTTGTATGTCCAAAATGAAAGCAGTATGGTAGGTAATACTTGTAGTGTCAATCTACCAAAGTGTGAATAAAGTATCAAAATATTATGTAGGAGTAGGATGAGCACTTCTTCAGGCACAATGATCAGTTCTGGAGAAAACCTCTAAATGAATATATCTAAATAGTAAAGAATAAGAAAATATTATGAATTGAAATCGTGAACTATGCATTAAGTGATTTATCATGTTGTATATTTATCTTAGTTTCACTAGTGATGGGGATAAGGATCATAATTAGCTGTCTTAGGTGGATAGGTGGTGCTAGTTGCGTTTGGTTTATATGGACAAGTGACACTACAGTACTGAATAATGAACACATGAGGCACCTTTTTTACTTGTGGTGTGTCCAAGGATGGGTGGAGGATGTCATTGCAGAAACACTAAAAAAATAATTAGTGGACGGAACTCGACTTAGGCAGGGAAGGGAATTAAGTAAAAAAAAAGTTATTTTTTTAACGAAGATTAGCATAAAACACTTATAAAATTATTATATAAACTCAAACAATTTATAATAATTTTAAATAAGTATTTAAACCTTTGGGTAATATTTTGGTAAAAGGTGATGTCTAGTTTTCCAAACAAACAATGGTAAGCTAGACATTTGACTCAATGGAGTAGTGCAAGACAAGCCAGATTGGGAATTTGACGAGATGGGAAAAATGGAGAATTTGGACACAAGAATTTAAGGTGCAAACAAGCTTGGTAAAATTTGTGCATTTTGGCAAGAGTTCAAAAATTTTGACGGGGAAGACTTTGGTACTAATAGTAAAATTTATACTTTTACTTTCACTTGACCTTTACTCAACTAGGTCGACCCCAACTAAATCACTTAACATAATGTTGACTGGGATGACCCCACTAGGGTGGTCTAATAACCCTTTAAACCACATGAGTCATACTGGGCCGACCCCATCAAGGTGGTCTAATAACCCATCAAATATAAGTTGCGACACTTATAATATAACTTGCGACACTTGCAAATACAAATGACGACATTTCCAATCGGAGGAATAATACATCTCCATTGGGGATACAAATAAAGTACAAATTTAATACATACAATATACAAGTGAATATCTTCCAAAGTTACAAATACATCAATAGATGGTTCTACATTGGATGGTATCCATATTATATTTGTGGGATAAAGACTCCATTTATAGGGTTTTTGTGGTGTTTTTGGACCATATGCATGGTCCATAAACCATAAAAAACATATGTTTATTCCTTGAGACATTATTTTTTATACTCTCTCTCAACCTCCCTCTCTCTCTCTCTCTCTCAACTCATGACTAGGTTCTACGCAACCTCTCATGCCCCTAATCTCATAATTAAAGTATGGTTAATGTCGAATCCCTAACCCCAATTTGTCTCTCTCCCTAAACCATTAACCCATAATGTTCCCCCCTCTCTCTCCCCCCTAAAACTATAACCCACCAGCCCCCTCTCCCTCTTTCTCTTTATAAACCCATAACCCACTACCCTCGTCCCCCTATTTCTCTCCCTACACACATAACCCACAATCCCCCCTTATTTCTCTATAAACTTTATTCAAGATCACAAATGTGCCATTAATGTTAAAAAAAAATTATACGTGAAATACAATACATGAATGTTTACCAACCAAATTAATGTGACAAGAGCGTGCACACACTATTAATGCATGTGCTCCAAGAGTAGCCGACACCTGGAAAAGTCCACCACGGTCGTACCCCGAACGTTGGTGGTGAACGTTAATTAATTAATGCATAAAGTAGCGCGCACATGCACTAATAGTGTGTGCACGCTCATCTATCTGAAAAAGATAGAGTAACATTTCCCATGCATCATCCAAAATTTCAATTTTCACTCTTACATGGTAAACTGAGCTTTGCTTCACGCGATTTCAATTTTGTAACTCTTGCACTCACATTGAACTTGCATTATTTGGAAGATTGGAACCCTCTCAACCATCTTGCACACAACATTTACACTCAACAATTCTCGGAGCTTTGTTTGGAACATTGAATCATTTGATTACAATTGTTGGACACATCGGAGTTCACTTGTTTTGCAATGCAAGTAAGGAGCTATTAAGAAAAGGTATTGTTATAGCCAAATTTGGCACTTCTCCATCCATGACGACACTTACATCTTTTGTTCACATGAAGACACTTCATGAGATTACTGTGAGTCACAAAAAAGGAAATTTGTGGATGTAAGAGCCATATTTGGGACTTTAGAACCTTAGGAACAATTTTGGAGACCAAAACTTCTCCAGAAAACCCCTAGAAAAGGACTTTTTAACCATTTTTCCACAAAAACAAAGGTGGAAGGTTATTCACCCGCAAGTTTTCCAAAAACCCGCAAGTTACACATGGTAAATTCGTGGGTCACCTGCTTGTTTTCCATTGTAAAGTCGTGAATTCCTTATAAATCCCAAAAAAATATATAAAATCTCAAAAAATGGGTGGTTCGGGTGGTTTTGGAACCTCCTCTTCTAGTTGTAACTACTTCTTCCTTGACCCTATCTTCTTCACTTTCTATATAAGAGAGGGAGAGGGACCATGAAATGGGTATATAACCCATTGTAATGTTATGCTAGAAGAATTGGGAACCACATCCCCCTAACTTATGCCCTAGTTGCTTGTAAACCCTAGCACATTTGATCAGAGGTTGGGATCCTTGGAGAAGAGGACCAGGAGACCTTGAATCTTGGTTTTGTGAAGTGCCATGCTTGAAAGAAGGTAATTTGATGTACTTGCTTTATTTATTAATAAATATTGGACATTCTTCCCTTTCCAATATATTTCTTCATGTATTCTTCATATCTGATTGAAATTTGATGTTTCGTTCTCTTATAAATGTCAATCTTTTATTTGTAGTCAAACTGGTTTGAGGAAGGTCTTTTGGAATGCTTTTGCAGGTTGTTGCATTGGAGAGAAAGAGGAGGACTAAAGAAGAGAGGTTTGGATCAACCTTCTAAATAAGGTACACATCGTCTTAAACTCTAATCTCTTTGATTAAATACTGTACTTGCAGAACTTTGAATGTTTATCTTTTACCCCGGTACGTTGGTAGTCTACCCTGCTATAGGAAGTTTTCCATAACAATAGTACTGGAGACTCCACTGGGGAGAGGCCTATCTGCTTTGAGTTATCCAAGGTATTTTTTCCAATATATTTGAAGGTCTGAGTTTACTTTCATGTTAAGGCCAGTCATTAAGCTTGTTAGACCCTTCCTTGCTTAGTTTTGAGTTGGATTTTGCATTTTTTTGGACTTTTCTACATACCTGCTAGTTCTGTTACTTACAATCATAGGTCTAAGACAAATTCACAGCTGTAATCCTTTCCACCTACAGGTCCCTCTCACTTGTACCCTTTTACATTAGCAAGTACCTCCTGTACATGATTTTTCCAATTTCAAAACTTTTTTGGTGGTTTTGATTGCAATTTTTGGAGTCCCTCTTGATCCTAGGTCTGTGTAGGATCCCTTGGAAGCGGTGTATTGTTTCTTGATTGATATTAATTTGATTTTTGGGATCTTTTTTAATCAATTTGGGCTTGTTTGGAATAATTTGGGGCTTGTTGACCCAAGTTGGAGGTTTGTCAACTAGTTTGGTGATTTTGCCCCTAATTTGAGTCTAATTGAATCTACTTGCTCCAATTTGGATGGATTTGGAACCTATTGAGTCTATTTGACCCTATTTGTATCTATTTGAGTTATAATTCCATTTTATATTGGTTTCTTGTCATTCCTTATGCTTTTGGTCTCTCTTTTGTAGTGAAAACTCAAGTGTCTTTTATGTGGTTTAGGACCTTGATTGCATTGTTTGTGTGTAGACCTAACTTTACTAAACCATATTTATTAGTATTTAATTTTCTTTGATTGGGTATTAAAGTGTATGGTGTATTATTTTCCCAATTTGGCATGCTTACATGATAAGAAGCTTCGGGTTTATGATTGCTTTCATTGTTTAATAAGGAGATCTGAAAGCTTTTGCATTTGCTTTGGTAGTGTGTTACTTTGGGTTTCTGTTTTGTTCTCATTTTGAAAAAGGCATAAAATGTTGGTTAATTTTATAAGTTAGTGTTGGTAGAATACTTTGCAAGTGGACTAAAGTATTTAGGAGTGCATTGCATAAAAAAAAAGAAATTTTCTTTTGCATAGCGAGTTGTTTAAGTAGTTGCATGCTTAGGTTTTAAGTTTGATTTTGCACATTCGATTTTAAATTTTTACTTGTTGCATTCGAAAAGACCAAAAATTGCATTAGATACAAAAATTTTGCATATGCATTCCATATTATATCTTTAGGACTTGCATTGTAAAGAAATTGAGAGTGAGAAGTGCATATTTGTGGTGTTTAAGTGCTTCATGTTTCAGTTAAAGAATATCTTTCTTTAATTGCACTTGTTTTACTTCTTCTGAAAGTTTTGAAAGTACATTTTAAAGAAATCAATCAGTAAATTTGATAGGATCGTAGTTTCTCTTCTAGTTTAGAAACAAAACTAATAGCTTAAGTAGGATTATGGAGGTAGGGAGTTGTGAGTTAACTCCTCCACGATCACTCAGACTTGTCAAAACATATGTGTCATTCTTTTAGGGAGAAAATCCATCTTTGTAGAATGTGAACCGGGAAGCTCCACTCACACCGGAGTCAAGCACAAGGTCATGCGAGATTGAGTAGAGGATATAACCCTCCGATATTCAATTGAGAATCTACCAGGATCAGTGTATGGGGATTCATTAGTACCTTTGGTGCTTCTTAGTTTCAAGCTTAGTTACCCCACCCATGCATATCATTTCGACTTGCAACTATCCCCCCATACCCTCTCTAAAAAGTTGGTAGCCTTAGCATCCTGTCTTTAGGGCTCTACACGGGTGTTGGTGGAAGGATATTTCCATTTCACCTAGGACAGATTCAGGAGGAAATCCATTATAGTTCTTTGGGAATGTGGTTGGTGATTCAAACACCTATCCCCATCATGTCTATATTGTGGACCCTGGATAACTATTCTTCATTCCTTCACTAGTTTGTTTTGGGAACTCATCATCCCATAATTTCCTTTGGAAGGCATATGTTTCCTTGTTTGACATATTTCAATAAATTTTTAGTGTGTGTTATTTTATTTTTATTTTTTGTATATTTTGTTCTTAGTGTCTTCTGCGAGCCACCTGCGAGCCACCATGGCCGATCATCCTCTGCGTAGATACAGAAGGATTCAAGGGAAATCTCCTGAATGGAGAGAAGTCCTTGCACCGATGCGAATACTGGATTATCCCGATCCATCCCCTTGGGGGGTAAAAGAAGAAAACTAGGAACATCAAACAGAACAGCCAGTAGAAGAAAATAATTCTAGGGTAGGTGAGTATGAGATACCTTCTGATGAAGGACACTTTAGATATATTGAGGAGCAGTTTCATAACTCTCTTATATTCCATTCTCCTTAGCTTGAAGAGAATTGAAGTCCCATTGAAATTGAGGACCTATATGATCCATCTGGACTTTTAAATGTGCCATAAAGTCCTAGTTTTTCTCAGTTACCTAGTATCAACGTTCCTAATCCATTGTCTAGGTAGTTCAATATGGAAAACATAGAACAATTATTTACTCCAGGAAGCATGTCTACTCCAGTTAGCACTTTCCCTGTAGGAGGAGTCACTTTTAATGTGGGATCTACAATAGGATAGGGTTTGTTTCCCCCAACCTCGATGGTACTTACTAGTACTGGTTCGTCAATTCAAGTGAGTTTAAACCCTTTCTCTTTTGGATTCCCTTTACCAGGTTTTCAACCTATGAATACCACTATTACTCCTAGTTCAAATTTGACCATTGCTTCAGGAAGCAACTCATCTATCCATTTCCATACTATCCCACCTTTTAGTGGACATATGATTATGTTTAACCCACCTTTAACTGGAGTTGTTTCTAATTCCACTCTAACCCAGTCAAGCTTACCTTTCCAATTTGTTGGAGGTATGAGTTCTGGTCACCCCTTTGGATTCAATGTGTCGCAAAATAATCATATTGTACAAGGGGGCACTGTTAACACTGGATGTTCATGGGAGCAGCCAACTACCCAAGGAATCATCCCTTTGTATGTGGTGGGAGTTTCTAATATGACTAACCTTGTTGTGACAACTATATCACAAGCTATTCAACCTTTTGGAGGGATGAGAGGGACTTTTGGAACAACTAAGCCTTCATTTCAACACCATTTTGATCAGAACTTCGGACAATACACTTCACCTTTCACCAATCCTGGAAATCCATATGCTCTAGGAAAACAACATGTCAACACCAACCAATGGGAAACTAATTATCTTGGAACCTAGAACCCAATGGCTCAGCCTTGCTTACCCTTTTTGGCAACTTTGAATTTTCTAGACTTATCGAAATCGATGAATGATTTGGTCCGTCACAACCCGACTTGGCCTCCAGTTCCATCCAAATTTCCTTTAGACATCCCAAAGTTTGAAGGTAATACTGGTGAATATCCTGGGGACAATTTCACTACCTTTCATTTGTGGTGCTCTTCCAACTTGCTGAACAATGATTCAATACAGTTGAGACTCTTTCAAAGAACCTTAACTAGTGTAGCATCCAATTGGTATATTGAATTGCTTGCTGCTTATCATTTTTTTTATGACTTAGTGACAATATTTCTTAACCATTTCGAATTTATTGTCCAGTATGATGTCGGCACTAACCTTTTGTATACATTTAGGCAGAATAAGGCCACTCACATTTTTTATCACATTGAGGAGTGGATAATGAGGAAAGGGATGATCAAGACTGAGATTCCCCGGGAGTTTTTATTAGAGTGGTTTTCAAAATCACTCCTACCTTACATCTCTAAAGATGTTTCGACTTCAGGGGTTACCTCAGAGGAGGGAGCCATATTGAGAACCCATCAGTTAGAATGGATTTACTCTCAATCTGGTATCTTGTATGAAATTATTCTTGATGCATTGAGATCAAACTTTGATCCAATGAAACCTATCCTGAAACCTCATGTTGATGGAGTGATCGGTGCAGTTGAGAACAATCGTGACATAGCCCAGGTACCAAATTTTCAAGTCAAAATTCACTGGCAACTAGTCAGAGTAACACACAAAAGCTTAAACCCAACCCTCCTTTAGATGTTTTGTGAGTACATAACTCTCAAGGCCACCAGCATCTCGGAGGGAGGAAAACTTATAAAAGAAAAATGGGAATAAGGAGACAAACAATGCAAACAATAATAACCATAATGCTAGTGGGTAAATTGATAAGGGCGACATCGCAAGTATCAATTGGATCCCAGAGCTTACTTACTTTTATAGAAGAAGGAGCATACTTTCCTTTCTACATGAAAATGTATATTGACTTACCCGGGTCAATAAGAAGATATAAGTAATAAAAAATCGAATAGAAGTAGAGATAGAATGCATTCAAAGGGCCAAGCAACAAAATGATGGAATTCTAAAGAAAAAAAATATAGAAGAAGAAGATATAACCATAATGCTAGTGGGTTAATTGATAAGGGCGAAATCGCAAGTATCAATTGGATCCTAGAGCTTACTTATTTTTATAGAAGAAGGATCATACTTGCCTTTCTACGTGAAAATATATATTGACTGAACCAGGTCAATAAAAATATATAACGAATAATAAATTGAATATAAGTAGCAATAGAATGCATTCAAAGGGCCGAGCAACAAAATGATAGAATTCTGAAGAAAAAAATTCCAGCTCCATAGTTTTGAAGATCATTAAATTATAGAGAAATTATTTAGGGAGGGAGATAGTTATAGTCATGAGCCAATCCCAAATCCAATTCCAATCATTATCCTCCAATATAAAAATACTGTTGTTGATAAAATAGGGTTTGGGAAAGTCATTTGAAGGAATGATTTCATTCCCTTGGCCTCACCCATAGGCCCTCCATAAGTGTTTCTGCATGGTTTACTTATTGCGTTCATAAAGCGTATCTTAGTGCATGTAGGGATTTACCATACCCTACAATTAAGTGGTAGCACTTCTCATGGATTACTTTGAGGCCATTCGCTTTAGTTTTAACCAGTTCATTCTAATTGTTTAGAGTTGGCCTCTTTTTGGTTCTTTTCCCTATTCCTTGGATCTATTTAAAGCCCGTGTATTCTGGTTGAAGGGGAAATTGAAGCGATTGAACAATTACTTGAATAGCCATGTCGAGGATTAGTCTAGACTTCGTAAAGTCCAAAAATATGTTGAATGAGCTGAAAGAAATTAGATTGAGTGAGGAAGGTGAGAATTGCAGAATTGAGTCTTGAAAAATAAAACAGAACATGATAGAATTTCCCCTCCAATAAATGATGAGGTTACAAATGGAGGCTCCAACTTGGGAAAATGTAATGAATTACACATGTTGGGTTCCAGTAAGAGAGGGGTAGGGAGCGTACACCGTAGGCTAGATAGGATCTACAGGCTGTGAGCATGCCAAGGGATTTTGCTGGAAGTGATGAAATGGACAAGGAAGAGGGGTCATGCCCTTATTTTCCTCCATCCCTAATTTGTAAATGTTGTATATCTAATAAGTTCTCAAAGAAAACCCCCAGTAGTACCATTTGAAATTGTAAAATTATAGCGAATCCATATAGACAATATATATCCTTGTGAATCCGTACTTTTAACTTAAAAGGAAGAATAAGCAATTTACATTACCATGCCTACAATATTCCTTTGGAAACTGCAACTCACTTTGTTGCAGGTAGTCATATGTTTTCCCTCTTTATACAAATCGGAAAACACCTCCATAATAGAATAGATAAATATCACAAAACAAAATTTATTAATAAAGGAAAGAAATCACAAACACTAGAGCTCTAGCTATGTAGCCAATGAAGACACAACAAGACAAATCCGTATACAGAGCTCCAACTATGTATCTCAAGGGAAAAGGAGAACCTATGCAGTCAAAAAGAATTTACCTGCACGGTAAATAAATACTTTCTTTTCTTTGCTTTAGGACCTGCGCTCCACTTAGCAAATACTTTGCTCTAAATTTTTTGCCGAATAATTTTCTTCACAAATCACCTGCGCAGTTTCACTTTTTACTGTGCACAGATTAACTGTGCAACTCTCTAACATTGCAGAACTTGAATTCACAAAATACTTTGCGGAATACTTTACTTTGCATGAGCTTCACACTTCATACAAATTACCTTTGCAAACTTCTTTTAACTTTAGGAAGGTTAATTACGCACAAATTACCTCTGCATTCCTATTTAGCTTCACACAACCCAATCTTAAACCAACTTTGTATAAATGTATTTCATGCTAAAACATAGGAACTGAAACATATGTTGAAGTTACTGCACAGTTAAACTAGGGCTTTTACCACCCTAAAATACTTGGAATCTTGATTTGATTTACAGATCGTAAATGTAAACAACATTTACGCAGGTCAATATGAAGTAGATGTGCGGGATGCATAAACCAACATTCTTGAGAATGAATACATAAAACTAAAGACTTACATATTACCTCTGTAAATCAGAGTAACTTTTCCGCACTTACAAAGAGATGAGTTTTACTTCAGTCTTTCACAATTTTACACAGAACTTGGGCTCTTCATACACTTCACGAGTTTTAACTTCTTCTCTTCTTCTCTTCACTCCTACATCTCTTCATCTCTATTTCTCATCTCTATCTAATCTTTTGTGAGTGATTTTCATTTATAGATATTCATTATCACCGACTCAAGATCGCTTCACTTGGAAGCTACAAGGTTACATTAAATACTGTAATAAATTTCTACCTAATAGGTTCATACAAACGTGGCTACTTAAATACTAACTTGTCGTGAACCGGATTGGCTGCAAACTGACTGACTGAATTCTGACATTGCAGACTGAGTGAGTGTCTAACAGAGCTGGAACATATTAGATACGCTATAATCTCATTAATTACAATATTCCAACACTCCCCCTTAATTATGAGCGGATGGGGATCATTAAACAAAATAAACTATTACAAAATATTTCAGAGCTGAAACATGCTCTGTTCATGACATAGTTTACTGTGCAGAACTTGTCACTCCCAAACAACTTCTCAAATATTGGAATGTATCCCTTGCCAATGGTTTTGTAAATATGTCTGCTACCTGATCTTCAGACCTCCAAAATTCTAAACAGATTTCCTTGTTGTTTATCAATTTTCTGATAAAATGATACCTTGTGTCGATGTGATTGGTTCTCTTGTGGAACACATGATTCTTTGATATTGTGATAGTTGAATTGTTGTCACAGTAAATGATTGTGGGTTCTTACTGAACCTACAACAGATAACTTAGCATCCTCCACATCCAAACTGCTTGACATGCAGCGCTTGTAGCTGCAACATACTCTGCTTCTGCTGAAGAAAGAGTTACTGTGGGTTGTTTCTTTGAAGCTATGATACAACACATGTTGCTACACGAAATATATTCCCAGATGTGCTTTTTTTGTCATCTATGTTGCCTCCATTGTCGCTATCAGTGTATCCAATGAGTTTGAAATTTTCTAAGGTTGAATACAAAATACCAAGGTCTTTTGTTCCACTTACATACCTCAGAATTCTTTTTCCTGCTTGCCAATGAGATTCTTTTGGTGACTCCATGAATCTTGAGATTAAGATGACTCCATACATGATGTATGGCCTTGTTGCTGTAAGATACATAAAGCTATCAATGAGCCTTTTGAACAGTGTAGGATCTACATTGGATCCATCATCATCCTTGCTTAATTTAAAACCTATTATTACTGGTGTTGGGGCTGTCTTACAATTTAACATCTTAAATCTGTTTAAGACATCACTTGCATACTTTGACTGTGATATAAATATACCATTTTTAGTTTGATGGACTTCAATGCCCAGAAAATACTTCATAAGCCCCAAATTAGTCATTTCAAATTCACTTTCCATGACTGTTCTAAATTATTCTATGCCAAAATCACTAGTAAATATTAAATCATCTACATACAGGCATACAATTAGCTTATTACCTTGCTTGTTGATTTTTGTGTATACCGTTGGCTCACATTCACTTCTGTGAAATCCATTCTGAATGAGGTATGAGTCAATGCGACTGTACCAAGCTCTAGGAGCTTGCTTCAAACCATAGAGTGCCTTTTTTAGTCTGTATACTCTCTGTCCTTGTACTGGAACTTCATAGCCTTGTGTCTACTCAACATATACTTCTTCCTCCAAATAACCATTTAAAAATGAAGACTTAACATCCATTTGATAAACAGGCCATTTCTTTTGTGCTGCGATGGCCAAAACTGTTCTGATTGTGTCCATTCGAGCTACAAGTGCAAAAGTTTCATTGAAGTCTATTCCAAGTTGCTGTGTGAACCCTCTTTCTACCAATATTTCCTTGTGCTTCTGCACATTTCCATCAGCATCTTGCTAGGTCTTATAAATCCATTTCACGCTTATCACATCCTTGTCCTTAGGAACATCAACTAATTGCCATGTTTGATTCTTCTCAATGCATTCTATTTCTTCATCTATGGCTTGTGCCCAAACTTTATCTTCAACAGCTTCTTCAAATGTTAGAGGATCATTAATTTGAGAAAATAATGCAAAAACGGAGAATGAATTAGGTGTGCTAGTCTCATATATCTCACGCAGGGTTCTTGTCTTTGTCGGAGTTGCTGGTGTCGAACTGTGCGAGCTACTTGATGGAGTTTGTTGCGCACTTGGTGTGCTTGTCGAAGTTGCTTGAGCTACGACTTTGTCAGAGTTCCTTGTGCTGGAACATGTTGCGCAATCCTGGGAGTAGACGAAGCTGCGCAGTTATGATTTACATGCGGAGTTTCAACCACTTCTTCTGCGATGTCATCATGTTCAACATGTGACACGATTTTCACATTCTTCTCTACAGTTCCATCCCATGCTTCATTTTCTACAAACTGAACATCTCGACTGATAATAACTTTTCTTACAAAAGGATCACACAACTTGTATGCTTTTGTGTCTTCAAAATAACCAATAAAAACGCATTTTTGACCTTTATTGTCTAATTTCCTTCTTAGTTGATCTGGAACATGTGCATATGCTACACAACCAAAAAATTTTAAATGTGAAACACTATGTTTCATACCTATCCATGCTTCCTGTGGAACTTTGTTGTTCACGCTCTTTGTCGGACATCGATTCATGATGTAAACAGCAGTTTCCACTACTTCATCCTAGTATTCATTTGATAGATGCATGGCTACCACCATACGACGCGCCATCTCCATAATGGTTATGTTCTTTCTCTCTGGGATACCATTTTGCTGCGGTGTATACTGCGCAGTGAATTGCTTCTGTATGCCATGATTTTTGCAAAATTTTAAGAAATCATTTGAAACATTCTCACCACCTCTATCTATGATTAATATCTTGATGATGTAACCACTCTACTTCTCCACAAGTGCCTTGAATTGCTGAAAACAACTAAACGCATCAGATTTATGTTTTAGAAAATAAAACCAAGTTTTTCTTGTGAAATCATCAATAAATGTGAGGAGATAAGTGCATCCTCCCATGGATGGTGTTTGCATCGGTCCACAAATATCAGAGTGCACAATTTCAAGTGGTGTGGGAGCTCTGTATGACTTTTCGACTGGAAAAGTCTCTCTGTGTCGTTTTCCAAAAATATAGCCTTCACAAATTCTCTCTAGCTTTTCAATCAATGGCAATCCTTTCACCATGTTCTTCATGTGCAGTAGCTTAATCCCACCCAAATTCAGATGTCCAAATCTAAAGTGCTATAACCAGGATTCATCCTTTATTTCTGTTTGAAACGTAGCTTGCATTGTGTTGTCTTTTTCTTCCTTTGCGCAGTAAATTTATGCTTCTTTGCTTTCTGCTTTGAATGCAAATCCAGAATTTCCATTCCGTCTTTCATGAACAACTTGAGTTTGTTTTCCTTTTATGTTTGGCCTTATCCTAAAAGGAAACAATCGATTGCTTGTCATATTCACTTCAGCAATTAACTGATTGCTTGGATATATGTCCTTGATCACACAATGCTTTCCTATCATGTGAACTCTGTAACCTTTTTTCCATCAGTTGTTTTATGCTCATCAAATTATGCTTCAAACCTTGAACATAATAAACATCAGGCATATATTTCTACTCCCCCTGTTTGGTTAGAGTATCAACAGTACCCTTACCCAAAACAGTGACTTGAATATTGTTTCCAAGTGTGACATCAGTTTGAACTGATTTATCTAAACTAGAAAATAGATTTAAATTACCAGTCATATGATTGCTACAGCCTAAGTCTAAATACCATATGTCATTTGGACTTTCTTGGACAACATTGCATTCTAATGGGGATGTACATGCTAAGAACAATGAGCTGTTTGAAGTGCTGTTGTTACTTGACAGTGCTTCACCTTGATTTCCTTGGTCATACTGCTACCTCCTGCATTCATATGCGAAGTGTCCATACTTCTTATAGTAATGACATTGAATTTTTGATTTATCATACCTTTTTCCACTTGGATGACTGGGGATCTAATTCTGACCTCTACCTGTGACATGCGCAGGGCTGTTGCTGCGACCTCCTCTGAAGGAACTTCTTCCTCTGCCTTTAGAATTTGATCTTCCTCTGCCTCTCCCACGGCGTATGGATGACTGTGATGCAAATGCACCTTCCAGTGATGTATTTGAACCACTGTTTGTATGTTCATGATGAGTAATGAGGCTTGCAACTCATCAATAGTAAATGTGGACAGGTCTTTGTTTTCCTCCAGGGTCACAACTAAAGATTCAAATTTCTTTGGAAGAACTCTAAGAAATTTTTCAATAACTCTTTGGTCACCTAGAGTTTCTCCATGATACTTTATTCGATTTACTAGACCAATAATACGAGTGTAGAATGATTCTACTAACTCTGTATTTTTCATTGACAGAGATTCAAAATATCTTCCAAGTATCTGAATTTTGGCAGTCTTTACCTTGTTCAAACCTTGAAAGGAAGTTTCCAGTGTGTCCCACGCTTCCTTAGCTGACTGCGCTGCTGCTACCCTTGGGAGTATTAATTCATGTGTTGCTTGATGTATGTGGAACAACGCCTTTCCATCTTTCTTCCTCTGTTCTCTAAACACATCCTTCTCAGCTTGTGTGAGATTCTTATATGCTGCTAGATCTGTTGGTACTGCATAGCCATGCTGGACTATTTCCCATACATATTGATCTCTAAACAAAGATTTCATAGTTAGAGACCAATATTCATAATTTTTACCAAAAAATATTGGGGTTTGCAAATTAACCAAAGTGGAAGCCATTCTTAATCACTTTTCCCTTTTGTAAATACAATTCCTACTTTCCGTAAACCATGCCCTAATACCAGATCAAGGGAAAAGGGGAACCTACGCAATAAAAAGGAATTTACCTGCGCGGTAAATAAATATTTTCTTTTCTTTGCTTTAGGACCTGCGTTCCACTTAGAAAATACTTTTCTCTAAATTTTTTTGCCGAATAATTTTCTTCACAAATCACCTACGCAATTTCACTTTTTACTGTGCGCAGATTAACTACGCAACTCTCTAACCTTACGGAACTTGACTTCACAATATACTTTGCAGAATACTTTACTTTGCATGAGCTTCGCACTTCATACAAATTACCTTTGCAAACTTCTTTTAAATTTACGAAGGTTAACTGCACACAAGTTACCTTCGCAATCTTATTTAGCTACGCACAACCCAATCTTAAACCAGCTTTCTATAAATATATTTCATGCTAAAACATAGGAACTGAAACATATGTTGAAGTTATTGCGCAGTTAAAATAGGGATTTTACCACCGTGAAATACTTGGAATCTTGATTTGATGTATAGACTGTAAATGTAAACAACATTTACGTAGGTCAATATGAAGTAGATGTGCGGGATGCATAAACCAACATTCTTGAGAATGAATACATAAAACTAAACTTTAAGACTTATATATTACCTTTGTAAAACATAGTAACTTTGCCACACTTACAGAGAGATGAGTTTTACTTCAATCTTTCACAATTTTACACAGAGCTTGGGCTCTTTATACACTTCACGATTTTTCACTTCTTCTCTTCTTCTCTTCACTCCTTCATCTCTTCATCTCTATTTCTCATCTCTATCTAATCTTCTATGAGTGATTTTCATTTATAGAGATTCATTATCACCGACTCAAGATCGCTTCACTTGGAAACTACAGGGTTACATTAAAGACTGTAATAAATTTCTACTTAAGAGGTTCATACAAACGCGACTACTTAAATACTAACTTGTCGTGAGCCGGATTGGATGGAAACTGACTGACTAACTTCTGACATTGTAGATTGACTGAGTGTCTGACAGAGTTGACGCATATCAGATACATTATCTGCTAATTAATTACAATATTCCAACAGTATCCAGTGAAGACGCAACAAGACAAATCTATATAGAGTCAGTCAGTGTGTTGTGCGGATGAGATTTGAATCCAGGATTATAAGGAGGTGTTATAGTTTTGTGTGTTACATAAATCTTTGGTAGTGATTTGGTTCCATGTGCTCTGTAACACAAGTCATTGTTGGTGTTGTGCGTTTGGTGTAAAATGATTATCTCCCAAAGATACCAATGTTTCCATACTTGGAGGCTCATGCAAGATAAAACATGCACCTCCTGGCCACCATGGAGACAGTGTATGCCCGACTCAATGGATGACAGAAAGAAGGCTGTGAGGGTGGGTGTTTCCAGCAAAAATAAGGCCGTGAAGGATGGGTATTTCCAACACAAAGGAGACCACACTCAGGATTTTGACAGCAAAGGAGGCTACACCTGATTGGGAGGGGGCTTTGGCGAGAAGGCTGAGTGGGCTTGTCCAACCTTACTGGAGTGACTGAAAAAATGTAAAAAGGAATAGTGGATAGTTATGTTAGTGTCATGCATGCAATAGACTACGTTGAGGGTGGTAGGTTTACGCGTGGTACTTTCAGGCTAATGAAAAATAAATCGTGGATCACAATTGTCATGCATGCCAGGAACTTGGATTGGTGCCCTTTAGTGTTGTTCACTGTGGTGAGATACATGGGAAGGTGAAGTCATTAAATGGTTGACAATGATTAATAGCTGTTAAATATTGTAACTTCAAAGAATATTATATTTTGTACTTTATTATTCCGGAGATGTTTCATCCCTCAGAGGTAACCCTATTATGTATCCGGAGATGTTTATTCCTCCGATGGTTAGTATTAACTAGGGTTATTAGACCCACCATGTGTGGGTCGGCCCTGTAGTTATATTTTAGGGGTTATTAGACTTCTCCAGGTGAGGTCGGCCCCAACAGGTCTATTAGTCAGTTGAGATTCAAGTATAAATAGAGGAGGTGAACTCCTCATTAGATCATTCACTCACTTGTGGAAGAGTGCGCACTAGTTGAGGAGATCTGCTAAGGAGACTTAGGAGGAAGGAGCACATCTTGTATTTTGGTTGATCATCTTATTGAGGAAAGCTTTACTGGGTTTTCTACCCCATGAGGGTTTCCCAGGATATATAGTGTGTTTATCTTGTGATTGTGTTTCTATCAGAGATCTTGCTTGTCTATTTGGTTTAAATTCAACATGGTATCAGAGCTAGACTGAATAGGACATCTTTCACAAGGTAAGATTCTCTCTCTCTCTCCTTTTGGTGAAGTTAGGGTTTCAGCCCAAAGTTGGTATTTTTGATTTTTGATTGCATGGCTGGATAGCCCTCCTCAATACCTTTCTTTTGAGCTCTAGATCGAACTTTTTGGTTGGGTAGAACTCCGGGAATTGCAAACCCTAATTCTACCAAAAGTGCGATACGTCAGATTTTGGTTTCAGAAAAAAGTTGGAATTTTTGATTTCTGATTGCATGGCTGGATAGCCCTTATCAAGAGCATTCTTTTAAGCTATAGATCGAACTTTTTGGTCAAGTAGAACTCCGGGAATTGCAAACCCTAATTCTACCAAAAGTGCGATAAAATTCTGTTTCAGTTTCCGGAAAAGTAAAAAGTAACTTTCCAAGTAAGTCTACTCTGTCTCTTGGACTCCCCCAAGAGAATATGGCTCCAAATACTAAGCTTGAAGACAAGCTAGAAGGCTTAGAGAATTTCCGGGCATGGAAATACAGAATTGGCCTCATTCTTGAAGAGAATGATCTTGCTCATTATATCAAGGAGGAAGTTGCAGAACCAGAAGAAGATGAAGCCAAGGAAAAACACAGGAAGGATATGATTAGGGCAAAGAGAATCATAGCTGATTCAATTAAAGACCACTTGATTCCCCAAGTGTCTTCCAAGAAGACTCCAAAGGAAATGTATGATGCCCTAGGAAGAATGTATGAAGGGAAGAACATCAACAGAAAGATGAATCTAAGGACTCAGTTGAAGAGTACCAAGATGCACAAAGGAGAATCCATTCAAGACTACTTCTCAAGAGTCTCTTCAATCAAAGAGCAACTAGATGCCATTGGTGATACTCTTGATGAAGATGAACTTGTGATGACAGCTCTAAATGGTCTCACTAGATCATGGGAATCCTTCATCCAAACTATGTGTGCCAGAAAAGAAAGCATGAAGTTTGATGTAGTATGGGAGGATTGTGTTCAAGAAGAAGCTAGGGTTTCCAATAGAGAGGCATTGCTCAAGGAAGATGACCAAGCCTTGGCCACCCATACCAAGAGAAGAAAGAATCGATCCTACTTTAAGAAGGATAGTCAAAAGGAGTCTCATCCTCCACAGAGATTTCAAAAGAAAAGAGGATCCTTCCAAGGAAGAGACTACTCCTCATACCAATGTTTCATTTGTCACAAATTAGGACACATTGCCAAAGATTGTCCTAGCAAAAAGATCAAGGGTACTCAACACAGAAGACATCATGCACATCTTGCAGAAGATGAGAGTGAAGAAGAAGTTGAAGAAGAAAGGCCTCTCAAGAAAAGATCTAGAAAAGAAGAAGAAGATGAAGAAAGGACTTTCCCCAAAAGAAGATCTAAAAGAAATGAAGAAGAAGATGCAGAAGAGTATGTTCTTTTCTCCGCACTCTCTGGATCTATAACACCAGGAGAAGATACATGGGTAATTGATAGTGGTGCCTCAAAGCACATGACAAGACAAAAGAGGACTTTATCAAGTCTTGAAGAAAAGACCTCTCCACTAAAGGTATCTCTTGGAGATAACTATCAGTATCCCATTAAGGGAGTTGGAGAAGCAAACTACAAACTTGATTCTGGAACCCCCATGAAAATGAAAGAAGTTTTGTATGTTCCAGGATTGAAGAAGAATTTACTTTCAATATCAGCTTTGGACAAGAAAGGCTATAGAGTTGCATTCATTGATGGACAAGTGTTAATGTGGTCCAAAGGCAAATCTATTAAGGATGCAATTGTCATTGGTGAAGAAGAAGGAGGCTTGTATAAACTCAAGGGCCATCCAGAAGCTGCCCTTGTTCATGAAACATCTAGTCCCAGTGAGCTATGGCATAGAAGACTGGCTCACATTAACTACAAAGCCTTACCCTATGTAAGCAAGGTAGTCATAGGACCACCAGACTTGAAGGTGGATCATAATGGCTCTTGTAAAGGATGTAAGAAAGGGAAGAATGTCAAGAACCCCTTTCCAAAGAGTGAAACAAAAACTAAGAGTATCTTGGAGTTAATACACTCAGATGTATGTGGTCCAATGCCCACCACCTCTTTAAGTGGTTTTGAATACTACCTTTCTTTCATTGATGATCATTCAAGGAAAACTTGGATTTACTTTCTAAAAGGTAAGAATGAAGTCTTTGGAAAGTTCAAAGAGTTCAAGGCTCTAATAGAGAATCTCACAGAAAAGAAAATCAAGATTCTCAGAACAGATAATGGTGGAGAATATACTTCAAAATATTTTGAAGATTTTTGTAGAGAAGCTGGAATCAAGAGAGAACTAACCACTCCCTACAATCCCCAACAAAATGGGGTTGCAGAAAGGAAAAATAGAACCATCATGGAAGCTGTGAAGACTATGATACATGACCAAGATCTTCCCATGTATCTATGGGCTGAAGCAGCCAAGACAGCAGTTTATGTGCAAAATAGATTATCTCACAGTGCTCTTGAATTCAAAACTCCAGAAGAAGTGTTTACAGGTAAGAAGCCTGAGGTAAGTCATCTTAAAATTTTTGGGTGTCCTGTGTACATTCACATTCCAAAAGAAAAGAGAACCAAGTTGGATCCCTCAGGAAAGAAGGGAATGTTTGTTGGTTATTGTGAAACTTCCAAAGCCTTCAGAATCTACATACCGGGTTTTCATCATATAGAAATAAGTAGAGATGTAACCTTTGATGAGGAAGCAGCTCTCAAGAAATCTAGGAAGTGTCAACTTGAAGAAGTTTATGAAGAAGATTCTTCTCCCAGAATCTCAGAGACTGTTCATGTCCCTGAAGAGGATTCACCAGAGGATTATGACATGCTAGAACCACAAGAACCTCCTGTAGCAGAATTATCTAGGAAGAGAAGACCAGCATGGGCTAGAGATATCATTCAAGGAGCTGAAAGATATGGTGCTCCCGAAGGTTCCACTAGAGAAAGGAAGAAACCAAAGCTAGTGACCAACTACATGGCTTTGATGTGTGATCTTGTGGATCAACTACCTACCAGCTATGAAGAGGCAGCTCAAAAGAAAGAATGGGTAGAAGCAATGACAGAAGAATATCAGTCAATAATGAAAAATGATGTTTGGGATATAGTTCCCAAACCAAAAGATAAAAGTGTGGTTTCCTCCAAATGGATTTTTAAGATAAAGCATGCTGCAGATGGTAGCATTGAAAAGTACAAGGCAAGATTTGTAGCCAGAGGATTCTCTCAGAAGGAGGGAATTGACTATGAAGAAACTTTTGCACCTGTTGCTAGGTATACTTCAATTAGAACTATCATGGCACTTGCATCCATGATGAAATGGAAATTGCACCAAATGGATGTTAAGACAGCTTTTCTGAATGGTGTAATTGAAGAAGAAGTATATATAGAACAACCTCAAGGTTTTGAGGTCAAAGACGGAAAGACCCATGTATGCAAACTGAAAAAGGCATTAAGCAAGCTCCCAGAGCTTGGTATGGAAGAATTGACAGTTTCCTATTAAGCATGGGCTTTACCAAAAGTAAAGCTGACCCCAAACTCTATCTTAAAGTAATGAATGATGAACCTGTTATATTGCTATTATATGTAGATGATCTATTTCTAACAGGAAATGAGAAACAAATCATTGAAAGCAAGAAGAAGCTTTCTTCAGAATTCGAGATGAAAGATCTCGGACTAATGCACTACTTCTTAGGCCTAGAAGTGTGGCAAGAACCAAAAGGGATCTTTCTAAATCAAGGTAAGTATACTGTGGAGATCCTCAAAAGATTTGATATGTTGGAGTGTAAAGCTATGGCCACTCCCATGGACTCCAACTTAAAACTGCTAGCTAATGATTCGTCAGAATTAGTAGACATAACCCTATATAGACAAATCATTGGATCATTGATGTACTTGACAAATACTAGGCCTGATATATGCTTTGCTGTAAATACTCTCAGTCAGTTTCAAGTAGAACCTAGAAAGGTTCACCTTATAGCTGCAAAGCATATCATGAGGTACCTAAAAGGTACAGTGGACTTTGGCCTTTACTATTTTGGAGACAATGAACTCAAGTTGCATGGTTTCTCAGATTCTGATTGGGCAGGTAGTGTCTCAGACAGAAAAAGTACTTCAGGTGGATGTTATGGTCTTGGATCTGCCATGGTCTCCTGGTTCAGCAAGAAACAATCTAGTGTGGCTCTCAGTACCGCTGAAGCAGAATATATAGCTGCTTGCTCTGCTAGCTGTGAAGCGGTGTGGCTTCGGAAACTCTTATCTGGAATCTTTGACTTAGAAATGGATCCCACTGTGATTATGTGTGATAATCAAAGCTGCATTAAGATGACTGAAAATCCTGTGTTCCATGATAAGTCAAAACACATTGAGATCCGTTACTTCTACATACGAGACATGGTGCAGAGAGGAGCCATCAAGCTCGAGTATATAAGCACTGAGGAGCAGGTTGCTGATATCTTAACTAAACCTCTGTCTCGAGTGAAGTTTGAGTACTTTCGAGACAAGCTTGGTTTAGTCCAGAAGGACCTTCCTCGAAAGGGGGAGTAGTATAGTATTACTATCAATTACTTTCTGTTTTGTTAGCTACCTACATTTATTTAGATTTAGAACTCTTACATATCATTTATGTTTTGATGTACACATGTTTTGATGTGATGTGTACATGTTTTGATTAGTGATGTATACATGTTTTGATGTACACATGTTTTGATGTGATGTGTACATGTTTTGATTAGTGATGTATGCATGTTTTGATGTACACATGTTTTGATGTGATGTGTACATGTTTTGATTAGTGATGTATACATGTTTTGATGTAGACATGTTTTGATGTGATGTGTACATGTTTTGATTAGTGATATATGCATGTTTTGATGTACACATGTTTTGATGTGATGTGTACATGTTTTGATTAGTGATGTATACATGTTTTGATGTACACATGTTTTGATGTGATGTGTACATGTTTTGATTAGTGATGTATACATGTTTTGATGTACACATGTTTTGATGTGATGTGTACATGTTTTGATTAGTGATGTATACATGTTTTGATGTTGTGATGTGATGTGTACATGTTTTGATTAGTGATGTATACATGTGTTGATGTACATATGTTTCGATGTGATATGTACATGTTTTGATGAGATATATACATGGTTTGATGTGATACATGATTGTACCTGTATGGATAAGAATATAGTTGAGGGGATTGGATCATCCCTGGACTTTCAGTCCTAAAGAGAACCGTAGACGTAAGGTCTCCGAGAATGAAGTCCTTAGTGGACAGTTGAGGGGATTGGATCATCCCTGGACTTTCAGTCCTAAAGAGAACCGTAGACGTAAGGTCTCCGAGAATGAAGTCCTTAGTGGACAGTTGAGGGGATTGGATCATCCCTGGACTTTCAGTCCTAAAGAGAACCGTAGACGTAAGGTCTTCGAGAATGAAGTCCTTAGTGGACAGTTGAGGGGATTGGATCATCCCTGGACTTTCAGTCCTAAAGAGAACCGTAGACGTAAGGTCTCCGAGAATGAAGTCCTTAGTGGACAGTTGAGGGGATTGAATCGTCCCTGGACTTTCAGTCCTAAAGAGAACCGTAGACGTAAGGTCTCCGAAAATGAAGTCCTCAGTGGACAGTTGAGGGGATTGGATCATCCCTGGAATTTCAGTCTTAAAGAGAGCCGTAGACGTAAGGTCTCCGAGAATGAAGTTCTTGATGGACTTGAGGGGATTGGATCATCCCTGGACTTTCAGTCCTAAAGAGAGCCGTAGACGTAAGGTCTCCGAGAATGAAGTCCTTGATGGACTTGAGGGGATTAAATCATCCTTGGACAGTAAATCCAGTAATTCCGAAAGGAAGGATAGTCCTAAATGAATTGTGGTTGGATTAAATCATCCTTGGACAGTAAATCCAGTAATTTCGAAAGGAAGGATAGTCCTAAATGAATTGTGGTTGGATTAAATCATCCTTGGACAGTAAATCCAGTAATTCCGAAAGGAAGGATAGTCCTAAATGAATTGTGGTTGGATTAAATCATCCTTGGACAGTAAATCCAGTAATTCCGAAAGGAAGGATAGTCCTAAATGAATTGTGGTTGGATTAAATCATCCTTGGACAATAAATCCAGTAATTCCGAAAGGAAGGATAGTCCTAAATGAATTGTGGTTGGATTAAATCATCCTTGGACAGTAAATCCAGTAATTCCGAAAGGAAGGATAGTCCTAAATGAATTGTGGTTGGATTAAATCATCCTTGGACAGTAAATCCAGTAATTCCGAAAGGAAGGATAGTCCTAAATGAATTGTGGTTGGATTAAATCATCCTTGGACAGTAAATCCAGTAATTCCGAAAGGAAGGATAGTCCTAAATGAATTGTGATTGGACTAATCATCCTTAGACAGCAAATCCAGGAGGGATAGTCTTAAATATGATTGTGTTTGGATTAATCATCCTTAGACAACAAATCCAGGAGGGATAGTCTTAAATGAGATTGTGATTGGATTAATCATCCTTAGACAACAAATCCAGGAGGGATAGTCTTAAATGAGATTGTGATTGGACTAATCATCCTTAGACAGCAAATCCAGGAGGGATAGTCTTAAATATGATTATGATGACGATGCTGCTGATCGTATGATGGCGATGCTACTGATCGTGTGATGACGATGCTGATGATCGTGTGATGACGATGCTGCTGATCGTGTGATGACGATGCTGTTGATCGTGTGATGACGATGCTGCTGATCGTGTGATGACGATGCTGTTGATCGTGTGATGACGATGCTGCTGATCATGTGATGACGATGCTGCTGATCGTGTGATGACGATGCTGCTGATCGTGTGATGACGATGCTGCTGATCGTATGATGACGATGCTACTGATCATGTGATGACGATGCTGCCGATCGTGATGTTGATGATTGACAGTGATGTACTAGTAACTGCTTGAGTTACTGATGAAGACAATTTGAGGAAAGCTTCCGATGATTTATAGATGTATCATGTGTAGTGACTTCTTGCTCCTGCAGATGCTGTTATAATATCCTTCTCGTTAAGGGGGAGTGTTAAATATTGTAACTTCAAAGAATATTATATTTTGTACTTTATTATTCCGGAGATGTTTCATCCCTCCGAGGTAACCCTATTATGTATCCGGAGATGTTTATTCTTCCGATGGTTAGTATTAACTAGGGTTATTAGACCCACCATGTGTGGGTCGGCCCTGTAGTTATATTTTAGGGGTTATTAGACTTCTCCAGGTGAGGTCGGCCCCAACAGGTCTATTAGTCAGTTGAGATTCAAGTATAAATAGAGGAGGTGAACTCCTCATTAGATCATTCACTCACTTGTGGAAGAGTGCGCACTAGTTGAGGAGATCTGCTAAGGAGACTTAGGAGGAAGGAGCACATCTTGTATTTTGGTTGATCATCTTATTGAGGAAAGCTTTACTGGGTTTTCTACCCCATGAGGGTTTCCCAGGATATATAGTGTGTTTATCTTCTGATTGTGTTTCTATCAGAGATCTTGCTTGTCTATTTGGTTTAAATTCAACAATAGCTTGGGAGTTTGCATGCACTAGTGTAATCCTTCTCGGTCAATAATGTCGATAGATAATGAGGGTAGGTATACGATGGTCCCTGATCTCCCAAATAGGAGTGTAGGAATATCGATATATGTGATTACCAAAAAAAATTATTATTATTAAAAATAGTTAAAGATAATCATTAACTAGCCAACTTGGGTGAGAACCATGTCAAGTTTTCAACTATGGAGTTATCACGCAATTCCGAACTTCAAAAGTGCCACGTATTATTACATCTAATCAAACTTGAAATGGAGCATGATATTTCATTGTTAATTGTGGAGATTGATTAGATACATAGTTGGATCACGTTGATATGTTGACTTAAATAATTGAACTAGTTTTGTTAAAATTATATAGTTAAAGATTTGAATTAAAATTGATAAAAATATAGTTAAATGTTTCCGTCATTTTTTTTAAGAATAATGAAATTATTCTATTGGCACGGGATAGATCCGCAGGAAGTGCAGAAGCCGACAGATGCGAAAGGGTCATCCCGCGAAAAAATGACCTTTCGTCGTTTTTGCGGAAGCATAAGATTTGTTAGATTAGTCAAGTCGACCATGTGGGCCATTTTGTAATAGGATAGAAGAATATAAATAGAGTAGGATTGTAATCCTAAGGGCATCGAAGTTTTGGATATTAATCCCATCTTTTGGGTTCGTTCTGTATCCGTGATATGATGACTTGATAGTTTCTGCGAGGTTTATTCTGCAGGTTTTGATGAATGAATGAGGATGTTCGGTTATGATATGAATTTTTTTGTTTTGCAATGATGCGATGATGAATAATGGGTTTTGTGAATGTTTTATGTTTATTAATGCACATATGTTGTTGGGTATGTTATGAATGTATGTGCTAGAAATTGAGAATGACAATTTAATGGTGTGTTGTGAATGTTATAATCTCTGGTTAATACGAAAGTAAAGCGTGCATATCCTCTACACAACGACGGAAACTTGGTTCCAATATCCCTCTTATTCACCTCGGGTGAGACTGCACTTGCTCTGCAAGTGTTGCTAGGAAGGGTTACACCTTTCCGCGCTGGTGTATAAGGGAGTTAGGTTGATAGTTTGTTGGTGACAGTGCGGAAGGAACCCCTGTCGATAGAATCTGCATCAACAAATGGTTCCATTTCCGAGACCTTAAGGAAGAAGAAATGAGGATATGCTGTGGCACCCGACAAAACCAGAGATCCAGGAGTGGTTCGATAAGAAGGCAGAAGAATTCGCAGGAAGTGAGAAGCGAGATCCTAAGAATACAGTAACTGATTGGTTAGAAAGATACGTTTATTCAAATATTCATGAAATATTTTTCTGCAAATTCTTGGTGTTATTGCATGAGTGGCTAGCACAGTTGACGTTACGCAAGAACCACTGCCAGAAGACTGAACCTGAGTGTTGGACCCCGGAGTTGGTGCGATAGCTGAAGCAGGTCAATAACAAGGTATCATGAGCTATTGATTTCTAGGTAGACAGTATCCTTGAAGGGTACATAACTGAGTTCGCAGTAGATACTATCAAGTCATACAGTGACGCCGAAAGAAATTTCTTCAGGGGGGCAAGAGGAAGATTTTTGTCATCGTTAAAACTATGGATTAAAATGCTTTTCTACGAAAAACGAATATTGAGGATGTCATCTGATGAGTAGAAGAATCAGTGCGTGAGGGTGAAGGTATCGCGTAAATATGAGTCTGATAGAAAGATGTGGTAGATGGACATGAGCGATGACGAATTTGAAAGGGAAGCTGACGAAGAGTGTGATCTCTTGAGAAGTGGAACAATATTCCGACATCTTGAGAAGAAGAGGAGGACTGAGAGAAAGTCTCCTGAGAGGACCGAAACAAAGAACCGCGGGATAGGACCACATGGGAGGAAGCGACCTCATTGCGGAGAAGACGTTGACCAGGCTACCCCATAGGCGAAAGGAGGTCAGATCGTAAGGTATCACGTACTTTTGACCCTGTACACTACTCTGAATTTCATAGGAAGAAATCAAAACTATTCGCGGAGTTTCCCTACATGCAGCAACAAGAGTAGTGCTTCAGTGAACAACAATACTAGCAACGTTAGGATGGAAAATGAGGCAAAGATGCCTACATTTCAGGGGAACGAGACCGAGGATCCCGAACAGTATTGCTTTATATGCAAAGCAATCTGGACCATGAAGCAGGTTCAGGACGATGCAATAAAGATGGGACAACTAGTGATGACACTTAGGGGTCGAGAGTTAGACTGGTACATGAAGTTTGTAAAGGTTCCGGTGGGAACAGCAACTAAAACATTGGATTAGGTCAGAACGACGATGATTAATGCATTTAAAATACCGAAATCTGAGTCTCAATATGTCACTGAGCTTAAAGAGATTAAGCAATTCCTGAATGAGTCGGTGTAGGAATTCGATCAGTGGTACAAGACATTGATCACGAAGGTGAGTTTTCCAATAAATGAGCTGCAACACAAAGAATGCTTCATCGTAGGCTTGGTATCGCATATCCGAGGACCACTAATGCAACAAAAGGTTGCGACACAGGCAGAAGCGCTAGAAATCACGATGAAGCTGGAGGCTTCACTAATTGGCGAAGCAGGAATGGGAATGGACAGATTTCAGGCACAGTTGGACAATCTAACATTGCAACTGGAGGATATCAGGAAGGGAAAGAAAAACCCTGGAGACATATGGTGTACCAGATGTAGAAGGGAGGGGCACCATAAGGACAACTGCCCATAATTCAATGAGTATTTGCAGGCGGGGGCACCAAACCCCCTTCATCAAGGAGGCATGCCATGGTGTACTGTCTGTCAAAACAGAGGGCATCGACCGGAGGAATGCGTATATCTGCAAAAGATGGTATCAAACCTATTGAACTTATACTGCAAGTTTTTCCAATCAGTTGGTCATGATGAGAGGGACTGCAGGGCCTATAACCTACTGCAAGATCGAACAACTGACACGTATTTTATGAAGGGAGAAGAGCCGCTGGTGGTGCAGCAGCAATTGCAGTATAGTCAACCACCGCAGCACTACCAAGGGAAATATGGGCAGACGCAGTATGGGAACCCATAGTATCCACCACCACCGTATGGCCAACCGCAGTATGGGAAGCAACAATATCAACAGCTGCAGTACTGACAACCATAGCATAAACAATATGGACCACCACACGGGAGCTTTAGGGGAGGATTCTGTGGGGGGCAAGCTGCAGGTATGGGACGTGGAGGAGTTGCCAGACAAGGAAGAGAACAAATCATCTATTACAATTGTGGACAACAGGGGCACTACCAGCGAGATTGCCAGAACCCCACACCGCAGTGTATACACTGCAGTGTCGTAGATCATAGTATAGAAGACTTCCCTCAGCTTATCGCGAAATGGCAAACGAAGCAGAACCAGAACTCAAACAATTCAAATGTGATGCCTATCGTATAGATGATTTTGACAGAAGCTAGGGGAAACCACGCGATGGTTGGAATAGTGACACAAGGAGGAGTGGTGACTGGGGATGAAAAGCCACACACCAATATCAGGCCAACACAAACACGACAGAAGCAGGTCAACGGTGGCACAAAAATAAAAAAGGACACTATTTTGAAGGTACAGGGTGCAATGAGAAATAGGAGACAGGTACCTCTTGAGGAAGAAATCTATGACATGCTGCCAACGTTCGACCCAACGAAGTCGCGAAGGAAGGAAAACGCCCTAAAATCCTTCTTGGGCAGTTGCCTAGATTTAGCAAAAGACCCGGATGTATTGGAAGAAATTGCGAGTCTACTACAACGACGAGGAGGTGCACGACTAGAACAAAGGGTTAATCGCATACATAAAAAGAAGATAGGTAGGGAAATGCGGATGTCAGCACAGATTGGAGAGTTTGATGTCATCTCCATCATTCTAGATTTGGGTTCGGATGTGAATATATTGACTAAGAAGATGTGGGAGACAATGGGAAATCCATGGATGACTTGGTCACCAGTATAACTATGACTGGTGAACCAGAGCAAGGTCACCCCGCTTGGTCAGGTATGTCAACTTGTGGTTGAAATTGAAGGGCTCAGAATGTATGTGGATTTCGATGTTATTAAGATTGTGGATAACACCAGTCCCTATCCGGTACTGTTAGGGATAGACTGGGACATGGAAAATAAAGTAATCATCAACTTTAAGAAAAGCATAATGTCATTCGAGAATCAAGAAATGAGAGTAGTCGCATCACTGGATCGTACGGAAGGAATGCGCTATACGGAGCCAGCCAGGGATGAGTTTACAGAAGGATGGGATAATTTGTACAACATTTCTGATGATTATGTTAACCCTACCACGAATGGAGAGCTAGGATGGCACAGTGACAGCTCAGCATCCTCCGATTCAAATGAGGCCCTTGAGAAATGGCAGAACCAGATGCATGAAGTGTCCTTTAGCAGATGCGCATGGATAACCCAGTTCCTGCGGATGGTAGCATTGAAGGAATATGCGTTACCTACCTACGAAGGACTACCCAACTTGGACACGTTTCTCACCGAATTTGAGGAGAAGGTGGCAGAGCCACAGCATATTTTGGCCCTGGAGGAAGCCCTGAAGGCTACTCCTGTGCGATGGTGGGCAGCGCATAAATCAAACATCACATCTTGGCCACTATGTCGACGCCTCATGGAGGTTCGGTTCGGCACAGCCGCAAAGGACGACCAAATGTGATATGACGGACAGGGAGACCTGAATGCACATCTAAATTCCTACCAACATCGATGGGGATCAAGAGCATGACAAGAGTGGGTACATGCATTCATACACACATTGGATGAGGTACCGTGGAGCTGGTATGTCGCAGCAAAACTGCGACGTGGGACAACATCTTGGGAGCAAATTACAATGGCTTTAGCCAAACATTCTCATTCGCAGATATAAATCCACACTGCGCTACAGGTGATCCGCGGAAAGATATTTGAAGTGGTACCAACCAAACAACCAATGGCACTCCAATGGACTGTGACACCAGAAATGTTGATGGAGTGTTACAAAGTCACCAGAGAACCCGAAGATGATGATGACCCCCAGGCCACACATGTACCGGAATCGGAGGGTAATCACAGTGTTGTGGCACAGACATACTGTTGGACAAATTTCAACAGCCATTGAAGATTAAGAAGGTGAATATTGGGTCGGAGGAAAACCCCAAGTTCGTAAGAATTGGTGACTATTGGGACGAGTCGACCATTGCGAAAATGATCGACCTACTACATGAGTTTCAGGATTTGTTTCCAACGAAATTCTCAGAGATGAAGGGAATTTCTAAAGATTTAGGGGAAATGAGGATTCCCTTGAAACATGGTGCAAAACCACTTAAGCAACGGCCATATCGATTGAACCCGAGATACAAAGAATGAGTGCAAGCCGTAATTGAAAGAATGTTGGAGGCAGACATTATTGAACCAGTCAAGGAATCAAAAGGGATCAGTCCAATGGTTGTTCAGGACAAGAAAAGCGGAGAGGTACGAATATGCGTCGACCTAAGAAAATTGAATTATGCCTGCCTACATGATCTGTTTCCAACCCTATTTACGGATGAAGTGCTCGAAGGAGTAGGTGGTCAAGAGATATATTCCTTTATAGATGGATTTTCGGGCTACCACCAAATCAAGATTGCCAAAGAAGATCGACACAAGATTACATTTTTTATAGAGTGGGGCTGATTCCAGTACATAGTGATGTCATTTGGATAAAAGAATGCTCCCGCAATCTCTTCCAGAATAGTGGTAGCGGCATTCAAGGATTATATTCATAAGTTCCTCGTTGTCTGGACGGTATATGGGCTAGTCAAAGATCATGTCATGAACTTAAGACTTATGCTAGAACGCTGTCGGCAGCACCAAATTTCCCTGTACCTCAAGAAATGTATCTTTTGTGCTTCGTTCGGCATACTATTGGGACACATTATCTGCCGCGAAGGAATGTTGGTAGATCCAACGAAAATTGCCATCATTGTTGACCTCCCACTACCAACAACGGCCAAACAACTACGAGCGACATTGGGACACATAGGTTACTACAGAAAATTCATTCGAGGTTATGCAGCCATTACAACGCCCATGGATAAGTTATTAAAAAAGGATGAAAAGTTTGAATGGACTGAGGAATGTCAGAAAATCCTAAACATATTGAAGGAGAAGATGCTCACAGCACCGACCCTCGCATTCCCAAATTGGATGAAGGAATTTCACATACATGTCGATGCGTCATCAGTCGCACTTGGTGTTATACTGGCTCAATCAGGAACCAGTGACATTGACCACCTGATAGCATTCGCAAGTAGAAAATTATCTACTGCGGAGAGGAATTATACGACTACCGAGCAGGAAGGGTTGGAAATGGTCTATGCTTTGCATAAATTTCGGCATTACCTCTTAGGGGGCCACTTCAAGATGTTTATGGATCACTCCACGCTGAAATAACGAAGCCTATGTTGGGGGGGAGGATCTACTACTGGCTATTACTGTTTCAGGAATTTGATTTTGAGATTATCATAAAACCGGGAGGATTGAACGCAGTACCCGATCACCTCTCATAGATAGAATCAGGAGAGGGACCAACGAGCATAGATGAAGGATTGTCGGATGCTCAATTTTTTTAGGATTGGCATGGTCGATAACCACTATGAAGAAATCGTTCAATTCTTGATGACAGGGGAGGCACCGGCCGAGCTCACTACTAGCCAAAAGAAGCAACTAGTTGTCCAAGCCGCAAACTTTCAGCTAATTGTAGAAGAGTTATATAAAATGGGCCTAGATGAGATTCTGCAATGGTGCATCCTTCCGCATGAACAAGAACATATTCTATCAAAATCTCATTATGGAATTATTGAGGGACATTACGGTGGACAAGAAACTGCGAGAAAAATCCTTCGAGCAGGGTTATGGTGGCCAACTTTGCATGGAGATGCTGCAGATTATGCCAAGAGCTGCGATGTATGCCAACACACTAAAAAGCCCTCACGTAATGACAAAATGCCACTAGAACCACAAGTAACTCTATAGGCCTTCGACAAATGGGTCGTTGATTTTGTGGGACCCATCAACCCACCTGGGAAGAGAATAGGGTCGCATTACATCATCATTGCGATAGATTACCTAACGCGTTGGGCGGAAGTTGCATCGGTAAAAGAATGTTCTACTCCAATTGCAACACGATTCCTATTTGACAATGTGGTCACCAGGTTCGGATGCCAAAAGTCTTACTAAGTGACCAAGGAACACACTTTGTCAACCAAACAATCGCCACGATGATAGAGGAGTTTCAGATCCAGCACAAGAAGAGTACGCCTTACCACCCTCAAGAAAATGGGACAGTTGAGGCGTTCAACAAGATATTAGAGCATGCTCTCACCAAGTTATGCAATGTGGACCACGAAGACTGGGACCTAAAAATCCTAGCGGTCCTTTGGGCATATCGCACCACATGCAAGCGGTTGACTAGCCAGACTCTGTTTAAACTCCTTTACGTCCAGGAAGCAATGATGCCAATGGAATACATAGTATCGAGCTTGCGCATCGCCATAGCAACAGGGATAAGTGACGATGGCATGTTGGAGGAACGCTTGACACAACTAATACAGCTTGACAAAGATCGATTCATCGTAGGGTTTCACCAGAAGGTAGAAAAGGACCTCCAGAAGGTGTGGCATGACCGCCATGTCAAGACGAAACAAGTCGAGAAGGGGGATACAGTTATGTTGTATAATAGCAAATTTGTGAAACACCCTGGTAAGTTGCAAATGCACTGGTTGGGACCATATGTTATCACTTTTGTCACCAATGAAGGTGCAGTACAGTTACAGAGCTTGGATGGGGTACTATTACTGAAATTAGTTAATAGGAGTAGGTTGAATCCCTATCACCATGATTTGATGCAGAGCAGATGAGGACCAGCAGCAAAAAAAAAAAATCATCATAATAATGATAATATATGTAGAAGATACGAGGTGGTAGATGGTGCACCAGTTGGACGAAAAGGTGCACAAAGACGGGTTGTATCGCATTCCGGAGTTTGGACGACGACAGCAGTAGGATTGCGACCCTATCAAATCAATAATCATTCTATGGGACTTTTGCAGATGACAGCTCTTTTTGACAGGTATGATGAGTAGTTGGCCTAGATCGAAATTGGTGCTAGGCATGTTTGGCACACGGTAACACACCGAGGCAGCATAGCCGGTGGCCCCATAGATGGTAGTTCGCACGGGGATGACACGAAGGACAGCTGGGAGCAATATGGTTACCCATCACACACGTAGGAAGCTTGGTCAACACACGTAGGAGAAATGATGATAGAATTAATGCATTAGGTAAACAGATCTGTGGAGGGTTTTCGAAGCAAGCGTCCCCGATGATGGAGATGCATAAATACAGGCACTAGAGGCTAAAGCGGAACACCATGGTATTTACCAGAGGAAAGAAATACATTCTATGAGTAGGCCAGGGATATTTTAGGAATTCCAAGGAGGCTGTGGAAATGATCAATTTCATTTCGTGCAGTATCACACCAGGGGCGCTGTGGGCCCGAACGACGAGTGTGCATGAGTGCCTTGAGCTGGAAGAAGCCTGGGCACTTGGGTGTCAGATCGATGAGGTTTTATCCGAGATTTCTAAGTATGTGGTAGTAGTTCTAAGCTTCATGGTCTTAGTGACCACCAGAAGAACAGGGGTAGCAGCCCCTTGGCCCCGGTAGGAAGCAATCCAAGGTGCGAAATAGATGTGCCAAAGCAGTCGACCTGTTTCCCACCTTGGATACATCGATGACTTTCTCCCCAGTCTGGAATGCACACTGAGCAAACCAACAGACTCCAAATAGGTAGATGATCAAGGTTTCCAGAGACTATAGGATGAGTGCAAGAAGTACATGACAACAAACTAGAATTCGACGGATGAAGATGAGAAGTACACAATAGCGAGTTCCAGACAACAAGAACAGTTTCAGAAACGGCGCATCAAAAAGGATGGGAACAAACCAACAATGACCAGCTAAGGTGGCTCGGGACAAGCCACAAGATTGTGTTGGGGGCCTGTTGGCACGGGATAGATCCGCAGGAAGTGCGGAAGCCGACAGATGCGAAAGGGTCATCTCATGGAAAAAGGACCTTTCGCCGTTTTTGCGGAAGCATAAGATTTGTTAGATTAGTCAAGTCGACCATGTGGGCCATTTTGTAATAGGATAGAATAATATAAATAGAGTATAATTGTAAGCCTAAGGGCATCGAGGTTTTGGAGATTAATCCTATCTTTTGGGTTCGTTATGTATCCGCGATATGATGACTTGACAGTTTCTGCGAGGTTTATTTTGCAGGTTTTGATGAATGAATGAGGATGTTCAGTTATGATATGAATTATGTTGTTTTTCAATGATGCGATGATGAATAATGGTTTTGTGAATGTTTTCTGTTTATTAATGCGCATATGTTGTTGGGTATGTTATGAATGTATGTGTTAGAAATTGCGAATGATTTAAGATGCGAATGACAAGTTAACGGTGTGTTGTGGATGTTATAATCTCTGGTTAATACAAAAGTAAAGCATGCATATCCTCTACACAACTGTGGAAACTTGGTTCCAGTAGCCCTCTTATTCACCTCGAGTGAGACTGCACTTGCTCCGCAAGTATTGCTAGGAAGGGTTACACCTTTCCAAGCCGATGTATAAGGGATTTAGGTTGATAGTTTGTTGGCGATAGTGCAGAAGGAACCCCTGTCGATAGACTTTGTGTCAACATATTCTAAAGTTGTTGGATAAATATGTAGAGAATAATTAATCTTGAGCATGTCATATAAAAAAACCGATAAATGCTAGTCACGTTGGATGCTAGTCGTTTTCATGAAACTTCCAACATTTAAATGCAATTTCTTAAAGTTTGATATTAAATATAGTTGAATTTTCGAGAGTTATCTTGAATTTATACCCAAACCTCAAATCCTTTAGAAACGTTTCGAAATTTTGCTAACAAGTTGATCTAATAAAATATGAGGAACACCTAAATTTTGTCAAAACTATATCAAAATCATTCGTCCAAAATATGGAAGCTTTGGATTACTTCTGTTCTAATGTTAGAAATTGAAAAATTTCACACAATTAATTTTAAAAAGTAATATAATTTGTCTTTTATGGATTCATTACTTATTAGATAAATCAATTTTAAAATTTAAAAAGGACATCCTTTTTTTTGTTTTTTAACAAGAACGAGTATGGATATTGTATTAAAGAAGTTCTTCAAAAAATAAGTACAAAGAGGTTCTTGTTTTCCTCTGAGAGGGACCAGTTTTCAAATTTTCCATTCCTGTTCTGGTGTTTCTTCTCCTAGCTCTAACAGGTCTGAAGTTAGTGCTATAGAACTTGACATATTGTCCCAAAAGGAGTTTACAAAAGCAATACATTACAAAAATTGGGTGTAGAATCCATTGAAACTAATACTACCCATTAAAACTAGACCTGTGATTCTTCTATATTAGAGCAGAAAGATAAAATATAATCTGCAAAAAGGGAGAACCAGATATCCAAGTCATTTCTGTCGTGGACGAGGAGGTTCCGGGCTTTCCATGGAGTTGTCCGGATTGGAGCTGGAGCCCGTGGTGTCCTGAAACCCTAGAATGCAGCGAGCCAAATCTTCTCTGAGTCTTTCCACCTTTCCTTCAACGTCTGAGATGTTCCTGTAATTATCATCCACCTTGGAATCCATATTGGAGATACTGTTAGCTATGTAGTCCACCACTTTTGACATGGAGGAAATTCGACCGTTCATCAGGTCATTGTTATGCCTGACCTCAGTGCTGAGAGAATGCAGTAGAGTAAAATATCTCGTCATATTCTTTTTTATGTCTGCCACCTCAATTCTAATCCTATTCACCTGTGCTTCCATGGTTTCGGCCTCTGGTTCTTGGGGGTTCGAATGGGTATATAAATCAAGGGCTTCAAGCTCGTCTTCGCATAGACTAAGGGATGTGAGGTCCACGAGGATAGAGAAAGAGGCTACAGGAGCTTTGCTTCAAGGAGAGAGGTGCCGGGGGAGGAAAGCAGGTGCTTGCAACAGAGCGTGCAGGAAGGCAGAGGCGAGGAAAATGTAGAGCTCGTGCCCAGGGAAAGAGTAAAGCAAGGGCGAGCATCCATCCTCAGGCTAGAGTTTATCAAAGCGTAGTTCTGGAAGTGTCTGAAGGGATGGTAAATCAGAGCATGCGAGATAGTGGCGGTAGATGAAGAGAGGCCATGTGAAGGCATTAAATGCCTCCATCAGCCCTCGAACAAAGTGACAGGTGGATGCATGCAGGAGTAAGGGTGGCCGCTACCAAAGGTGACGTGAGATAGGGGAGTAGGAAGCTGGAGTATGGAGGGAGAGCCCTAAGGGGAGTAGTGGTTAGGGAATCCAACTAGGGGTAGGGTCTTCACCATCGTAGGATAGGAAACCAGGATATTGAAGCACCCCTTTGTTAGCCATTTCACCGGCATGGTGATTATTTGAGTGTAAGACATGGAGGAAATTAAGAGTGTTGAAATCTCTACTGATGAATTTGAGGATGTGATGGTATTTATTGGAAGGGATGGAGAGTTTCCTGACGAGATTGCGGGATTCTAGGATTATGAGAAGGGAATCCCCAACGGCTATCAGTTCTTTTATCTCGGCCTTGATGACTACTTCCAGACCTTTAATTAAGGCAAGCCATTCAACATCATTTTTGGTCTTTATTCCAATCCCCCAGGAATAGATTTTCATTCTGCTTCCCCCGGGGTTGAAGATGACCCCTCCCATGCCTGCCAACCCAGGGTTACCTTTAGAGGCACCATACAAAAAAAAGAGAATACTCGCCCAGCTGTGCTTTCCATTCTTCAAAGTCATTTGGATGGATTCTAATTTTCCATCTGGTGGAGAAGGGCTTGGTATGATCAAGGATTTTGAGAGTTGATCTTGGAGGAAGGGGAAAATCAGAGGCCCAAACTTTTTCTTCTATGTTGAGAGGTTCCTGGTGGATGTGGTTGAGACCTCTTGAGAGGAAAGTCTCAGCCCACAGAGCCTTGGCTATGATAGAGATTCGAAAGGAAGGATGGGTTTGGTTTTTAAAGATTCCTTTGTTCCTTATGTTCCATATTTTCCAACAGATGAATTTAGGCAGAGTTGTCCAAGCCTTGGATAACTCGAGTTTCTGATAGAGAGATCCAGGGTAGTAGTCCTTCCAGCAGGTAAAGAAATCAGTTAGGGAAGTGGGAAGGGTGATAATGGCTTGTAATTCTTGGATAGCCAAGTTCCAGACTTCCATGGTATAAGGACATTCCAGAAAAAGATGGTCCATGGTTTCCTCCGAGTTTTTACAGAGGATACATATGGACGGGCCGGAAATACCTCTTTTCCTCAAGTTTTCTGCGGTTAAAATATTTTTGTGAGCCAAAGTCCAGCAGAAAAAATTCACTTAAGGGAGACCGTCATTGCTCCATATCACTTTCCATATCATTTCTTTGTGTTGGTTGCTAAGTAAGGAGGAATATCCATCTTTGACTGAGCAGTAGCCTTGATTTCCCCAGGTTCTAGTGTCCTGGAGATTTAAGTGGATCGGGCTATATCCCTGCAGCAATGAAATTAGGGTGGAGTGCTCCAAGCTAAGATGGTCTGGGATTTCAAGGGTCTTCCATCCTTTCCAACTGTCGAAGCTTGACCAGAGAGAGAGGTCATACAAGGTGAAAATATTCTGCTGCTCCATCCAAAATTTTAAATTAGCAAAGAAGAGAGGAGTTTTGGCTGGAGATGAGGGGCTTATTGGATCTTCCCAAATTCGAATCTGCTTTCCATTGCCGGGGAACCATCGCAGATCTTTTTGTAAAATGGGGGTTTCCTTCCTGCAAAGTTTCCAAATTGCAGAGTCATCGACCATAGGTGGAATTTCATCCAGGCACCTGTTTCTTGCTCCTCAGATATTTCTTTCGAAGAATGTCCTTCCACCAAGTTGGCTTCCCAGATAACATCCTCCAAAGAATTTTGGCTTTCAGGGTAAGATTCATTTTCCCAAGGTCTCTGATTCCTACTCCGCCACCGCTTTTTGGATTGCATATCGTTTCCCAGCTGATGAGATTGAATTTTTTGCTCCCGTTCATTTTCCCCCTTGCCAGAGAAAGGTTCTAATTTCTTTGAGAATGCCTTGAATTATGGAGTTAGGCGCCAAGGCTATTGAGCAGGTGAAGATAGGCTAAGCAGCAAGAATGGAGGAGATGAGGACTAATTTTCCGGCTGGGTTTAGCCATTGGACTCCCCAAGCTTGGATTTTCTTCTTGATTTTCTCAATCAGTACATTCCAGTTTGAATCTTTTTCTTTTCCTTTATGGATGAGAATGCCCAAGTAGCTGAAAGAGTTCCAATTTGTCATTCCTTCGTAGTCGAGAATTCTGGCAATCCTGGATATTTTTCTCTCATGATAGTTCCAACCATAGATTTTGGATTTTAGATCATTGATTTTCCCATCTGAAGCTTTTACAAAGGTAGAGAGGGCTCCTTTGAATCTTTCTACTATAGTAATGGATGCGCCACCAAGAAGAATAGTGTCATCAACAAATTGGGCATGGTTTGCAGCTTTTACTCCCCGGACTATTTTAATACCTTTCAGCTCATCTCTTTCTTGGAGGGTGGATAATTTCCTGCTAAGAGAGTCTACTCCAATGATGTAAATGAAGGGTGATAGAGAACATCCTTGTCTAAGACCACGAGAAGCTTTGAAGAAACCTGTCGATCTGCCATTGATCAGAGGAGCGATCTAAGGGTTGGAGATGCAAGCTTTGATCCATCGAATGAAGTTCTTGGAGAATCCCATTTTCTGCATGATTTCAAAGAGAAAGAAGTGGTTGACAACGAACTAGAAATCGACAGACGAAGACGAGAAGTACACAATAGCGAGTTCCAGATAGCAAGAATAGTTTCAGAAACTATGCACTGCAAAGGATGGGAACACATCAACAGTGACCAGCTAAGGTGGCTCAGGACGAGCCACAATATTTTGTTGGGGGCCTGTTGGCATGGGATAGATCCGCAGGAAGTGCGGAAGCCGACAGATGCGAAAGGGTCATCCCGCAGAACAAGGACCTTTTGTCGTTTTTGTGGAAGCATAAGATTTGTTAGATTAGTCAAGTTGACCATGTGGGCCATTTTGTAATAGGATAGAATAATATAAATAGAGTAGGATTGTAAGCCTAAGGGCATCGAAGTTTTGGAGATTAATCCTATCTTCTGGGTTCGTTCTGTATCCGCGATATGATGACTTGACAGTTTCTGCAAGGTTTATTCCACAGGTTTTGATGGATGAATGAGGATGTTCAGTTATGATATGAATTATGTTGTTTTTCAATGATGATATGATGAATAATGGGTTTTGTGAATGTTTTCTGTTTATTAATGCGCATATGTTGTTGGGTATGTTATGAATGTATGTGTTATAAATTGCGAATGATTTAAGATGCGAATGACAAGTTAATGGTGTGTTGTGGATGTTATAATATCTGGTTAATACGAAAGTAAAGCATGCATATCCTCTACACAACTGCGGAAACTTGGTTCCAGCAACCCTCTTATTCACCTCAGGTGAGACTACACTTGCTCCGCAAGTATTGCTAGGAAGGGTTACACCTTTCCGGGCCAGTGTATAAGGGATTTAGGTTGATAGTTTGTTGGCGACAGTGCGGAAGGAACCCCTGTCGACAGACTCTGCGTCAACATATTCTAAAGTTGTTGGATAAATATGTAGAGAATAATTAATCTTGACCATGTCATATAAAAAAACTGATAAATGCTAGTCACATTGGATGCTAGTCGTTTTCATGAAACTTCCAAACATTTAAATGCAATTTCTTAAAAGTTTGATAATTAAATATAGTTGAATTTCTGAGAATTATCTCGAATTTATACCTGAACCTCAAATCCTTTAGAAACGTTTTGAAATCTTGCTAACAAGTTGATCTAATAAAATATGAGGAACACCTAAATTTTGTGAAAACTATATCAAAATCATTCGTCCAAAATATGGTAGCTTTGGATTACTTCTGTTCTAATGTTAGAAATTGAAAAATCTCACACAAATAATTTTAAAAAGTAGCTTTGGGTCTTTTTTCAAAAACGAAATTTACTATTTGGTCATTTTTACTTTCTAGCATCGCCTATATTTACATAAAATATGTTTTTTTGTCATAATATTCACCAAACTTTACAAGTTTCACTAGTAAATTATATGTTTGATATTTAATATTCGCCTACCTATCTATATATATGATTTTTTGAATCCAAAATAATCGCCTATAATACTATACTTAAGTATAATATTAGAATCCTTAAAAAATACCCTGATCATTAACCTTCCATATAGATATAAAGGTGATGTTACCTCTATAAAATACTAATAATTGTGTATCAATAAATAAATTGTGATATTGATCACACACACACACACACACACACACACACACACACACACACACAAGTGTTAATTTTAAATTTATTTATTTCATGTTGTTAATTTTTTCTTAAACATGTAAGTCAACTAGGTTGTTGAAATACGTCAATGTTAGTCTTATAAAGTTTGATTTTTTTTTATAGATGGCATGTCCCACTAAGATACTAAATTATGAGTTGTTATGGTCATAAAATTACATTTAATCAATCATCACAGATGTAAATAATTTCCCACCTCTTAATAAATATTCTAAATATTCTTCGAATTTCAAACGTGTAAATTATGTTTTAAAAATAGACTTGTAATGACCCTTTTACTTGAAAGGAAACAAAAACATTGGTTCAATAATGAATAATAAGGAGTTTCCCTCACATGGAACTCAGTTGAGGAAAACCCCCTTGAAACATAAAAGAGGAGTCATGAATAATTTTTTTCAGATCATTAGAGGACTTAAATTTGACATATCATATAGTAGTTAGTGATGATAGAAGTTATAATAGTTTTCAAGTATATAAATAAATTGAACTCAAGAAAAAAAAAGGTAGGTCCCATTATAGATATTAATGTAATAAAAGAATATTGATAGACCATAAGTTAAAAAACAAGATAATTTCCACAATTTATAACAATATTTAAATATTGACCTCCATTAATATACATGTCAAAAAGGTGTGAAGAATAAATAACAAGTAAATGCATATTAATTTTGAGGTCTAATCTAATATATTTCATTATGTCAAAGGGCTTGCATGATGAAATTGTTGATAAATCTAGTAATTTCAAATATAAATGTAGAGTCACACATTGTTCTAGTGCATGATGTATGACTTGGAGATCATTTTCCTCGAGTAAATGAATAGGAGGCCTCGATTAATCTAAAACTTTTATAGGTAGTAAAGTCACAAGCAAGAAATTGGTAGTTATTCTAAGGATAGTTGTGATCTACCAAGGGTACTAGGTAGTTGGTAGAGGCGTTATGTAAATAATTAGTTAGCATAATCTAGAGTATCAACACTTGTGAGAAAAGAAACAAATTATGATTAAGTTAAAAGATTAACAAGAGGGAATGCACATTTAATAGAGTGCAACTATAGTGTTAACCTTTGAAGTCTTCCTTATTAATAAATAAACCAAGGGTAAGTAATAAACATTAATGGAACATAATTTTTTAAACTATGAGTAAGGGGAATCTTCATCCCATTTATGAAATTCCTTCATGGTAAGTGAAAGGAGCTTGAGGGAGTTGGAAAATGATGGAATAGGGATAAAGGCCATAAGTGGTCAGTATTGCATGTGGTTCAACGATATAACTGCAAAATAAATTATTTATGGAAAAGTATAAGTATCGTTACAAAACCATTGAATGAGTAAGCAGGATGAGTATGTGTAGCGCATGTCTAGTCATGGTGAGTATATATACGATTAATTGCATTTAGTATAAGCATGCCCTTCCCATCATAAGAATGGACTACTGGACATGATTGACGATGTAGAAGTATTTTCATATCATATAGTTGCACAATGTACGTATGTAAAGATAGTAGGTTAAGATTTATGATGTGTGTCAATAAATATACTATTGGAAAATTTAGTGACTACATTAAGGATGGAGGTGATCTATGCGTTAAAATTGAAACCGCAACTATTTTGTGCATAACATGAGACTCATGTTTCAGAATTCTCCTTTGACAAGTGTTAACTGATAATGTGTACTCAATCGATAGACCTGGTGCTATTCAAGTTATTATGTAATACACCATTCATGATACTATTGAGGTTTGGATCTAATTAAATATACCAATGAAAAATTAATTGGTGTTTATTAGAAAGAAGATTAGTAAAACTAAGAATCAATAAATGATCATAGCAATACACCTTGAACCTAAGAAAATGCTATATGGGAGACAAGGTCTTCCTATGAGCTATGATATAGAAAACAACAACTAATTATGATTGTATGTTAACTAACTGGGAATAAATGAATCAATAAACGTAATGAAGTTATACCAATTATGTCTACAACATGTAATGTGTAAAATGAGAACGCAACGCATGTGATAAAGAAGTAAAGTTATATATTATCGACATATGGATCATGTGATTGTCAAGTGGGACCATAATGATTAATATCTTCTAAGATGAACACATAAGGATATTGCATTGAAATTTTTCCTTAAGATTGAAAATGACCATAACTTCAGGATGAAGTTTTCTTGAAGGGTGGGTGTATGTAATGTCCCATATTTTGACATTCATTAATTAAAACTCTAATGTGAATTAGCTTAGCATTTTATTTGCCTGTTATCTGTTGACTAAGATAGATTGACTAAGACTATTTTTATGTGGACATGTGGACTCCCTTGAGGTGTGTATGGTAAATAGAATTTATTGTTTAATTTATTAATGGCAGTGAATATGTCATTTCATATTGAACATACAAAATTAATATAGAATATCCATATGTGGAATGCTAATTTAGTTTGTTTGCAAAAAGAACTTACATGATTATATGTAAATGTCGTTTTAGTGATATGGAGTAACACTTGAAAGAGTTGGGTATGTCTATACATGAGTTTCATGTTAATGATGAACTATTCCACATGTTGATTGGCTACAAGATAGGTGGATTCCTATAGTGCCAAGGGACACGAGATGTCTTGGACATGAGGAGGATAGTGATGTTATATCAATTTTTCATGCTATTTAATTGTGAATTGCAATATTTCTATGACTTGTGGGTGAGTGTGAGTTTTGATAGGAATTGTGACTTTCCCAAAGTGGTTGTTCAATGACGAGACGCCTTATAACAATGATGACACAGTATGGTTGATGTAGCATGTTGAACCTAGTACTATCAGGGGGGTGGAGGAATTTCCCACCGTTTATCCCACAAAACCCGAAGTCATGGGAGGGTTGTGCTGAGCACGCTCCCTTAGATGTGTGATTATGATTAGTGGGTGCTTATTGGGGAAGCTTGGTCGATGTAGTCGATAAAAAATTATGCTTACGGGTTCTATATGTGGTTAGGTCGTGTATTCGACGCCATAGTATATTGTAGCAGAGGACCGGATGGTGAGGTCAAGATATGTAAGCAGCGCTGATTAGGTGGTTGGAGTACTATTGGGATGGATGGGACTGATGATGTATTGGATGGTGTTCTTGATTGTTATTAACCATCATGATTATATGCTCAATTTCATCATTATGTTTACCTAATTTTGTTTTATTGCTTCTGTATGAATGATTATGAATGATGAATGATGCAATGTTTAATTGTTCTTCTATATGTTGTTTGTAAGCATGCAATAATGATATATTAAGAGCATTAAAGGTGATTATTAGTACCCATGCTTAAGACATGTGCATTGGCCATGCATACGCTAATTCGTGAGTACATTACTATGATTGGTCAATCGATGAATAAATTAATATGGTTATATTAGCTATTAGTAACTTGGTTGATGAATGGTTGAAAGTATTAATTGTGTGTTGAAAGTATGAGTCTGTTGACTTGTTTAATATGTTTTAGATTTATATAAATTGATTGGATTATTGAATGACATATATAATTATATACATATAATATAACATATGTCATAGTATAATATAGTATATGAAAATATCTTATTTGACTTATGTATGAGAGGATAATATAAATAAATGGATAGATAGGATTGCACAAATTTTTAGAAAAAAGTTTCCATAGTTGCATTTATGATAGTAGCATGAAAAGTGAGACTTTGCAACCATGTTTATTAATATTTTACTTATTTAAATAAAATTGCTATTTTTTTGAGAAAATAAATTTATTGATTGTTGATTATTATTCTATTGGAATTTATTGATGGATGGGGAGGAGGATGAGGAGTTTTGATATAAATAGGAGACTTGATATTGGAAGTGGGAGCGTCTTTTCTCTTGAAGGATATTTTGGTGAGAGTTTTTCTAGGAATGGGAATTTTGGATATTTTGGGGGTATGAGAATTTTGGAAGAGTTGGAGGAGTTTGAGAACCCTTGGAAGATTCGATAAATAGCCTACTAGTGCATCAATGTTCTGTTCTTTGGGGGTCTTGGGCATAGAGGGCCAGGAGGCCATTTAGATGGCTTCCTGGGGCTAGGGAGCCGGCTAGGCCCCTAGTTGGCTAGGAGGTAAAACCGTGGTTCCACTTTGGGAAACGCAGAGAGAATCAATTCAAGGAGAAGATGGAAGCTTACTCAATTTGGACTTCGTCACCATTCTTATATCAAGGTATTTTTCTTGTGATTTTAAATTTTTTATATGTTTTTGTAAACTTCTTATATTTTGCTATGGTTACATGATGCTTATATGCTATTCAATCATATAGTTAAGAAATCCACCATTTGAGCTTGTATTAACACTCTTATGCTTTTGGTTTAAAAAAAGAAAGAAAATTGATGTTTAATTAGATTAAACTTTATAATGCCAATAGAGACATCACAAGAATACACCCATCCATGGTATTTGGTAGCCCAAGATTTTGTTCCATGTTATGGATTCAAGGAATATTGCAATAATATTATATAAAGGGCGTTATGCCTTCTCAATAAAGCAAGATATTATTTTTGTCATCCTACCTTTCTCTTATTCTATTGAATTATTATTGGGTTATTGGTTCTGAGTGCCTTTCTTAGTATAGTTTGAGAGGTGAGGCTCAAAGAACCCTCTTTGAGCCTCACCCCTCCATGTGGCATATTCACTCTATGTTTCTATATCTAGGCTATCCACAACCCAGATCTCGTTGATGTGTCTTTCTCACAACTAGTCCATTGTTTGCTTCAGTTTTGAGGCTACCTCTTCTCCTCCTCTCTTGACATTCAATCCTTCTGGTTCTCATCCCACAAGATCCGTATTAGTAATGTTTTCAGATCCCTTTTGAAGTATTCTTGGGGTTCCAACCACTTACCCCAATTGATGTAGCTCTTCCTACTTCATCCACATGGGAATAATTTTCCCATGCTCAGAATGAGGTTGATAAGGCCATCATTTGTTGAACGGATCCAACACATCTGCCAACAAGTCCATGACATTTTGGAAAAGGCCAAAACTAAGTACAAGCAGTGACATGACCAACATCAAGTTCCACACAAGTTACAGGTGGGTGATAAGGTTTGGTTGCATTTGCAGAAATAAAGGCTCATATGACTCCATCGCAAGCTTCGTCCACTTCGATATGGGTCGTACACCATCACCAAGGAAGTTGGTGACAATGCCTTCGAATTAAACATTCCCTCGTTCCTTGGTCTACACCCAGTATTTAATGTGGAGCTCTTTCACCCATATTTTCCACCATTTTTGGACACCTCGGAGGTAGCAGAATAATTGACACCTACCGAGCTTAATATCGAGTGCATGGAACAAGAAACTATTGATCAGATCGTGGACACACAGGTTAAGGGAACCCACCGACAGAATATCCAACTATATCGGGTTGTAAAATCATGGAAACTAATCCACCAATTCAAGTGGCTGACCAGGATTCAAGTTTAGCAGAAGCTTCCCCATTTGATGGGGGCACTCAACGCAATGGAGACCATTGCTTCCTAACGGGGGAGGACTAATCCAGATGGATATAGGTGGAAACCCACCTATTTCACTAGCTCACAGATGGATATAGGTGGCCACCCACCTATTCCACTGGATCACAGATGGATATTGGTGGCCACCCACCTATTCCACTAGCTCACAACTATTTTACATTGTTACAATTTTCTAGTAATTTTTCTATAGTTTTTCAGGTCCTGAACTTTCAGGGTTGTTTTGAGGCCCTAAATGATTTTTTTTGGGTTTGCAGTGACCCACACGATAATTGTGATCTCTCATGTGGGTCCATTTCACCTTTTTACTCCTCGGATATATCTTTACGACGATCTATTGAATGCCTCAAATGGAGATCGCATGCAAAATTTATGACCCCGAGAAGTTGACTGTTCAACTAATCAATTTGGGGCCGCAAAATTTTTGACAATTCATCTCCTAGGGTTAGGTTTTTGGATGTTGAGGGTACTTCCCCTCATTATTATTATAAATAGGACCCTTCGGCCTCATTTTCTATTCAGCTTGTCGCGAATGAGCATAGCCTCTACAGCTATTCACAGAGATATAGCTACCACCATTCTAGCTGTTTTTATTTTACAGTTTGTTCTATTTCACTCATTTAATAGAATCTGAGTTTATTGTATAACTATGTTTCTTGTCATATATCTGTGTATGTGAATATATATATGCTCTTTCATTTCGTTCTCACATAAATTCAGATCAGTGGTATTAGAGCCAGGTTCACTCTCCATCATAACAAGGGTTTGAAGCTTACTATGGGTTCAAAGATTTCTCTACCCTCATATCTTTGTTCACCATCACAAAGAGAACCATACATGGATATAATACATCCATTGATATGCAACATTTTCAATAATTTTACGAGGTGTACATGCTTCCCATGGAGGTTCCGCAACGTCTACAACAGCCCATGCTACTCTACAAACCCTTGGCCCTCTACATTCCACACTCACATTCAACAAAATTTAGAGGGATGTTTTGAACTCTACATCTGAGTTTCTAAGGGTCTACCATAGCTAATTTGAAAAAAACATTCGTCATCTCAAATGGGTATTTCAAGGAATTTCATTTGTTTCCTGGCTTGTGAAACATGCTTGTTTGAAGTAGCACATGCCTATACAAAATGCGGCTGCACATAGTACACATTTAATAAAATGATATAGGTTCTATAGAATGTTTCAAAGGCTCTACCATAGCTCATTGGAAACGTATTTATGTTAGCTAAAATGGGTATTTCGTGGTTTTTCATTTGGAATTTTTGTTTGAGAGATATTATTGACTGAAGCAACATATATCTGCAAAATAGTGCGCGTGCATGTCCTAAGATCCAAAAAACATTTTCTCACTCCCTGGGCCACGACGGAGCAAGTATATTATATGGATGGAAATGTCTCTTCGATATCTCAAATGGGTCTTCAACAGAATTCAATTTAATCACCTGCATTAGGATCTATGCATAGATTTGCAACAAGACATCAACTCCACCAAAGATCACGAATTTTTCAATTTTTTGGACTTTTATTTAATCCTATTGTAATCATGGTTATGGGTTAACCACACAAAACCCATGGTTATGGGTCAACCACAAAAAACCCATGGTTATGGGGCAACCACACAAAACCCATAGTTATGTATTGTAATCATCGTGAGGATACCTCTTCTCCTCCTCTCTCGGCATTCAAGCCTTCCGGGTCTCAGCCACCAAGATCCGGATCAAGTGAGAAGAGAAATTCATGGAGTACATGGAAACATGTTGATTTTCTATTGAAATAGTGGTTGAGTTGAGGAAAGTTCAAGAGTTGGAGCAAGAGATGCGGGCTTTTACGCATATTCAGTGTAGTAATTTTATGGACTTAGATTGAAGATAGATTTGGTGGTTTCACTTGTCTCTTGCATTTTTTATTTTTTAAATTTCTTCTAATTGCATTTCAATTCTGCTTGCTTTAGAATCCTTTGATAATACATGGCCTTAAAGAATAAAATTTAAAATGCCCAAGCCTACCCTGAGTGGCTTTGAAACCCATTGGAGGAAACATGTAGAAGGGGAGAACCTGATCAAGATGGTGAATATGGTATCGTGTTGACAAGTGGTAATCAACATTCTACTTATGCACTATAGTTGAGGCATCTCATAAGAGGAGGATATGTAATTTACCTAATATATTATAGTATAAAGCAATAAATATCAATAATTCATAATTATATTAATATTAATAATAGGATACAATTTCGAGTTGTAACCATGGAAAGATGGGGTGCAACAATTATATTTTAGGACCTGATGTACTGTGTTACTCATCATTCTTCATATCTATATTTTTATTGTTCAAACATAATGGTGTGTTTATGACTGATCGATGTGCTCACATTTATCAATTTAAAACGATCATATCAACCTCAGGGTTTATGGTACATGTTTTTTCGCGTTGGATAATATATTCGGCCAAGAGACTTCATTTTTGTATTCTAGAGTAATTCCAACTCTAGAAAAAAAAAAATTCTAACTCTCGCTTTATATTAGACATTTACAATTCGTTTTAAGTACTTTTTGAGTCCTATATAAATAAAAATAATAAAAGTACTGTTTTCACCTCAAAAGAATTAGCCACACCAAAAGAATCAATCCCAGTTTGTTGAATAATATTCTTGAACTTTGATAGTTCAAGTATGCGCTTCTAAATTTGTAAAAATAAATTTTTGGTTTTAGAAAATAACTTCATTATCCATATGAGAAACAAGGAAAGAGAGCAATCATTGAGAAAAGAGTAATAAGATTATTTTGAAAGGAATAATACAGATATAGAAGAACAGACTATCTCACACATATTCGCATTTATCAAATAATCAATGTAATTTTGTATTAGTGATTATATTATTTTATAAATTTAATGAATAAATGAATATGTTTAAAAAATGGGTTATTTTTTTATTAGAAGTAAACAAATTTTAAGATTAATATAGTAATAAAAAGTAAACAAATTTTAAGATTAATATAGTAGTTGAGAAAATAAATAAAATTTATCATATTAATAAACAAATATAGTTATAGAAAACTAAATTAAAAAATATAAAATTAATTATATCAAAAATCAAAACATCATGTTAAAAAACACAATTACCTTTTTTAACAAATCAATAATAAAAATTTTGTTTAATTATCCTTAAAAACATTAAAACAAATTATATAAAATTACACTAATCTAAAATTAAACAATCGGGACCTATTTTCAACAAAAGTCAATAATGTTAAAATTCAATAATATTAAAGATTGTATACCATATTTAAAAATTTCATATTATATATTTTTAAAATTATTTTCTATATTTAAAAAAAAAATTATACTTCTAGATGATAAAAGGTTTCTAACATAGAATAATTGACTTGTAGTCATATGGAATAAAAGATCCTATCATAAAGCCATCGTTTTATGACATAACTTATGACATAAAGAATAACATTATTCATCATATTAGGATTCACAATAAAGACCCTTTCAATTAATAGATGTGGATCCAGATTTCACATATCAATGCTAAAAAAATTTATATAGCAATATGCTATTTTGTGCCTATTGATTCTACATTTTATAATAAGCACAATCTAGATAATAAATTTTCCTTACAATGTCTTGGATGCTTTAATGCTAGAATTTCAACTAACCTAGCTATTATTTTCAACAATGATTCTAACCCCAATATTCTATGGATAGATGAGAACTTTGTTTTAGCTAGCGGATACAAAAGAAACTTTGAAGACTTGGTTGAGAATTTGTTTGGTACTGAGCTACTCAAGCATTCTAGTTCGCATGATCTAATAATTTGCAATGGTCTTATGAAATGATTGAAATCCAACTAGATGACTTGTTCCATAGTTTGGGTAGTAGTGTTGTAGATTATGTGATATCTGATATTATCATATACAACCAAATAGTAAATTTTGACATCTTAAATGACCATGAACCCGACTTTAACCATAGAAATTTTACCTTAACTTTAATATTTGACAGGCACATAAGCCCTATAGCATAGAATTATAATAACCAAAATCTCTTGATCTTTGATAAAAATATCTAGTTGATATATTTTTAAGAGATTTAAATAAAGAATTAAATATACTATTAACTAAGGACAATATTGAAGATCTATATCATAATTTTATCATAACCCTATCTGCTTCCATTAACAAGTTTACTAAATTTGTGTCATGTAAAAAGGAGAATAAAACAACCAAACCTTGGTATGATAAAGAGTCAAGCAATGATAAAAATCCATTATGGATGGTTCTAACAAGTCCTTAAAAAGTTGACAAGAACTATAGGTACCAATCCCTAATTACAAGGAACAAGAGAACTATATAGATCAAAAGCAAGAGAATCTCTTGCACCTCTATAAGACAAATCCTAAGAAATATCGTGAGCAAATTCTAAGTCGTAGAAGTAAAGAAAATAATCTAAGTCCCTTGAGGGACTAGAATTCCTACATTAAAAAGATTTATGAATCTCGTGATGTCGTGGACAACATTTAGACCCTTTCTAGAGAGGAATACATTTTATCTTTAGAAGAAATCGAATTTGGGGTTAAGCGACTTGCAAAAGGGTAATCTAAGGACATTGAAGGACACCAAGTATAAATCTTAAAACATAATGGGCCTATCCTCATCTCTCACATCTACATGCTCTTCAATTTAGTAGTGAAGTGGCGTTTCCCTAAAACCTAGACATAAAACCTCACTGTTCCTATTTTCAAAAGAGGCGATAAAATAAACCCATCTAATTATAAGACCATTATGATTATCCATATTTTATCCAAATCATATAGAATTATTCTAGAAAAGGTGATCAACATATTGCTAGAAAGTGACGGAAACATAGCTAAAGGCCAAACATATTTTATAGCTTTCATTCAATTGTGCACCACCTTATTACTCTTAGGATCATTGCTGAGGAGTGTTGCGATAATAAAACCATTGCTCTATGTTTCCTTGTTGGATTTAGAAAAGAATTTGACACAGTGCCCGAAACTAACCTTTAGAATAGATTAGAAGAACTAAAAGTCACTTTCGGGTTGAGATCTATTGCGATAAGGTTTTATGAGAAGTTTATTTCAAATTTTAGGAAATTTGAGGGATGGTTAGAAGAAGTTAAAGTGTATTATAGGACTCAAGCAAGGTTGTCCCCTATTCTCTACCATTTTTGGTATATATCGACAAGCTAGAAGGTTGTTTGGAAGAGGGCAAGTTGTGTTGGAACGAATTTGTTTGGTATAATCATCATCCTTCTTCTATATGCTAATGATATTGTTCTTATGGAAAGGAGTCCCTATGATCTCGATGAGCAACTAAAAATTCTAAAGGAATTGTGCTCTACTATGGATATGACTATTAAAACTCACAAAACAAAGGCTATGATAATCAAATCCCAGAATATCACTTGTAATGATTTCATGCATGACAACAACAACTTGGATTAAATGACTTCATACAAATATCTCAGAATTGGACTTCATCATAAGCCTAAATAGAACTATAGAATCGAGAAAATGATTAATGGAGGGTGCAAATCCTATACAATTGTAAATTAGTAGATCTATGGATTTGGGATAGGAAGAAACTCCTCTTTGAGACTCTCATTACTCGTGAATTTTTGGGTTAAAACATATTTAGAGAACCATGGAGAAGAATACAGAAAACCCAAAAGCGTTTTATAACATATAATCTCAAAATTAAAGGCAATACACCATATCCTATCCTCATAAAAGAGAGTCTATATCCTATTGAGAGAATGACTATGACTAAGTACCTAATGTACAAGAACAAGATAAACAACATGGGAGAAAAGATGAGTTGGCATAAAGACATCAAGCCTTTGCTAAATCACGAGGGAGTTAGTCTCTTTGCATAATATTGATAATATTAAAAGTACTCTTACATTTAAATTTAAGGAGAAGATGTGGCATGATAAAAACTTAGAGAATAAGAGAAAATTAAGATGTTATAAGGAGGTGATCAACCATAACCTATAAGATCAAATGTATCTCTCTATTGCTAAAGTAAGAACAAACTCTCATTAGCACCATAATGAAACAGTGCAGTGGACAATTCCTAAAATGCATGAAAGAATTTGTATCTTTTTGACACCAAGAGAGTTGAATATAACAACCACTTTCTCATAGAATTTCCTAAGTAAGTCCACGTGAAAGAGCCATTTAAAAATATTTGCTACAACCTTTCTAACCTTTTAACTCATCATAATTATGTTGTCTTAAGGATGCTTCTTTTAAAACCTTTTGAACATAGCTACAAAATTCTAAAAAAAAGCAAACATCCCTTTACTTTTTTAAGATGTGATAAATCAAAATTGATCTCAAATATTAATAACTAGCATAATCAAGATCATCATCAAATAATTTTTTTACCCAATATTTAAATTTAACAACTGCAAAATTTATATTTAACTTTTTAAAATTAATATAATAAATTAATTTTTAATAATATATTAAAAATGTTTAATTAAAATTTATAATATAAAACTAAATTAATGCAAAACAAAATATCTCATTACCTTTAAACAGAGTAAGTTAAATGATAAATGATTTGGATTTTTCCAATTAATTTTATTCCAATGGATGGCAGAATTGTTGTTGAAATAGGTTTAAAATGCAATTTTGATTATAAACACTTTCAAAAATTTCCATCTTTAGATTAAAAAATTGTCAATAATAAATTTGAGTAATTTCTTAGCTTACAAGAATAGTTGAAATGGTAATTTGGAGTGATCTTGATAATTTTAAAATAGTGCATTTAGCTAAAAGAAACATTTACAATTACTAAAATTGCATAATTATAAAAATAATAATTTCCAAAAACAAGTTTTACCGATTTCTATGAAAATTTCGCCGAAAAAGCCACAAGTTTTAGTTCTTTTTGAGATTGAAAGACAAAATCTTACTCTGCCTAGTGCCCACCTTGTGTCAATGTCTTATCTGAATTCTGATTACTTTTAGCTCTGTATATGGTATTATTTTTTAAATTGCACGGGCAATCTTTCTGAAATATTTAGTTCAAATTTAATATTCGTATTGCTGAAGTCATGCATTAGTATTTGATAACGATCCAGTCAGATTGCATGTGGTAATGAATAATTAGGTTAATAGCATGGGAAATAGCAAAGCTAAGTATTTAATTGCAAAGCATTAAATGCGGTAGCTCAATGTTTAAGGTTTATTTGATCCATCTAGTTTCCAAATTCAACAGACCTTAAACACTGAGTTACACCTTAAACACTGAGTTACAGCATTAAATACTCTGCACAAAACATAGAAAACAGTGAGTAACACAGTGACCCAGATTACGTGAAGCCGCGGAGTGAGGGATGATGGGTTTTACTAATTACTTTAAACCCTAACCAAGATCTACTCTCATGCAAGAAATTAAACTTAATGCACAGCGGAACTTACTTTCCATAGTCTCTGGGTTGATACGCTCCTGGTCTTGACTTGAGTTGTTGGCTCTCGAATCCTTCCAAGAACTTGCAATCCTTTTCTCTGGAGAGTATCCTGTCTTCAATGGAGCAGACAATTTTTCTGGATGATTGCAAGCCTTGGAGACTCAGCCCTTTTAGAGCAGTGCCAAAGAAAAAGATTCTAATCCTGGGGCTGCTCAAATTTAGCTAATACTTTGGAAACAAGTCCAAAAGAAATCTGGAGTTTCCGATTTTACAAAAAAAACTTCAAATCGGGAAACTTCAGAAAAAACTGAAATAAATCAGAATAAATTCTGATTTCCTTATTTAGCTCAATTTACTGCTATTATTTTAATCAACTATAATCGGTCCATTAACAATTATAATTGATTAACATTATTCTATATGTATTTGTATCCAAATCCTTATTTAAATACGTATAATGCCATGACTTAATTAATCACATTGTTTGGCATGTTTTAATCATTTCATAGATGTAATCTTTCGACAGTATTTGATATCATAATCATAATGCACGTATGTCCAACTTAATTATTGCAATTTAGACGTCTCTAAATCCAACAATCTCCCACATGGACAAGTGCAACCTTTTGATTATATATCCTTAACTTTATTGCATGCAACTTTTCTGTCTTTCTTATCGTATTTCTTAAACAATTCCGTCCATCAATTATGCTAACAAAGGACTTAAGCAGCACTTGTCACATTTATTCGCAACTAAACCGACATAAATCACGCTGCCAACATAACTGAATGACATGAATCTGATTTGGACATATAGTTTAGAAATTACACGCAAGTGTGATTATACGTGCCTATTTCTAATTGAGTCACCTTTACTTTACTGTATGAGGTCAAAAATTAAACTTTAAAGAAAGAAATAATGAAACCGAAACTGAATGCAACTTGTATATATCATCAAAAATGTTTACAATTGCATTACATAGAACATCAAAACAAAACTTAAAACATATTCAAACTCCCACATTTTCTAGCTATCCTAAATAGAAATTACACCCATACGTGCAACATGTTCGTGAAACTTCTTGGGTGGTAATCCTTTAGTAAGAGGATCAGCAATCATGGAGTCTGTACCTATGTGTTCTATACATAATTCATTATTCTGCACTCTCTCTTTTACAACCAAAAACTTAATATCGATGTACTTTGACTTTGACGAACTTCGGTTGTTGGTTGCGTATAACACTGCTGAATTGTTGTCACATAATAATTTGAGTGGTTTCTGAATAGAATCCACAATTTTCAGACTTGTGACGAATTTCTTCAGTCATACGCCATGATTAGATGCTTCATAGCATGCAACAAATTCAGCTGCCATAGTGGAGGAGGCTACCAATGACTTCTTAGCGCTCTTCCATGACACGGCACTGCCTGCCATCATAAAGATGTATCCTGATGTTGACTTCATGCTGTCGACACATCCTCCAAAATCAGAATCAGTATATCCAATGACCTCGAGCTGTTCCGATCTCCGATACGTGAGCATAAAATCCTTTGTTCTCTTTAGATATCTCAACACTCGCTTGGCTGCCTTCCAGTGTTCCATACCTGGGTTACCCAAATATCTCCCTAGCATTCCAGTGATGAACGCAATATCTGGACGTGTGCATACTTGTGCATACATGATGCTACCCACGGCTGAGGCATAGGGAATATCTTTCATGATGTTTTTATCTAAGTCAGTTTGGGGACATTGTTTTAGACTAAACTTATCTCCTTTTGATACATGGGTATCTCCTGGTTTGTTGTTTTCCATGCCAAATCTTGTTAGAATCTTATCGATATAGTTCCTCTGGGATAACCTTAGAATACCTTGAGATCTATCTCTAAGTATTTCAATCCCTAGAACAAATGATGCATCACCAAGATCTTTCATTTCAAAGTTCTTAAATAAAAAATTCTTAGTTTGATGCAACATGTCCTTATCGTTACTGGCAAGCAATATGTCATCTACATATAAAACCAAGAAAATAAATTTACTCCCACAGAACTTAAGGTATATGCATTCGTCTACTATGTTAGACTCAAAACCAAATGAGCTAACAATTTTGTGAAATTTTTGATACCATTGTCGAGATGCTTGTTTTAGCCCATAGATAGATTTCTTAAGTCTGCAAACCATAGACCCTGCATCACCTGATACAAAGTTCTCTGGCTGCTTCATATAGATCGTTTCATCAATGTCACCATTGAGAAACGCCGTCTTTACATCCATCTGATGAAGTTCTAAATCATAATGTGCTACAAGCGCCAATATAATCCTTAAAGAGTCTTTCGATGAAACTGGAGAGAAAGTCTCTTTATAACCAATGCCTTCTTTCTGTGTGAAACCTTTCGCAACAAGACGTGCCTTGTATTTTTCAACATTGCCTTTAGAATCCCGCTTAGTCTTAAATGTCCATTTGCAACCAACGGGTTTCTTGTCTTTAGGAAACGGAACGATATCCCAAACGTCATTGTCATACATAGATTTCATCTCTTCATTCATGGCATTAATCCACTTTTGAGAGTTAGAGCTTTCCATAGCTTGTTTGATATTAACAGGATCATTTTCAAACATGTCAATGTCAAACTCATGTTCTTGAAGATATGCATAATCCTTAGATTGTGTAGATCTTTTCTCTCTAGTAGATCTCCTAATTGGCACAGGTACTAGATTTTCTTGAGGTTCATTTACAACTTGATCTTCAACAGGAGGGGGAACATCATTATCAATTTCTGAATCTCCCACAGGCCCTAGGCCATCAACATTTGTCATGTCAATGTCAGGGTTTGGGTTGGGTTCAGGTCCATTTGTGTTCTCTATTCCATGTTGAGTTTCTAACTGAGTTATTTGTGATGATGAAGTTTGCATATTGTCAGAAGATGTATTTCTAAACGCAATCGGAATTTGAACAAAACCAGGACTTTGGTCCATAGTCTCATTTCTAAATGCAATCGGAATTTGAACAAAACCAGGACTTTGGTCCATAGTCTCATTCGCATTCGTCTCTTCTTCTTCAAAAATATTATCTTCTGTCATATCTCCCCCCACAAACTCATTATCCTCAAAAAATTTCGCACTTCCTGACTCGAAAACTGTATGTTCTGTTGGATTATAGAATTTGTATCCCCTAGATCGTTCAGAATAGCCTATAAAGTAACAACTAATGGTCCTTTCGTCCAGTTTCTTTTCATTTGGCTTATAAGGCCTAGCTTCACATGGACATCCCCAAACTCTCAAATGATTCAAGCTAGGCTTGCGCCCAACCCATAACTCGTAAGGGGTCTTGTTAGCTGCTTTAGTAGGCACTCTATTAAGTATGTATGCTGCAGTCTTTAAGGCTTCTCCCCACAAATTCTCAGGTAGAGTTGTACGAGCAATCATACTTCTCACCATGTCTTTAAGGGTGCGATTTCGTCGTTCAGCAACACCATTCATTGCAGGCGAACCTGGCAATGTATACTGAGGCACAATTCCGCATTCCTCTAAGTATTTTGCAAAGGGACCTTGACATTGTTCTCCTGATCCATCATAACGACCGTAGTATTCACCACCACGATCAGAACGAATGGACTTTATACGTTTGTTAAGTTGTAACTCAACTTCCGTTTTGAACTTTATGAACACGTCAAATGCTTCTGCCTTTTCTTTTATTAAGTAAATATGACCATATCTTAAATAATCATCTATGAATGTGATAAAGTAACGGTGACCATTTCTTGTAGCTTTTGGAAAAGGACCACAGATATCCGTATGAATTAATTCTAAGACATCATTACATCTTTTTGCATCATACTTACGTTTATTAGTTTGTTTTCCCTTTATACAATTCACACAATCACTTAAGTTTGTAAAATCTAAAGGTTGGAGAATATCATTAGACACAAGACGTTCTATCCTTTTCATAGAGATATGTCCTAATCGCTTGTGCCATAATGTTGGAGATTTCTCGCAAGTTAATTTACGTTTTCTATTATCTACATGCAGTGCCTCTGAATGTGAAGTGTCTATATCTAGAAAATAAAGATTATCATAAGAAGACAGGATATCGGAAGCAAGAAGCTTAGAATTTTGACACAAACTGAATTTTCCATTACCAAATGAACATTCATAACCATTTTTGTCCAAATAAGATATGGAAATTAGGTTCCTTCTGAAAGATGGAACCACTAAAGCATCAAAACTTAAATAAAATCCTGTCTTACATAATAATCTAAATTTTCCTATGCTTTTCACTTCTACTTTGTTGCCATTTCCTACGTAAACGTAGCGCTCCGCCTCATTCGGCTTGCGATGGCTTAGGCAACCCTGCATCGACATACTGATGTTAGTCGTTGCACCTGAATCTATCCACCAAGTATATCTAGATACAGAACTTAAATTAACTTCAGAACAAACTAAAGCAAGAGACATATCAGCCTTCTCTTGGGGAGTTTCTTCACCCTCTTTATTGGGCTTGGGGCGATCAAATCTCAGTGCAGTGTCCAACTGCATGATCCCTAAGACTAATTTGAGCTTTTCTTCCCACTGTTTGAAATTGTTCCCCATGAGGGGCTTAATTTGACTTAGATTTGACATTATGTTTAGATCTGAAAATTGAAGAACAAAAGGAAAAATTAGATATTATGCATCACGATTTGATCTTTAATCATAATTCTAAAATCCATCTAAAGGCCCAAATTAAATTATGTGCTCCATTGAATCTTTTAGCCAAAACACCACTAAATAATGAAAAACACCTTTGGGCGCAATCATTACCTTATTGTCTTTTCCGCCTTTGGGCCAGATTGACATATCCACTTGCTAACTACCAGGCCAGTCAAGTGGGGAAGGCAGGTCACTAACGGACCCGGTGCACCAAGCCCCAAATGCTTTTCTAGACATTGCCAGCATATGTGTGTTGCAACTTATTTATACATCACCCTTATGCACCAAACAACTTAGCAGGTGCCAACCCTCCTTTGGGAAAGCTAACACCTACGTCCATTGAGCTTGTCATGAGTCATCCTTGCAATCGTCTTACACAGAGCGGTTCGTTTTGCGAACATCAATGCTTGACTCATGCGAAAACAACACATGTATACATAAAATGCCTTTAGTTAGATTCCAAAATTATACCTAAAATCATCACCCTTATTTGTTAACTTAACAGTTGATAATATGTGCTTGTTCAAGTAAAATATTAACATCTCTAAAAGAAAGTATCACATTCAGAAATACTAAAATACCAAAAAAAAAAACTGGAATGGGTGCCTTTATTGATTCTTTTATGAAACTGTATTTTTTTTTTTACATAAGCCCATATAAATAAGCATTGCAGCCTCAAAAATGATTTAAACACTGCACCCTAAAAAAAAAATCATTTTGATGTAGATGTATTCTTCAGTTTCAGAGGATTGAATCATTATTCAATTACAGATTAATGACATAGTCATAAATGGTATTCAAACATTCCATTTGTTTCTTTTCCTGCCCAGAATGTCATGTGTTTCAATCTGAACGTTCGTTTAAAAAGACTTTGTAAAAGAACATTTTCTAATCACTTTTAATTATATTGCATATAATAATTAAAAAAAAAATCATGATATCCATTTAATATCATTTCTCATAACGTCTTTTAACACATCTGGGGCATAATATATTTATATAACAACCATTTTATAAACTAAACATAAAATATGCCATTTTATGCTATGTACCTAAAACATAACAAATATAATATAGAGCCCATCAGTTTAAAACTGTATGAAATAAAAATGGTTTGCACAGATTTCCATTACATAACCATGGTAATCAAAAACGCATAACTGAAATTTCTACATAACAAATCGATTTTCAAATCCAAAAAGAGTTTACTACCGTAATACTGGCTGGGCCGAGTAAGATCCATATGACCAAATGTATCTTTCTGCGTCTATCTCCTCAGGGTGAAAGGAGATTTTTGGAAGAAAATCAAAGAAATTATTACTGCAATCGTGGTTGATACACAGAGTGTGCAATTATCAATTCTGGAAACGTTTGACTAAGAAATCATTACACAAAGTATGGAAGGGAAGAATCGCTTCGTAGATCTTGAAATGGATGCACTAAGACCCTTTTTTTATTTTTTTTATTTAAGAAGAAATAAAAATCAAAGTAAAATCTGAGGTCGTCCTTCTAAATGGAAGATAAAACACAACAGAGTTTGGAACCCTAACCGACTTGATGAAAGGAAACCAAGCTTTCAAGCCGGCAAATTTATTCAGAAACAGGAAGTGCAAACAGAGCATTCAAAAAAGGATTTATGCCATCGCTGGAACAAACAAAGCATGAAAAACGAGTTTGTATCAAGCTAGGATGTCAAAACTTGATGGATACACCTCCAGTTTGCAAAACACTCTGTTTCTCAAGTCTATACAATGGCATGTTATAAATTGATTTACATGACGCTCTCTACATATCAAGATTGACAGTGTTGATCCTCTCCAAACTGGAAAGATCAATCAATTAAATGCTACCTGAATACCGAAGCATTTTCCCAGTTGCCACGAAATCTTATTAGAACATTTGATTAGCAATTAGGGGAATTGTAGAGAGCATTCTAAGGGCGAAACAAGGGTCTCTATAGGGACAGAAATAAAGAGAAATCGTAACCTCTGTCTTGTGACAGTAATACTGGTTACGCCTAAATCAAGCAGAAATTAAGAGAAATCCCAATGGAGACATACAGGTTTCTCAGCCATCTACCAACGCATAAGACCGAGATATGCTCAAACAGAATGTAAATTTCGTTTTAACTTCAAAGCACATTGTAGATAATATAGAAACGCTTCCATACAAATCTCAGAGGAGACAGAACTTGCTAGGGTGTTTTTCCAGCCAATCTCAGAGTTGAAGCATTTTAAAATCAATCCACGGAGAAGGAAGAACTCGCCAGATCGTGTTGCAGTCACGGCAGATGCTAAAACGTTTTTCTTGAATGGAAACAAGGAGCCATAAGGGAGAAGTAAAACCAATTCATTAACCCTGGACGGCTTTACAGGATTGAATTCAACACGATTTTTAAAGCGGAAAAAAAATGTAAATCGAATATCAGATCTAGAAAACGCATCTCACACTCAGGGGATCACACGCAGCAATTTCAGCCATGGAGACTTGGATTTTTAAACTGCAATTCTTACACAAGGGAGGCTCTGATACCAATTGATGGGTTTTACTAATTACTTTAAACCCTAACCAAGATCTACTCGCATGCAAGAAATTAAACTTAATGCACAGCGGAACTTACTTTCCATAGTCTCTGGGTTGATACGCTCCTGGTCTTGACTTGAGTTGTTGGCTCTCGAATCCTTCCAAGAACTTGCAATCCTTTTCTCTGGAGAGTATCCTGTCTTCAATGGAGCAGACAATTTTTCTGGATGATTGCAAGCCTTGGAGACTCAGCCCTTTTATAGCAGTGCCAAAGAAAAAGATTCTAATCCTGGGGCTGCTGAAATTTAGCTAATACTTTGGAAACAAGTCCAAAAGAAATCTGGAGTTTCCGATTTTACAAAAAAAACTTCAAATCGGGAAACTTCAGAAAAAATTGAAATAAATCAGAATAAATTCTGATTTCCTTATTTAGCTCAATTTACTGCTATTATTTTAATCAACTATAATCGGTCCATTAACAATTATAATTGATTAACATTATTCTATATGTATTTGTATCCAAATCCTTATTTAAATACGTATAATGCCATGACTTAATTAATCACATTGTTTGGCATGTTTTAATCATTTCATAGATGTAATCTTTCGACAGTATTTGATATCATAATCATAATGCACGTATGTCCAACTTAATTATTGCAATTTAGACGTCTCTAAATCCAACAAGGGAGATATACTCGGAGAGTCGGATGGCCATGATTGCACCAAAAAGAACAAAAGGAAAGATGTCAGGACTCAGGAATGGGCCATTTTGGAATCCAACTCAGGCCAAAGTTTCTCTTTTGAAAACCGCGCTCTGCGAGGCATTCTACTAATTCTGTATATAGACTTCTATTTACAAAGAAAAAATCGAATGAATAAATAAAATAAATAGTTGGACATTTGCATAAATGGTACAATGAATTTAGGAGACGAATATTATTTTGAAGCAATACTCCATAGTCGTACAACGAAACAATTCAACAAGTAGTGATACAACCGAGCGTGAGAAGTGTAATAAACAGAGAGTAGGCAATTTTGTACAATAATTAAGAAATAGAAAATAATGGGAAGGGGCTTTGGTCGATTTTCACCTTGGCCCCAGGGTTCCTGATGAAGGATCAAGAGCTTCAGAATATATACCGAAAGGTGGCGTAGAACTTGCTGTACTGTTTGATATTTTGTCTGGGTCAATAACTCTAAGACGTTGAACTTGTTGAGGTGTGGCCATACAGTCCAGATCTATGAAAACAGGCCTGGTCGGCGAAGAAAAATGTTCTTGATCACTTGTCAGCATCGACACCACGTGGGACATTGAAGGCCGCAACGCGGGAGCTGCTTGAGTGCAGAGAAGACCAATTTTGATCACTTTAGTCGCTTCCTCAGGCGAATAACTGCCCTGATCCAATGTGGGATCCATAACTTCCAATGTTCTCTCTTCCTTATACAGTCTCCACGTCTGGTAATTGACCAGTATCAACAAAACATAAAACATTGGTTAGCAAGAATCATAATTCTATGGACTTCTTAGAAAATTTATAATTTAAACTTCAAAGATAAGATCCACATGAGCCATACCGCTTCAATGAGAAACTCCATGTGTTGAGGCAAACCCTGATTCTTTCTTCCCATTTGTTTATGCACCACTAATTAGTGAGCGGGGATTAAATATTGATGGCAGTGACCCTCATCCAAATGTATTATCTGTCATTGTTTCATAACACAAATGTTTTTATTTATTGTGGTGAGTTGACCTTTGATATTTTATTTTTGGTTCTAGCCATAAGTTATATGGGAATTGAGTTGGACAATATCTTACGTGAAAATTGAATATGCATTATGTAGAGCAACAAAATACACACACAATTTGGCCATAGTAAAATTATCATAAATGATTGATATAAGAGATGAATTTAGTTGTGGAATATGGGTAGCATTATGAGGTTTTTCACAACAAGGATGGGTTTCAGAGCCTTAACTATGATCCATGAAGGAAAATAAGGGATTTAGACTATAAATGAAGTTTATAAGGCTTTGGTACCATGAATAGTGCCTCAACCGACTACATAGTCCGTCTAAAAGGCATATTTGGCTTGTGAGTGGTATGCAGGTGTAAAAATGAGGATTTACATACCAAGAATGGGAATTGGGGCCTTCGATTTGGTCAAGGTAGGAAATCAAGGGAATAAGGCCTTGCATGAAAATTCAAAGGATTAAAGTCCATGAATGAGGCCTCTAACCATCACAAAAACTATTTACAAGGAATCTATATTTTACAAGAGAGGCATGGACACCATTTGGAGGTTTTTCACACCAAGGTTGGATCTCAATGTCTTGACCATATTAGGTGGAAAAAAGTAAGGGAAATTTGCCCTAAGTGAATCTTATAGGATTTAAGGGCCATGAAAAAATATTCAAACCACCACATAAGTCATCTAGTTGGAATATTTGGTCTTTTATGAGTGTGTGCAAGAAGATGAGGGACCTTTTAGATGCAATCCTAGTTTTTGAAAACATGATCACGTTACATGGAAATATAACGCGTTTCTGCTACACAACACTTGCTATGGTAAAACCTGAGCCTGACATGTCATTAGACATGTAGGATAGGTAAACATAATGCGTACGCGTTATATAACTACAAAACGCGTATGCGTTATGTAATTATAGAACGCGTACGCATTTTGTAAATCTAAAATCAATTTAAATACATAGTATCAATAACCCACGACGTATTTCAACCATCGGGAACGTGAATTTGAGCTTGGACGATCGCGTATTTTTTTCCCTAAAGTATTGGAGGAGCTGGATTTCATTGGAGGGGAGGCAAATTGACCGGTGAATTGTCATCTAATCAGGTAATTCATTCACCCATACTATTTTTTTGTCAATTCTAAACCTAAATTACCATTTTTTTATAGTTTAAAACAACCTAATTTTTTAATATTTAGCAAATTGGAAATAACCCAATCTCTAATTAAATTCACATCTCCCTCAACCAAGATGAGTGAATAATTACAATGAATCTCTTTTCAAGAACTCAAAAATTCCTAATGCAATCAAAAATCGAAAAAAAAAAAAGAACTCTTCCCTTTCTACAATGTATCCATCCACATGAAACCCAAATTTCCAACCCTCAAAGGCCATTTCCCCATGATAATAATTGAATAAGTTTCCTCGGAAATGGCCATAACAAGATGAAATGCATGCACAAGCGTGAATAGAAAAATGCATTAAAAATTAGTAACTTGGTTTCTCAAAATTTCATCACAATCATTTTTCCATGAACATAATCAAAATTTCATCACAAGTGTATGTAGCTATACATTGCCTCTTAGTTAAGCACCCTTAACTAAATTCCAAAACACATTAACAAAGTGCCTCTCGAGCCTGCCGTTTTAAACATAAAACAATGTATTATATATATAAATACAGAGTTAAAACTAGCAACTATGACTAGTTTTATTCCTTCCTCCAGTTTTAGCAGCCACCACCATTTATCCACTAAAATAGTTGCACTTCTTAGTTATAGCCCCCACCTCATTTGTGTTTTAAATCTACCTTCCTCAACACTTGGCTCTTGTTCTGCGCATATGAAGTAGCCTCTGTGCCCCTGGCCTTACCGCAATGGCAAACAAAAGTTGAAATATACGAACCTTCTCACTGTGATATCAAATTACAAGTCAACACATCCTGAAACCACCATACAATGTCATTCCCCCTCCCTCCAATACGATGCAAGGGAGGAAACATGACCAAACATACCGGGCTTATTTGACAATCTCAGCCCTATACATTACTAAGAAATTCATGGCTAAATAAAAACTTATGTATACATATTCATACTCAACAAACACAATGGAATTAAATGCTATATATACACATAGTTTCATCATGCATATAACAGTCATCAATTGTCACATTGCATAAAACATGATGCATTTCATTTCATCAACATGAACAGTTATCATTCAGAACATAACACAGAATGATCATAGCTTAACCATAGATAATATTTATCTTGAAATGTAAATGTCCAAACAACTGGCTATGTGAGAGCAACGTTCCACCCAACCATAGGTCTTTGTCCATCATGTATTCTTTCAGCTGAGAGACCACCCCCGAGCTGGGTTGTGTATCCACTAAGGAGGAACTAGATGGGCTCACTCACAACCATGGTTTCACTCAACAGCTATGTTAATCCAACACACAGTTGGGTTTATCAAGCATAAAAAAGACAAAGGAGGGAAATGCTAAGCCAATGAGCTCAACCACAGAGCTACAGGCATCTCAAGATAATTCAAACAGTCAAGGCACCCACAGTACCTACCACACCCAACACAAGGAAGGTCCACTTCTTTGCTGCACAATCCCTCGGGCGTCCCTTCCCTCCAATGCTCTTCAGGATGGGAATAGAAAGGTCCAACCTGCTAAATACTTGAGATTTCAGCCTTCACTGGGTTTATCAAGCATTCCCAACCTCTGTTCTAGAATTTACGCTTGGAATTTCTCAATTCGGTGATCAAATAACTCAATCCCGTCACTGGAATTCTGGGCTATAAAAACTGGGTTTTTCTATGGATTTCGGGGTATCTAATACTCTCAAATTTCCCCCAAGGTTCATATCTATGGATCCCTCATTGGATTTTACTGTCAATACCAAATTCTGGGCATTTATGGCTCTTCAAAACGTGGGTTCTTGCAAAGTTGTGATTTCTGGTTTTTCTCACTGCTGGGCACTCGTAATGGATGAAGACTGATGCTGGGATCTTCCCCAATGGAATTGGAATGAGGAAAAATGAATTCCCCTAAGGTAAAGTGACTTGTGGTACAAGAAAAACAAATCCCATACCTGCCATACAAATTTATGGGTTTCCCATGCTCCATTGAAGCCATGGACTGGATTCTTCAACAACTTCCTTACAACAGAATTAAATGTCACCAAGGAAAGTCAAATGGGTTCTCATGATGACATTTGGCAGCATATGGTTCAATCCCACAATGCCCTCACCATCCCCTAATGGAATACACATGTCCGCTTCTCATTCGTTGCTTCCATAGCTAGTTCTGGTATTTTATTGCAATATTAATATTTACATCAAATTATAATATCTCATGGTTTAATAGCACATGAACGCCATAATATCAAATAATTTCCTTTCTAAATAAAATACGGACATACATTAGCGAGGCCTTGGCCTTGAGCTCCATGCTAGGGAAACATACATCGCATGTATACAATATTTACATAAAAGCCAATATATCACAAGGGTCAAAATTGGGGTATTACATTCCCCTCCCCCTTAGAACAACATCGTCCTCGGTGTTCTCAAAATTGAACAAAAATGGGAATGCCTCTCTCATGGCATCCTACAGCTCCCATGTACCCTCATCGGGACTAAGGTGCTCCCATTGGACCTATACCTGCCAGATGGCTTTGTTATAGAGCAAAGTGACCTTCTTGTCGAGGATGCGCATAGGATCTACTTGGAACTCTCCCTCGTTCCACCTATATCACATTCCACTCAATCATATGATTATGATCATTTACATACTTCTTAAGCAAAGATACATGGAAAACATTATGAGCTCTTATGTTAGCAGGCAATGCAACTCTATATGCAACTGGCCCTATCCTATTTAGGACTTCAAATGGCCCACAATATCTTGGTGACAACTTAGCACAACTCCCCAACTTGAGAGAACTTTTCCTTGATTTCACTCTCAAATAAACATGATCCCCAATCTGAAATTCCTTATGCACTCTTTTCAAATCCGCATAATTCGTTTTCCTGTCTTGAGTTGCCTTTATATTATGCCTAATATTAACAACTTCATGTTCCATTTCCTTGATCATCACTGGCCCAAGTACTACCCTGTTCATCGGACTATCCCAATTCACTGGAGTCCTGCATCCTTTGCCATACAATGCCTCAAATGGACTCATTCCCAATGATGCATGATGCCCATATTGTCTGCAAATTCTACCAAGTGTAGGTAATATTCCCACTTGGATGGTTTATCCATCACATACATCCTCAGCATGTCTTCAAGAACCTGATTCACCTTCTCAGTTTGGCCATCTGTTTGAGGATGATATGGTGTATTGAAATTCAATTTAGTTCCCAATTCCTGAAACAATCCTTTCCAAAAATTGGAAGTGAACTTCATATCACGATCATAAATTATTGCCTTGGTGAATCCATGCAATCCGAATATCTCTCTCATGAATATATTGGCAATGTCATTAGCCTTGTGAGTGGAATTGACTGGAATAAAGTGAGCTACCTTTGATAGCTTGTTCACCACAAAAATGATTGAATCATGCTTCTTCACTGTCATGGGAAGACTTGTTATAAAATCCATAGAGAGCACTTCCCACTTCCACTCTGGAATGGGTAAGGGCTATAACAATCTTGCTGGATGTTGGTGCTCTGCCTTGACTTGGTAGCACTTCTGACACCTAGCAATGTACTAAGCTATGTTCTTCTTCATACCATGCCAAAAGTATTGCTTTCTTGCTGCCGTTATAGTTTTATGATATCCTGGGTGTCCAGAATATGGAATTTGATGTATTTCATCCATCACAAGCTTCTTCAAGGATGCACTATTTGGAATGTACAGTTTGGTACCATGATATATCAGAACATCATCATCATCCAGCTGATATCTTGCACATGCTTCATCCACATTACCCTGCTGCAACTTTTATTTAATTTGAAGGCAAGTTTCATCACTGTTTTGGGCTTCAAGAACTCTTATCTTCAAATCTGATTTACACACACTTAATGCTACAACATGAAATTTTATGGTAAGAGCATTTGTAATCTTATTCTCCTTCCCTTTTACATGCTTAATTTCAAAATCAAATTCACAAAGAAATTCCATCCACCTAGCTTGCCTAGCATCCAAGTTTGGCTAATCAAAGAAATACTTCAAGCTCATGTGGTCTGTCCTCAGCTCGAATCTTCTTCCCATCAAATAATGCCTCCACATCTTGAGAGCATGTACTATGGCTGCTAATTCTAAATCATGTGTGGCATAATTCTTTTCAAGCTCTTTTAATTTCCTTGACTCATAGCAAATCACAAATCCTTCTTGCATGAGCACTCCACCTAGCCCTTCAATGTAAGCAATTGTGCACACTACAAAATCCTTCTTTGGATTCCCTATCTTCAAAATAGGAGCACTGGTAAGTAACTCCTTTAACTGCTGAAAGCTTTTCTCACACTTTTCAGACCATACAAATTTGATATTCTTCCTCTGCAATGAAGTAATTGGGTGAGCTATCTTGGAGAATCCTTCAATAAACCTTCTGTAGTAAGCAGCAAGACCCATAAAATATCTAACATCTGCAACATTCCTTAAGAGTATGCCAATCCATGATGGCATTAATCTTTTCTAGATCCACTGCAATTCCTTCTTCATAAATGACATGACCCAAGTACTGCACCCTCATTTGATAGAATTCACACTTTCTTAACTTGGCATACAGTTGGTGTTCTCTAAGGACTTGGAGCACCATCCTTAGATGTTCCTCATGCTCTTCTTCATTACTTGAATAGACAAGAATGTCATCCAAGAACACAATCACAAACTTATCCAAATATTTGTTGAAGACACTATTCATGAGACACATGAATGTAGCAAGTGCATTGGTAAGACCAAATGGCACCACAGTGAACTCATAATGACCATATCTAGTTCTAAAAGATGTCTTGTGAATGTCTTCTTCTTTTATCCTCAATTGATGATAACCAGACCTCAAGTCAATCTTTGAAAACACTTTAGCTTCCTTCATTTGATCAAGCAAGTCATCAATTCTTGGAAATGGATACTTATTCTTGACTGTCACTTTATTAAGTTTCCTGTAATCAATACACAACCTTAAAGTCCCATCCTTCTTCTTAACAAATAGCATGGGTGCTCCTCAATGAGATACACTTGGCCTGATATACCTCTTGTCCATTAACTCTTGTAGTTGCATCTTTAACTCTACCAATTCTGGTGTGCTCATTCTATAAGGAGCTTTGGAGTTTGGTGCTGCCCCGGGGACAAGATCGATGGTAAAATCAATATCTCTCTTTGGTGGTAGTCCCGACACTTCATCCGGAAACACATCTTGAAACTCTTACAACAATGGAAAGTATTCTATCCTTGGTCCCTTGTCCTCTGATGAGTCTGACATATGAACTGCATATAATTGATAACCTTTCTTATAAAACTTTTTCAACTGTAAGGCTGAAATCTGTCTTACTGAAACTTGCTTGAGAATTCCTCTTACCAATCTTAGCCTTCTCCCTTCATCAATGCGTTCATGTGATTTCTCATAATAGTCCAACTTGGATTTGTCTTTCCAACCAATCCATGCCAATTAAGGCACCATAAGATCCTAATGGTAGTACATTTAATTCAACATGTGTGTGGAGTCCATTCAATTCCATGGGGCACTCCACCACTACTTCACTTACTTTTCTCTTGGTCCCTGTGGCTAATTGAACTAGCCAAGACTTATTATGCTTCACTTTTTTAAGAGAACAACCTTCAACTACTTTTGGAGAAACATAACTATGAGTAGATCCTGGATCAATCAAAACAGAAATAGATTGCTTAGCAATCTTACCTTCAACTTCCACCACTGATGATTGATGGTTTGCTTGGTGATTATCTAATGCTGCATAAATTCGAGGCGTTGCCCTTGCCATGTCCTCCACTATAGCTGATATCTTTAAGTTGTGCAAACGTTGTGGATTCTCCTTCCGATGTGGAAAATCTTTAAGCATGTGATTCTCTCCACATCCCCAACACTAAAGTGGTCCTTTTGATGCTTTATCTGCTGTTACTGCTGGCTTGAATCCACTCATTGCTTGCTGGCCCTGTGGAAATTTTCTAGGCTGATTTTTGAATGGTGGCTTGAAGCCACTCTTCTTTGATCAAACCTCCCTCTTGGCTTCCCTTTCTATACTGGGTGAACCTCTGATTTACCTTTATTCTTCTCATAGCAATGCATTGCCATCCTAATGGCTTCATCAAGACTTGGTGGATTAACAAACTCAATTCTATCTTTGAAACTTTGAGGTAGGATTCCAAGGAAGCATTGGATATTTATCCTCTCATCTTTGATATAGTCCACATAACTCAACAATTCCAAAAATTTGTGGACATGCTCTTTCATGGATTTCTATCACAACCTGAGTTCATTGAACTCTTTTCTCTTACTGTCATAATACCTAGAAGAAAGGTATTTCTCCTTGAATTACTTCTTAAATCTTTCCCAGCTGATCTTCCTTTCATTGATCCCTTTAACTTCCAAGAGGTTATCCCACCAAATTGAAGCTTTGCCACTTAGATTGTAAATGGAAATTCTAGCCTTTTCATTCCTTGGATAATCATGAATCCTGAAATATTTCTTCATCCCAAGAAGCCATGTCTCTGCCTCTTGGCCTGTCTTACCCTCTCCATCAAATGTGGGAGGTCTTGCCTTCCTGAATTCTCCCTGTGGGATGCCTTTGAATTTCTTGTTTCCCCAAATTTGCTAGAAGTATGTCTTGGACTTCATTGAGAACCTCTGGAGTTACATGACTTGCTAGAATAAGATCTTGAGGAAGGTGTTCTATGCTTCTTGCTCATGGAACTCTTCCTTGGGTTTGGAGTCCTCTTCCTAGAATGACCTCTAGAGCGACTCCCAGCATCTCTTTCTTCTTCACCTACATGACTTGGGTTGGAACCAAGGTTTATCCTCTGTTGCATATCAGTGAGGCTCTGCAAAATAACAACATTGAGCTGGTTTTGTTCTTCCTGGTCCTTCTTCAACCTTTCATTGAAGTTTACCATGGTCTCAACCAAATTCTGAGGAGTTATTTGCTCCCTTCTCCCATTGGATTCAGTCTCATCATTCCCTTCTTGCACATTCTCTCCTAGCACATCCTCTTCTTTCTCATAAGGATCCTGAGCATCATTTATGGTCACCATTTCCCCTGTATGTTGCTTCTGCTACAGCTATTTAAATCTTATGAGCTGCAAACACTGTGCATTATGAAATTATTTATTAGACATCTTACGAATGCATATAGAAACATACAACATCAATATTTTAATAGAATTAACTCATGTAACAATTCTCAAAGATATCATGCATTCATTTCTTTTGCCCATTCATACAATTCTCGAAATTGCCCATATTGTCAACAATTTATCAAAACAGTCACTGGCACTTTTCTGCTTTGCATATCTATGGGGTATGACAACATCATTCAAATTCTAGTGATGAACTACTGTTCTCTGCTGGATAATATTTCCAATGCCTATCCACGTGCTCCATTCCGACTTCGGGTGTGGAAACTACATTACTTCAAAAATGACAATTTTTACCAAAAATTCTGCACTTTTACACAGTTACAAAATATCCTGAACTGCCAACTTCAACCACCTGTAGAAGCAAATCTAGAAAGCTTCAGCTAAACATTTCTACTAGGCGAAGTTATTCCATACAACAAGGAACACTCAGCAACTCGCGTATCTCTATTTCGATGCACCACTCATTTTCTATTAAATTCTAGATTTGACTACTTTACACTTTTCACATTTTTCCAAAATTTCAAATTTTGGGCCAAAAATGGCTATCTCCCAAACTGTGCATTTCTGGAAAATCTCCTTCTAACATGAATTGTTTATTTTAATGAGAATATGAAATTTTGAGTTCAGTAAATTTCTTGAATCATTCATCTAAGGTCACTTTCATCCACCGCAAGCTTTTCAAAATCTCCAAAAAGTGGCTCGAAATAGTGATTTTTGGTCTTCTCACTCACCCCGACTCCACATCCTTTGGAGTTTGGCTCCAAGATTCCAAACTTAACACTTTTCCTACTCCATGGCTGCTCCAGATGAGTTTCATCTCAATCCGACCTTCTGTCAAGCGTTAGGACACCAATATATAAAAGCCATTAATTCCAATTTTATGCCAAATTTGAGCATAATGAGCTTCGAATCCTCACTGGACCTTCCATGGCCTTCATTAATGGCCTCAGAATTCCACTGAACTCATCCAATTTTGATTATGCATGCTCCTGTTATCCAAAAATCAAATTTCGGGCTCTACCTTTTTTTTTGCCTCCGCAATCCACAACCCGCAACCCGCAATCCGTACTGCGGGTGCGGAAAGCCAGATGCAAGTTCAAAAACTTAACGTTTCCACAATTCTGTAATTGCGGGTGTGGAAATCCAAGTCACAATTACGAAAATGTAATATTCCCGCAATCCCTCAATCCGCAATTGCGGGTGCGGAAAGCCAGGTCGCAATTATGAAAATGTAACATTTCTGCAATCCCGCAATTCCGCAATTGTGGGTGTGGAAAGCCAAGTCACAATTACAAAAATGTAACATTCCCGCAACCTGCAACCCAAAATTACGGGAACGGAAAGCCAGGTCGTAATTACGAAAATGTAACGTTTTTGCAATCCCGCAATCCCACAACTGTGGAAGCACCTTCATTCGTGCAACTTGCAGGGTTCATATCTTCTTCGTCTCTTAACCAAATTAGGAAAGTCTAGTACCGTTGGAAAGTTGTTGGAGAGATCTATGCATCTGTGGGATCCTCTTCCACACTTGATAAATTGGATCCTTACATTTTTCCAATAAAAAATGCCGCCCAAACTTCATCAATACCACGTTAAAACATTCTCTTACTTGCCTGTAACTCACAGATTGGCCCAAGCAGCCTCAGTGTTGCAACATGGGCCCTTATACCACTCTATCACGTCCCCTCCCTCCAATCCGATGCAAGGGAGGAAACATGACCAAACATACCGGGCTTATTTGACAATCTCAGCCCCATACATTACTAAGATATTCATGGTTAAACAAAAACTTATGTATACATATTCATACTCAACAAACACAACAGAATTAAACACTATATATACACACAGTTTCATCATGCATATAACAGTCATCAATTATCACATTGGATAAAACAAGATGCTTTTCATTTCATCAACATGAACAATTATTATTCAGAATAGAACATAGAATGATCATAGCTTAACCATGGAGAATACTTACCTTGAAATGTAAATGTCCAAACAACTGGATATGTGAGAGCAACATTCCACCCAACCATAGGTCTTTGTCCAGCCTGTATTCTTTCAGCTGAGAGACCACCACCGAGCTGGGTTATGTATCCACTAAGGAGGAACTAGATGAGCTCACTCACATCCATGGTTTCAATCAATATCTATGCTAATCCAACACACAGTTGGGTTTATCAAGCATACAAAAGACAAAGGATGGCAATGCTAAGCCAGTGAGCTCAACCACAGAGCTACAGGCATCTCAAGATAATTCACATAGTCAAGGCACCCACAGTACCTACCACACCCAACATAAGGAAGGTCCCCTTCTCTGCTACAGAGTCGCTCAGGCATCCCTTTCTTCCAGTTCTCTTAAGGATGGGCATAGAAAGGTCCAAGCTGCTAATTCCTTGAGATTCCATCATTTACTAGGTTTATCAAGCATTCCCAACCTCTGTTCTAGAATTCACACTTGGAATTTCTCAATTCGGTGATCAAATAACTCAATCCTGTCACTGGAATTCTGGGCTATAAAAACTGGGTTTTTCTATGTATTTCAAGTATCTAATACTCTCAAATTCACCCTAAGGTTCATTAAATAGATCCCCCATTGGATTTTACTATCAATACCAAATTCTGGGCATTTATGGCTCTTCAAAATGTGGGTTCTTACAAAGTTGCGATTTCTGGTTTTTCTCACTGGTCGCCATTCGTAATGGATGAAAACTGATGTTGGGATCTTCCCCAATGGAATGGGAATGAGGAAAAACAAATTCTCCTGAGGTAGAGTGACTTGTGGTACAAAAAAAACAAAGCCCATACCTGCCATAAGAAATTTTGGGCTGCCCATGCTCCATTGAAGCCATGGATCGAATTCTCCAACAACTTCCTTACAACAGAATTAAATGTCAGCAAGAAAATTCAAATTGGTTCTCATGATGACATTTGGAAACATATGGTTTAATCCCACAACCCCCTCACCACCCCCTAGTGGAATACACATGGACCCTTCTCATTCGTTGCTTCCATAGTCAGTTCTGGTATTTTATTGCAATATTAATATTTACATCAAATTACAATATTTCATGGCTTAATAGCACATGAACACCATAATATCAAATACTTTCCTTTCTAAATAAAATCCGAGAAAACACTAGCGGGGCCTTGGCCTTGAGCTCCACGCTAGGGAAACATACATCGCATGTATACAATATTTACATAAAATCCAATATACCACAAGGGTCAAAATTGAGGTATTACATACAGCTTTGGTATTCATCGCACCGTTGAAGAGTTCATAACCATCATGCAATTCTGACTGCGATGTGGATCTAGAATCGTCGATCTAAATGACATCTGATCTCCATCATCGAGACTGTCGACTAGTTAATCGACCTATCCACACCCTCGATCAATCTACTCAATGCTCATGGACTGTCGATTCAACTTAAAGACTTCATATAGAAAATCACTTTGTTTCTTATTTAATTTTCTGAGATTTCCATACAATATAGAGATCGATTTTGCAGAGAGAAATTGTCTATGTTTTGCTCCAAGGAATTGATAATTCTCAGCCCTCTTCCACTTGAATCTCTATCTTCAACTTTTGCAAGATAACCCTAGCTCTATTGAGCTACAAAAAATATAATTAATTAAAGGTCATCAGCTAAACTAAATACAACTCGAATTATGCTTCTTTGATCCTATAAAGAAGGAACATAATCCATGATTAACTCAACTAACTGGTGACTCACTTGACAAATCACTAACTAGATGCTACAATTCTGGAAATGCTCAACTAACCCTATCGATTATATTAGGAAAAGGATCTAGTATCCTTATCCTCTTTATTCAACCTCTCAACAAAATAAAGCAAATTAGAAACATGTGAGACCCTAGGTCTCCTTAAGTTCACTTGACCTAGCAAAGTCATAAATGACTTTACTCAAACAGTCTATGCCCTTGTATCACCAGGTTTATCAATCGCTTTTTAAAATAGTAAAAACAATGGGTAATATATTTCTACATGTCGAGTCTCTAAGCTCATCTACAACCAATTGTATTCCAGTCCACAATTTCCCCATTTTCCATGTTTATAGAACAATGGAAATGGTGAACACCCATGAACTACCTAGAGTGTGTCGTGAGAGTGTTCCCAACCATGATCGAGTCAATTATATTTAGAGTATTGGTGGAAGCCCTGTATCACCCCTTTTCTTGCGTCACATATCCTAATAGTCCCCTGCCCCTGTCGTTTACATATCCAACAATCATAATCTACACTCAGAAAGACCTACGACCCTGACATAGTAACTACTCCTAGAAACATATCCTAAAACCCTTCTAATATTCTTACATATCTCGGCCCTTCTTCCCTTGGATGTTGTCCTAACCCTACATCTATCCTAAACTTCCATCCCTATTAAAGACTATGTTTAAGACATGGATCTGAGTTTTAGCACCTGACATGCCCCGAGGCATGTTACCTTAACCATCTTTCTAAGCCTAGCAAGTCATATCCTATTCTTACTTATTCATTAACTGAATGTAGTCACAGTCCTAGGACTGTGACATTTAAATTTATTTGTTCTATCTCAACTTAATATTCATCCTCCTAATCAACCATCTTGTCATATCAATCACATGTCATAATACTTGGATCATTAATAAATATATGTGATAATTTTGAGAGAACACTGTCATATTCCACTTGTGATATCTTATTAAGTTTACATTGTTGTTATTGTGATTCTAGTCACAATCTCTAGTTGATTATTCAACATCTTAATCATTGATAGTCATCTCAAGTATATGTAATCATATTGGCAAGACAAACTCATACATATCCATTTCATTCCATGCCACTTTGTCCTCCCCTCCAACCACAAGGCGTAATATGTTGAAATCAATAAATTTAATGTTGGCTTATGAAGTTGATGGAAATATTGTTTTCTGCAAGGAACGTAAAGGCCAAAACATGTCAAACTAACACTCCAAATTCTAAGAAGTTTAAACCCAAGTGTGCATAGAAACGTCACCAATGAGGGTTAAGAAGTGCCTTAACTTCTAGAAAGAAGTTGAATGAAACTTACTTTTTAATTGTTAAATGTTTAATTTTAAGTTTTAAATATATGTAAGTGAATGCCATTAAATTGCTTACTTGAGTTTGATTTAATACATTTTCAAAATTGAAGAGACATCATTATATACCATGTATGTGTTTCTAATTATTTTCATATTGATGTTTTTATTGCAGTTGCGGCTATGGACACAAATGCTGAGATACTAATTGAGCTTGCCCGCTTGAGAGGCATTAGTGTGGCTTTTAGTGGTGGTAACAGGATTCGCCGCTCACTTGAATCAACTCTAGATGCAATTGTTGACACTATTTCACAGTCAAGCAATTTACTATATTATATTACATAATATAGAGAAAGAAAAAGACAAGAATATGTTGATGGGCAACACTACACTGCAATCAAAAAGTTGAAAATATCCAAAGAGCACATATTTACATTGTTTAGGGACCCTCGGTTGGGGGAAATCCCAAATGAAAATAGGCCTCATATCTCTATTGAGTGGTGCACATTTCAACGATTTGTTGATAACTAGATGGACAGATGGTATATGGTTTTTGATATGCCACCACATAAAAATAGGGAAATGTCCTTGTATTTCCTTCGAAAGATGTATGCAGAGTTCGTGTTACATAAACTCGTAAACTATTTTGATTTCTTGTAGTTTCAAGGGATCGGTGGGGGGATGCCCCAAAACCGACCCAATGCGAGGCTTCAAGACCCTGATCTCCCTATTCCTGCACCTCGCAGGCAATTTCCTAGGCCAGATGTCCCACCTGCACATCGTGTTATTCCACAGACACGTGATGTGTTTTTTAGTTTGGCACGAGCGGTTGTTCGCCATGGCACTATGGTTCAGCATATGGGTGAGGAATGGACATATGTCCATGGTGTGGTACATACACTAGGTCGTCACGATGCAGGACCATCATCTAGTGTAGGACCATCTATAAGTGCAGGACCATCGGCACATCCCCAACCTAGTTTTGAGCCTCACGAGTGCACATCGTGTGGTTGTCCCTGCTATGGTAATTCCTCAGATGTTGCCTTTAGTGGGGTTTTGAGTGATGTATGTAGATGGTTAATTGTAATAAATTCTTCGTTTATTTTCCTCTTTGTACACACATATATATAGTTTGAGCTAATATATTAATTTTGTGAACTTGCAGTTGATGCTTTATGCCGACAGCAATGCCCCAGAGTCAGATGTTCCAGAATCTACAGGGGGGCATGAAATTCCATCCACTGATCCCGTTGTTGGTGGAGGGATTCATGATGCTACCCAGTTGGCATGCCCCTCTTATATAGCACCCATTGCCGTATCTCACACCGAGGTAAACATTTTAAAATTTTAGTTTTTTAATACTTGTTAATTTGTTAATTTCCACATACTTTACATGTTAGTTCACTAATGCTATCTACGATCTAATATTTACAATTCTTTAAACTTGCAGAAGGAAGATCCTTCACTAGGGAAAGCTAATATAGAGGTAGCATCCATGGTCGTATCGTCCGAGGAAACATCTGGGCTCCAGGTTAACAATTAAAAATGTCATTTTTTAAATACATGTATGTTCGTTGAATCATGCATGTCTAACTACATGAACACTTGCTGACTGTAGGAACCAACCGAAACACTTGGACCATTGCCTTGATTTGTATCTCCTCCTATGCCATTCATGAACAAGGATCATGTGTATGTGAGGTGGCCTACTCCTAGCAAGACTCTAGTTGCCCACAACCATGGACTTACTGATACCATGGTAATGTATATCCTTCGATGATATTTGTTTGTTAACTTGAAATCCAGTGCATAAATCATTTTTGTTAATGTTTGAATTGCATGTTTACTGCATCAGGAACCATAGTTTTCTATTGCAAACCTCACATCAATGGTTTATGCAGCAATCAGTGTTGCATCTGCAATGGCAACAAGTCACATAGAGGTATGTAACAATTTCAACCTCATCTTTACATAGTTTATTATTGTTGTCTATTGTTTATTCATGCATGTCTAACCATTTCAACATTTGGTGATTGTAGCCACCAGCAGTAGGAGCAGTTCCTGGCGCCCCTGGTTCGACCATGGTTGCGAGCATCCTCGATGTTCAACCAATAGCTCCATCTAATACCATGGTTTTGTATATCCTTCGATGATATTTGTTGGTTAACTTGAAATCCACTGCATAAATTGTTTTTTTTAATGTTTGATTTGCATGTTTACTGCATCAGGATCCAGAGTTGTCTATTGCAAACCCCCCAGGGGTCATTGATGCAACAGTCAATGTTGCATCTGCAATAACAACAAGACACATAGAGGTACACCTATTTCAACATGATCTAGACATAGTTTATTATTTTTGTCTATTTTTTATTCATGCATGTCTGACTATTTCAACATTTGGTGATTGTAGCGGCACCAGCAGCAGGAGCAGTTCCCGGTCCCCCTGGTTCGACCATGGTTGTGACCATCCTAGATGTTCAACTAATAGCTCCATCTGCTACACAAGGAATGCAATATCCTTTGTCACAGTCTCTCGTTGAGGTGAGATGTCCATTAGTGACCAAGTGTTTAATTGTTGAGTTAATTTAGATATGGTCTTTTATTTGCAGAGACCGATTCCATAGAGGAAGAGATTGGTGATCAGACCATGAGAGTTGCCAATTCTCCATGGAATCTAGCGGTGGGAGGAAAGATGATCAATGGTGGATGTCTTCCCATGGGGTTTCATCAACTCTCATGACCTCCAAAACAGACTTGTCCATGTGGAAAGTCTAGAGGAGAGCATCCAGTTGGGATGAAGTCTGTTGTAAGGGTGGATAAAAGGATGTAGATACCATTGAGGAGTGGTCATTAGATGCTGATTGGATAGCCTCGTATGTATATTCTGTTGGTTTTAGAGTCATGACATCTCCAATCGCGTTCAACTTGTCAAGCTCGGGCATGAGCCATTGGTCATTGGAGTTGGCTGGTGATGGGATCATAGAAGAAATCATGTTCACCGTGGAAACATGGGAAGGGGGATCCAGTGATGGAAAGACTCCCATGAGGGATGATTCCCTGAGGAGTCCTACCCCCACACTCTCATATAATTGGGATGAATGACCTAAGAGGGATACATTGTCGCTAGGGTGAGTATTGGTGTCTGGTGTACAGAAATCCAGTTGATCAATAGTAACAATTTTCCCTTGGTGGGGAAATTGTATAATGCGGAATACAGAAGATGCAACTGCAGTCATGGCATAAGACCAATTACGACCAAGGAGTAGATTATAATCCAATGGGGCGGAAACTACTTCCACATTGATGGAAATGGTATTTCCCCCTAGCTCTATAACCAAAGCTTGTAAAAACCTATGTGGTTGGAGTCCACGACTGTCAAATGCTTTCAAAGTGGTAGGGGAACGGGTAAACTTGGCAGAGCCAATGGCTCGCCAATAGGATAATGAAATTACCGAGGTGGATTCTCCTTCAGCTAATATAGTACGATGGACGCTTTTCCTAGCAACATGGGTAACAATTTGGAACGCAAGTTGGTGGGAAAGTCTCAGTTTAAAGTACTCAAGTCGGAACATAATAGTGTTTGAGGAATCGGGGTCTACAGCGTCGATAGAAGCGAGGAGAGTCTTGCGTTGATTAGGATAGTTTTGCAATACTTCCAACGTTAACATAGAACAAGGGGCTTGCACTAAGTCCACTACAATGTTGTAGTTTTGAGCAACCCGAGCATTGGGATTGGAAACAAATTTTCTAACCGTCCTCTTGGGTGGACGTAGCACTAAATCAAAGGAACGTTTCTCAATAGTGAGAAAACCTTGCAGTGGGGGAATGCCCGATGTAGAGGCGGAATAATTTTTAATATTGCTTCTGTTAGATTCCTTAGTTGGGACCGAGTCATACGAATGTGATCGAGTGTTCAAGTTGACAGTTTCACTACGCGTCATGAGAACACGAGCTGTAGAGGATGATTCTCCTTGAGGAGGAGAGGGTTGTTGCTCAATCATTTGTTGTTGTTGCATGGGGAAGGGATCAGTTAAAACTACGGGTGTTGAGTCCCCTTTTAGGAACTTTTGGGCTTTGTCTCGATGTGGGCACTCTTTGGTAAAGTGGTCGTCACCGCACAGTAAACAGGGATACTTAACCTTCCGCTTAGGTTTGGTGGTATCAGGATTGTTTTGTTTGGGTTCCTGTTGGTCGTAAGACTCTTTTTTTCCCCTTGTTCTTTTTATGTTAGGAACCCGTGTCAACCCTTCTCTTTACTTTGTTAATATATTGTTGTTGGATGCATATGCTTTGTAAGTCGTCCCGTAGTATTTGTTGATCCATAGTTTGTATTATTGTTGTTGGATGCATATGCTTTCTACGTAGTATTTGATGATCCATAGTTTGTATTGGCACATGGTATTGACCCATGGTATTGGTGCCTAGAATTAGTATATAAGTTTGTGTTGAGACCAATGAAGGTACCGTGAAGTTATTTTGTATTGAGCTTGCTCAAAGGAGGTTTCCCCCTCAAAGTGGCCTACGATCAATAAAAATATTCTGTGATATGATATATCGTGTATTTCATCAATTAATTGTTGCAGGTTCTTCACGTCTGGTATCAGAGCACTTTCTTGGGCTTGTTGGGTGAAATTTCTGCCAAATTTTTTCGGATATGTTGCAAGTTCGGATCTGGGAATGATCCCTATCTGCTTAACTATGGGAATTACTTGGGAATAATACCTAAAAATCATTGTGAGGAGTACCACAGGAACCCCGAAGTAGCTGGCCCATTGAGAGGACCTGCCAGCGAAAAGGGCAACGACCCCTACCTGATTGACTAGTTCCCACCTGTGAGGTAAACCAAGAGTTGTCATTTGTGGAAAAGCAGTTATCAGTTTTACTTGAGCCGTGGAGTGAGGGGTACTGCCCCAATAAGAAATCCGTTAGACAGCATTGGTGGCCAAGTGAATCCCCTGAACCCTTAGGAAGCCGAGCATACCTGGGGTCCATATCTATTTTTCAGCTGATAAATCACAGATTTCCTCTGTCCAGAACTGTTTCTGATCACTTCCGCGTCATTGTAGATCCGTCTGTTGCCGATCACTTTGGTATCATTGCCAATCCATCTATTTCTGATCCCTTCTGCGCCGTAGTAGTTCGATTCTAGAAAAAAAAAGTATAAAATTATGTTTTTTCATCATATCTCCCTTGTTTTCACTCTGTTTCCCTTGAAACTTCCCTGACACCCCTGTAATCCCATTCGGTATATTTAATTTGTTAGGAACCCATGTCTTTACTTTGTTAGTATGTTGTTGTTGGACGCATATGCTTTGTAAGTCGTCCCGTAGTATTTGTTGATCAATAGTTTGTGTTATTGTTGTTGGCGCATATGCTTTGTAAGTCGCCCGTAGTATTGTGATCCATAGTTTGTAGTGGCCCATGGTTTTGACCCATAGTATTGGCACCTAGACTTAGTATGTAAGTGTGTGTTGAGACCGATGAAGGCATCGTGAAGTTATTTGTATTAAGCTTACTCATAGGAGGTTGCCCCCTCGAAGTGGCCTGTGATCAATATAAAAGTGATTATGAGTTCTGTCATTTCTGCTATTTCGCATATTCTTATTAATTAATTGTTGCAGGTGCATTACATCTGGTATCAGAGCACTTTCTTGGGCTCGCTGGGTGAAATTTCGGCCAATTTTTTTTCGCATCTGTTGCAAGTTCGAATTTGGGAATAATCCCTATCCACTTAACCGTGGGAAGTACTTGGGCATAAGCCCTAAAACTCATTTTGAGGAGTACCACAGGAACCTCGAAGTAGCTGGCCCATTGAGAGGACATGCCAGCGAAAAGGGCAACGACCCCTACCTGATTGACTAGTTCCCACCCGTGAGGTAAACCAAGAGCTGTCGTTTGTGGCAAAGCGGTTATCAGTTTTACCTGAGCTGTGGAGTGAGGGGTACTGCCCCAATATGCAAGCCGTCAGACAGCATTGGTGGCCGAGTGAAACCCCTGAACTGTTAGGAAGCCGCACATACCTGGGGTCCATATCTACTTTCAGTTGAACTGTTGTCGATCAGTGCTGCGCCGTTTCAGATCCATTTTGCAAGCCGTTCCAGATCCAACCGTTTTCAATCCATTCGGCGCTGTTCCATATCCCTTCCGAGCCGTAGCCACTCTAGTTTGAAAAAAAAAAAATCAATCTCCATATCTCCCTTGTTTTCACTCTGTTTCCCTTGAAATTTTCAGGGAACCCCTGTCATCCCATTCTGCATATTTCATTCCTGAGGACCCTATCCCCAATTCCCCTTCCCAAAGCCCGAAATACAACATTTGTCTATTTTTAGGGTTTTCCATAACTTCCTCATATTTCACCCAATCACCTTCAAATTTTACCACAGAGTTCCTTTCTGAATTCTGCTTCTTTGTCCCCCTCTGCCAAAATTTCCCATTCTTTCACCCCGCTTCTGAAATCCTCATTTTTGCTTCCCTGTCTAGTCGACAGTGTCCAACACCTAGTCAAACCCCAATTACCCTTCAGATTTTTTCCCAAGTCCATATTTTCCTTTACTGAAGCAATTTCTGTTTTTGTTTTCCTACCCAGTAAAAAAAAAAAAAAAAAACTCCTGGTTATGGTTGTCACCCGTGCAGGAGCAAAAACCATGAAAGACGCACTTGCAGCCATCCAAGCCAAACTCCAGGATTTGGATGAAAAATTTCCCGTCCTCCATCTTGAACATTTAGCTATGAACAACAAACGACAGTCTGAGTCTTCAGCAGACAATGGGTTCTCTTCTTCCAACAATTTCCGTGGTCCGAAGCTTGATTTTCCTTGCTTCAATGGTACTGATCCAACTGGATGGATCTATCGTGCAGAACAGTATTTCAGTCTGCATAATACTTTTGATGTCAACAAAGTTCTGCTGGCATCCTTTCATTTGGAACATGAAGCTCTTCAATGGTACCGTTGGTACATCAAGGTTCATCTAGAGCCCAAATGGTCAGACTTTTGCCAGCTCCTTTTGCAACGATTTGGTCCTAGTGCTTTTGATGACTTCACAGGAGCCCTCACTAAATTTCGCCAAATTGGCACTGTGAGAGAGTATCAAACCGAATTTCAGAACCTAGCCAACCACACTGAAGGATTGTCTGATGACTTTTGCCGGAGTTGTTTTATCAGTGGTTTAAAGGATTCCATCCACTCTGAGGTCAAAATGTTCTGTCCCACCACAATGATGGAAACCCTAGGGTTGGCTAAGTTGGCAGAAGACAAGATTGCAGCCCAACAACCCTCCAAGCCCACTTTTGTTCCATTCCGAAATATGGGTTCTCAACGACCACCTATACCTCAAGCTCCTCAACCGACTCCTATCAAGCGTTTTCCTGAAACAGAGATGCAAGCACGCAGAGAAAAGAGGGCTTTGCTATAATTGTGATTAGAAATCCACTGGGGGACATAGATGTGTTTCGGAAAAGCTCTATCTCTTGGATGTGGATTCTTCGCCTGCCTCTGAAATTGGTGACGAAGATCCAGAAACACTGGATGCTCCAGTCGACATTCAGGAACTGCCTATTGACCCTCCGTCTCAGGATGACCAGCCAGATATATCTCTCCATGGTTTAACCGGAATCACCACCCCCCAAACAATGCGGGTCAGGAGTTACTTCAAGAAGCTTCCTCTTACAATACTCATTGATTCTGGTAGCACTCATAATTTCATTGACCCTCAGATCGCCAAACAAGCTAATTGTTTTATCCATCCTTGCTCCAAATTTGAAGTCATGGTTGGCAATGGGGGCACCTTACCTTGCAAAGGGAAGTGTTGAAATGTGCGTATCTCTATGGGAGATTATACCTTGTGCTCTGACATGTTTGCCTTGACCTTAGGCGGATGTGATGTGGTTTTGGGTGCTCAATGGCTACGCACGCTTGGCCCTATCTTATGGGATTTTGCTGAACTTTGGATGCAGTTTTCCCTCAATGGACAAAAACACACATTGACAGGATTACAACCAGGTTCTCTCAGCATCATCAGTTCACATCGCATGGAAAAACTCCTCAAGAAGAATTCACATGGTGTCATCGCTCAGCTCCATTCCATTCAGATGCAACCATCAGTGGTCTCCACTACTCCTTTGGATCTACAGCAAATTTTGGATCGATATACAGATGTCTTTGCTGAACCAGTGGGATTGCCACTTCCTAGGCCAGAAGACCATCGTATTCAGCTCCTTCCTGACAGTGTTCCTCCCAAAATCAGGCCCTATAGCTACCCATTTCACCAAAAAACGAAGATTGAAATGCTCGTTCGGGACTTATTGAAGCAAGGTATTATTCGCTCAAGCACTAGTTCCTTTTCTTCTCCAGTTATTCTTGTCCGTAAAAAAGATGGGTCATGGCACCTCTACATTGACTTCCGAGCACTTAATCACCTCAAAATCAAGGATAAGTTTCCAATTCCTGTTGTTGATGAGCTTCTTGATTAGCTTCATGGGTCTCACTTTCTCTCCAAGTTGGATCTTCGTTATGGGTATCATCAAATTCGGGTTCATGAGGATGATATCCCTAAAACAGCTTTCCGCACACATGATGGCCATTATGAGTTTTTGGTCATGCCCTTTGGCCTCACTAATGCTCCTTCCACATTCCAGGCCTTAATGAATAAAATATTTTGACCCTACTTGCGGAAATTCATTATGGTATTCTTTGATAATATCCTCATCTACAGTAAAACATGGGATGAACATCTCCAGCATCTGGATCTTGTCATGCAACTTTTCTTTGACCATCATCTCCATGCCAAGCAGTCTAAATGTGTTTTTGGACAGAAGGAAGTTGAGTATCTAGGGCACATTATCTCAGCACAAGGGGTTCACGTGGATCCTTCCAAAATCGATGCGATGAACAATTGGCCGCATCCTCAGACACTCAAAAGACTTCGTGGTTTTTTGGGGTTGACTAGCTACTAGCGCAAGTTTGTCAAGGATTATGGGAATATTGCAGCTCCATTAACTGCTCTATTGAATAAGGATGCTTTTACATGGACACCTGCTATTCAGTGTGCATTTGACAAACTAAAACAAGCTATGTGTACTACACCTGTTCTAGCTATGCCCGATTTTTCCAAGCCCTTCACTATTGAGAGCGATGCTTGTAGCCATGGACTTGGTGCTGTTCTCCTTCAAGATGAACACCCCATTGCGTTCACCAGCAAAGCCTTTTCAGGTAAGAATTTATCTGCCTCTACCTATGAGAAGGAAATGATGGCTATTTTGCATGTAGTACAGAAGTGGCGCCCATACCTATTAGGGAATCATTTCTGCATCAAGACTGATCACCAGAGTCTGAAATATTTCTTGGAACAACGTGTCTCCTCCCCGGCACAATAGAAATGGGTTAGAAAACTCATGGGTTATGACTATGAGATCACTTACAAGAAGGGTAAAGACAATATTGTGGCAGATGCTCTTTCTCGCACATTTGATGCCCAAGGTTCTCTTTCAGCTATTTCTTTGCCTGTTCCAAATCGGTTGCAATCTGTTCAACAGGGTTATGTCAATGACTCTTCCTTATCTCAAATCATCCAACGCTTGACCAACAACCCTTCTGCTGTACCACATTACTCTTGGGATGGTGCGTCTCTGCGATACAAGGGTCGTCTGGTGCTTCCCCAGAGCCCAGATCTTCAACAGGCTGTCTTCTATGAACTCCATGATTCTCCATCGGCAGGGCACTCTGGGTTCCTCAAAACGTATGAACGAGCACGACGTAACTTCTTTTGGAAAGGCATGAAAAGGACAATTCAACAGATGGTGGCCGAATGTGATACCTGCCAGCGCAATAAGGGTGAAACAACACTCCTTCCAGGATTGCTTGAACCCTTGCCCATACCTACATGGATTTGGACAGATATTTCTATGGATTTCATTAAAGGGCTCCCTAAATCTGGCGGGAAGACAATGATTCTCGTTGTGGTTGATCGCCTCTCCAAATATAGTCATTTTTGTGCTCTCAGCCATCCCTATACAGCCTCCTCCATCGCTCAAATTTTCCTGGACCAGATCTTTCGTCTTCATGGCATCCCTTCTTCCATTGTCTCAGATCGTGATGCGACTTTCACCAGTCATTTTTGGACAGAACTATTTCGCCACACTGGCACCAAACTGAAGATGAGTTCAGGGTATCACCCACAAACAGATCGTCAGACTGAAATTATCAATAAATGCTTGGAAACTTATCTTCGTTGCTTCACCTCGGAACAACAACATCAGTGGGCAAAGTGGCTCCCTCTTGCTGAATGGTGGTACAATACCTCTTACCACACTACCTCTAAAATGACCCCATATGAAGCAGTCTATGGTCAGGCACCTCCAATTCTTCTTCCATACACCCCCACCAGTTCACCAGTTCAGGAACTGTACACGGTCCTTCGAAACCGTGATCATATTCTTCCCATTTTGCGGGACAATCTTCACATGGCAAGAAATCGCATGAAGCAACAAGCTGATCAGCACCGTTCTGAGCGCACTTTTCAAGTCGGCGATATGGTTTTTCTTCGTCTCCAGCCGTACAAGAAATCCTCCTTGAAAATCAAAGGGCGTCATAAGCTCGCTCCATAGTTCTATGGGCCATATCGGATTCTTCAGAAGATTGGGTCCGTTGCTTATAAATTGGAACTTCCTCCTTCTTCCCGCATTCATCCAGTCTTTCATGTCTCTTGTCTGAAGAAAGTTCTTGGCACCAACATCAGTGGACAAACTATTTTTCCCGAACTGGATGATGAAGGATCCATCCTTTTGGAGCTGGACGCCATCCTCAATTGGCGCACGCATCAGCTTCGCTCTCGCTCTATCACAGAGGTCTTAATTCAGTGGCATGGCATGCAACCAGAGGATGCTACATGGGAACCACTCCTTCAGATTCAACAACAATTTCCACATCTAAAGATTTGAGGACAAAGCTTTTTTGAAGGGGGAGGGGATGTTAGGAACCCATGTCTTTCCTTTATTAGTATGTTGTTGTTGGACGCATATGCTTTGTAAGTCATCCCGTAGTATTTGTTGATCAATAGTTTGTGTTATTGTTGTTGGCGCATATGCTTTGTAAGTCGCCCGTGGTATTGTGATCCATAGTTTGTAGTGGCCCATGGTTTTGACCCATAGTATTGGCGCCTAGACTTAGTATATAAGTGTGTGTTGAGACCGATGAAGGCACCGTGAAGTTATTTGTATTGAGCTTGCTCATAGGAGGTTGCCCCCTCGAAGTGGCCTGTGATCAATATAAAAGTGATTCTGAGTTCTATCATTTCTGCTATTTCGCATATTCTTATTAATTAATTGTTGCAGGTGCATCACATCATTCTTGAGGACCCTATCCCAAATTCCACTTCCCAAATCTAGAAATCCCACATTTGTCTATTTTTAGGGTTTTCCATAACTTCTTCAGTTTTCACCCAATCGCCTTCAAATTTTACCACATAGTTCCTTTCCTATTTCTGCTTCTTTGTCCCTCTTTGCCAAATTTTCTCATTCTTTCACCCCGCTTCTGAAATCCTCCTTTTCTGCTTCCCTGTCTAGTCGAAAGTGTCCAAAACCTATTCAAACCCAAATTACCCATCAGATTTTTTCCCAAATCTAGATTTTCCTTTACTGAAACATTTTCTGTCTTTTATTTTTCTACCCACTCAAAAAAAAAACTCCTGGTTATGGTTGTCACCCGCGCAGGAAGAAAAACCATGAAGGAAGCACTTACATCCATCCAAACCAAACTCCAAGATCTGGATGAAAATTTTCTCAGCGTCCATCTTGAGCATTCAGCCATGAACAACAAACGATAGTCTGAGTCTTCATCAGACAATGGGTTCTCTTCTTCCAACAATTTTCGTGGTCTGAAGCTTGATTTTCCTCGCTTCAATGGTACTGATCCGACTGGATGGATTTATCATCCAGAACAATATTTCAGTATGCATAATACTTTTGATGTCAACAAAGTTCCACTTGCATCCTTTCATTTGGAACAGGAAGCCCTTCAATGGTACCATTGGTACATCAAGGCTCATGATGAGCCAAAATGGATAGATTGTTTCCAACTCCTTTTGCAACGATTTGGTCCTAGTGCTTTTGATGACTTCGTCGGAGCACTTACTAAACTTCATCAAATTGGCACTTTGAGAGAGTATCAGATAGAATTTGAGAAACTAGGCAATCACATAGAAGGATTGTCTGATGAATTCTACGGGAGTTGTTTTATCAGTGGTATTAAGGAGAAAATCTTCTCATAGGTTAAAATGTTCTGTCCCAACACAATGATGGAAGTCCTAGGGTTGGCTAAGTTGGAGGAGGACAAGATCACAGCCCAACAATGCCCCAAATATACTTTTGTTCCATTCAGAAATATGGTTTCCCAACTACCTCCCATCACGCCAGCTCCTCACACCACTCCTATCAAGAATTTTTCTAAAGCAGAGATGCGAGCACGTAGAGAAAAGGGGCTTTATTATAATTGTGATGAGAAATTCACTCGGGGACATAGATTTGTTGAGAAACAACTCTATCTCTTAGATGTGTATTCTCTGCCTACCTCTGAACTTGGTGCAGAAGCTCCAGATACACTAGATGATCAGGTCGACCTTTAGTAGCCTCCTATTGACCCTCTGTCTCTGGATGACCACCCAGAGATATCTCTCCATGCTTTAGCCGAAGACACCACCCCACAAACAATGGGGGTCATGGGTTACTTCAAGAAGATCCCTCCTACAATACTCATTGATTCCAGTAGCACTCATAATTTCATTGGCCATCGGATCGCCAAACATAATGATTGTTTTGTCCATCCTTGCTCCAACTTTGAAGTCATGATTGCCAATGGGGGAACCTTACCTTGCAAGGGCAAGTGTCATAATGTGCGTATCTCTTTGGAAGATTATAACCTGCGCTCTAACATGTTTTCCTTATCCTTAGGCGGATGTGATGTGCTTTTGGGTGTTCAATGGTTACGCACACTTGGCCCCATCTTATGGGATTTTGCTGAACTTTGGATGCCGTTTTCAGTCCATCGGAAACAACACAAATTTACAGGCTTACAACCAGGGTCTATCCGCATCATCAGTTCACATCACCTGGAAAAGATCCTTAATAAGAATTCACATGGTGTCATCGCTCAGCTCCATTCCATTTAGATGCACCCATCAATGGTATCCACTACTTCTTTGGATAGATATGCAGGTGTCTTTGCTAAACCAATGGGCTTGCCGCCTTCAAGATACCTTTCCGGTACAAATTTAGCCGCATCTACATCTGAGAAGGAAATGATGACTGTTTTACATGTAATACATAAGTGGTCGCCATCCCTCTTAGGGAATTATTTCTGCATCCATACTGATCACCAAATTCTGAAAAATTTCCTTGAACAATGGGTATCCTCCCCAACACACCTGATATGGGTTAGCCAACTCATGGATTATACCTATGCACTCACTTACACAAAGGGTAAGGACAATCTGGTGCTAGATGCTCCTTCTCGCACAATTCATTACCTAGTTTCTCTTTTATCTATTTCTATGCTTGTTCCAAATTGGTTGCAATCTATTCAATAGGGCTATGTCTTCTATGAACTCCATGCTTATCCATCGATAGGGCACTCTAGGTTCCTCAACAAGTATGACCAGGAATAGTGTAACTTCTTTTGGCTAGGACTACAAATGACAATTCAACAGATGGTGGCTGACTGTGATACTTTCCAGGTCAACACGAATGAAACGACACTCCTTCCGGGACTACTCGAACCGTTGCCCATCCCTACACAGCTTTGGACAACTATTTATATGGATTTCCTTGAGGCACTCCAATGGTACAATCCCACATCTAAAATGACACCATATGAAGCAATCTATGGACAGGCACCGTCAGTTCTTCTTCCATACACCCTTAGCAGTTCCCTAGTTCAAGCAATTGACTCGGTTCTTCGAAATCGTGACCAGATTCTTCTCATTTTACAAGACAATCTTTACATGGAAATAATTCAAATGAAACAACATGCCGATCAACACCATTTTGAGCGCACTTTTCAAGCAGGTGATATGGTTCTTTTTCGTCTATAGCCTTCCAAGCAATCCTCCCTAGAACTCAAAAGGCGCCAGCATTTATCTCAATCTATCACAGAGGTATTAATTTAGTGGCATGGCATGCTCCTCGAGGATGCTGCAAGGGAACCACTCCTTCACATTCCGCATCAATTTCCACATCTAAATCTTTGAGGACAAAGCTTTTTCTAAGGGAGAGGGGATGTTAGGAACCCATGTCAACCCTTCTCTTTACTTTGTTAATATATTGTTGTTGGACGCATATGCTTTGTAAGTCATCCCGTAGTATTTGTTGATCCATAGTTTGTATTATTGTTGTTGGACTCATATGATTTGTAAGTCATCCCGTAGTATTTGTTGATCCATAGTTTGTATTGGCCCATGGTTTGTATTGGCACATGGTATTGACCCATGGTATTGGTGCTTAGAATTAGTATATAAGTTTGTGTTGAGACCAATGAAGGTATCGTGAAGTTATTTTGTATTGATCTTGCTCAAAAGAGGTTTCCCTCTTGAAGTGGCCTACGATCAATAAAAATATTATGTGATTTGATATATCGTGCATTTCATTAATTAATTGTTGCAAGTTCTTCACATTTTACCACTGGATTTCTGAGGTGAAGCAGATTGGACTGAATTCACTTCTGTAGTGGTAGTAGCGATGGGTGATCGGTTAGTGTTGTTCCCAGGCTATGATGCAGATGGAGTGGAACTAGCATGGATATGTGGTCCACTGGATTAGGAAGCAAGCTAGTTTTGAATGGAACCGATGATGTTGTCAGCATGAGGTCCCGGGGGTGGTCCTGTTGTTCAGTGACGGCCCCACCCATGGTGACATCTTTGGCCACGACAGGTAGGAGTGACTTAGTAAACCAATCTACAAGGAGTTGGTCTGGAATGGGATCTTTAATCAAACGTTGTCTCTGCCTCCACTTGTGAATATGATCGAAAATATGAGTGGCGATAATTTGTCCGAGGGAGGTCAAAATATATGTACCGATATTGTAACGGATTGGTAACTGAAAATGTGTCAAAAATGACATGGCCAAGGATTAGAAATCAGGAAAAGAGTGTTGTGGTAATTCGATGTACCACTTGGCGGAATTAGTGCCAGTGAGGGTTCGCTGGAATAATCTTAAATTGATGGAATCATCCATTAAGGAGTTAGACGAACACCACAAATGATAGGTCATTACATGGTTTTTGGGATCCTCGCCCAATTTACCATCAAACTTCGGGATGTCAGATGGTAACTTCACTGGGATAGCTGGCCAATTAGTACCATGATAGATGGGATCGTTGGTCAACCGTAATAAATCTGGGAGATCGAGTGTACCCAGAAAAGGTAATTGTTGGTTGGACTGTGGATATTGGTAGTGTTGATATGGCATCAGTGTACCAATAGGACCATGGACCAATTGGTCGTAGGGTCTATTATCACATATATAGTAGTCGGGCTACCATATTCTATTTTCCATATTCCAGTACACTTTTCATCCAGTTCCCTTACATTGAGATGACGAGATGAGCATCTATTATGGATCACTATTGTATCATGGACAACAGTTTTATTCCCCATGCCATGACTGAGTTTCAGGACACTCAGAGAGGGGAATAATGTAGCTATTTAACTCTTTATACAGAGCAGTTAGTATTTCCCAGAGTTGTAGCAGCAGAGTTTTAGTGGACATATGTTGGTTCAGATATTGCACATTCAGGTATATGGCTCAGTAGATATATTCTTGTGTTATGGTTATATTGCTTTTATATTCATTCTTGTATCATCTCTTAGCATTTAGTATCATGATTTGACAATCATATAGATACACTACAACAAATGCTAGAATTAGCATCCCATTTAGCGTCCCTTTTAGTGTAAATTATTTTTCATTGAGTGGTCAAAGTAGACTCTAAATGGGATGTGTCATGGAAAAAATGTAAAGAGTCTAAAATAACATCTTGTTTTTCTTCCTAGATAGCATCCTTTCTAATGTCTAAAATAGCACCCATTTTTCTGCTTCCAGAATAGCGTCCAATTTTTCTTCCTAAATGACGTCGAGGTTTGCTTCCTAAATAACATCCTATTTTTCTTCCTAGAGATCGTCCTCTTTTACTTCCTAAATGACGTCCCCATAAGTGCCCTATTTGCATCCTTAAAAGCGTCGTGTTAGCATTTATGTTTGCATCTACATTGGCACCATATTTTCATCCAAATTAGCATCCAATTTTGCATCCATATGTGCTACCACTTTAGCATCCCATTTTGCACCATGTTTTACTTCCATTATGCACCAATTTTCGCTTCTAATTTTGCACCAATTTTTGCTTCCTTTTTTGCATTGTGTTTTGATACCAAGATAGAGCCAAATTTTTCTTCTATTGTTGCACCATATTTTTCTTCCTATGCAGTGCCATGTTTTGCATCCATAAATTGATCACAGGAAACCTAGAAGGACCAGCGGGATCTCTCGAAGGTAAAGCAAATATCCACTTCTAGAAGTCCTCTTTTTCTTTTGCTTCTGCAAAGATTTCGTTTTTCTTATGCTGCAGGGTCGGTCACAACATATTTCAAGCAATCCTCAAATGAGGACAGTGACAACGATAAACTCTCTATTGGTTACACAAGCTTATTAAATTCAAAAGCTATTATCAACTTATGGAACAGTTGTGTATCTCTCAACCATACCAGTTGGTGGATTCAAATTAATTGTGCACAAAAGCTTACCTCCCTCGACATAATAGTCACGATCACAAATTTCAAGTCGACGAGTTTGTCAAATCGAACAACGCTCTGTTTAACATGGATGAATAATGAACGAAAATCGAAATCAATTTCAAGTCGAGATAGACATTACAGAATCACGTCGTGGTATTCAGACTATTTGCAGGTAACGTTAGTTCAGGAAATCTATCACTAGTCATGGTCCGACCACCCCCTTTCTGTCGACCCTTCCGACCACCCCCTGGTCATGGAACCATCGACCATAATATTGATGAAGACCGACAATAACAATTTGCCATTGGAGACATAGTCTGTCGAGGTTCGACAGGAAGTTGAACAAAATGATCTCTTCATTGCTTAAGTCTCAATTGTGGGATATATCCCAAACCCAATTTTCGACACCATAATTCTCAACTGTACTGGAAGACTTCTTACAACACACACCAAAAGATCGAATCAAGGTTTTCACCATTGCCTTCAGAGATACTTCCCCACCCACGATTCCCCACAAGCTATAAAAACAATAAAAACTAAAAAAAAATATATTAAACCAAACTAAACCGACCTACGATTTCTCATAATTATTCATAGTCGCCTGTAATTACACAAATTTTTCGAGGAATTCTATTTTAAAATGTTGTGTGACATATTTTTGATATCTCATAGGATTCAAATCTGGCGTGCACTTCAAATTCAAAATTCGAAATTCGTCCCATCCTAGAAGTAACCACGGATCGTGCCAAGCTCGTCGAAGGCCATTACTAGAATCATAGACCTTTTCTATAGTGCCCCTCCATTTATCAGTGGTTCCTCTGATGTCAACTCATAAGCTCGTGCATGTTCTAATTGGTAGAGAATTACAGGTTAGGTTTATTCTTTAATGGAGAATTAATTTTGGTAGATGATTATAACAGATGCTTATTCTTTAATGGGTTGAAAATATTTTTTTTTTGCATTTTTGTAAGAGTTTAGTTAATTTATACTTATCAATTGAAGTATGATTATTTATATACTCTTCATATTTGAAGGACTCGCCTTCCAATTGAAATTAAGACCCACCCTTCAATGATCACTAATGGGCATCATACCAGACTCAGAGTTACTGCCCATCAGTGATCACCATCACTTCCTCGACCTCTCCGACCTACTTCCTCGACCTCTCCGACCTACTCGACCTCCTCGACTTCGACTTTCCACAAACAAATTAATCTTCACAAAATATAAATATAAAAAGTCTTGGGAAACCCAAAAATGTATCGAAAAGTGAACTTGTAATGAAACCCTAAAATGATTCACAATGTGAATGAACTCCAGATCTGTATGCGATTTTGATTGCATAGAAATACACACTATTATATATCTGAAAATTTATGGCCCAAAAGTGCCACGTTTAAACATTGACTGAGGGTGCACCAGAGGGTGCAAAAATGTAAATCTTTCAAACATGCTATAATAATTGTTGGCCATCCATTCGAGGATTGATTCCGACCTCCTCGACCTACCCAACCTCCCCAACCTCGACCTCCTCGACTTCTCCGATCTCCTCGACCTTGACCTCTTCCAACCTCCTCGACCTCGACCTCGACCTCTATTTTTTTTTGTTAGATTTATGTTTTTGTTATAGTAAATTTTGGTCATGGAGTGATTATGCTTCTGTCAATGGTTCCAATGGCCTGTCAAAACTTTCATTTAGTATAACTGATCTGGCATGCCCAAAATTTACAGAATCACGTCGTGGTAATGAACTCTTGCAAATAGTCTGAATTTGGAAGCTGCAAATGCACACACACCATGTATTAGTACTTCCATTGTATTTATATGATTACAATTCATTTTCTAAGAAGTTTGACGCGATTCCAAATTTAAAAAGCATTTTAATACTGTAATGATCAAAATGCATTTTAATACCGCAAATAGAACTCAAACGAAGTAATCTTTTGAAATTTATACCGATTCGTAGGTTGATTCTCTTCAACTCTGATTGCAAGTGTGGCGATGCCTAGGACCTGTATATGAGTATTGGTTGTAAAAGTCCCTTTAGAAAAGAATATGTGTAGAATTTACAAGCATTAACAAGTATTGAAAAAATTCAACCTTCAGCTCTTGTTATTGAACTGCTGGATGATGTAATAGAGGAGCTTCTAGTACTGAAAAAATTCAACGAAAAATTCTCAGAAATGGAATGTAGCTCGAATAAAAGCTGAACAGTTATAGGTAAGGAAAAAGAATAATATAAGCTTTACCTTGTCTCGAAACTGCACTTACCTATGTAACCTCCAATCTCACAGGTATGCATCCATGTCATTTTCAGGTTCAGAAACCTCTCTATCTAACTTGTGTGTGTTTTAGGGAGCTTGTTCAAAATGCTCTCCATGCTTTTAAGAGAAAAGTTATCAGAAGTAGCATAAGATCCTGTATCTTAATTGAATATATGCGTAGTTATTGGCACTTTGCTCCTATATATATATAAAAGAGTTAAGTTCATAAACCCTATCTTTTGTCTGTTAGGATTCTTATATTTTGATGTGAAGTTGCAGATATGAGGCAATTTATACAAAGACACTTCCACAGAAGATGAGTGGATAGACCTTCTTGGATATGTATGGCGATCACAATGACCCTGTGACAACAATTAATCCTAAGCACACCTATGGATTGAAAGCTCCAACAACACATCCAATATATGAAAACTTCCACGTCAATGTATAATTCTACCATCCTTTTTGTGACATTAGCAATTGTTTTATGTATTTCTATTTTTACTTCCACACATGATGATTTCAATTAGTCGAAGGTTGAATTGGTGTGGAACGACTGGAACCAGTCGCATAGACCTGTTGATGACTATATTCTGCTAGAAGTTGTCCACCAATATCACTTGTCAACTAAGAAAGGCCATCGACCAGCCAATCGGCTCTTATGGCCATCAACCAGACAGTCGGTTTTATGGGTCTTACGGTGATTAAAATCTTACTATTAATTGGTCCATCCACTTTAGTTAAATGAGCTTAATTGGTCGAATGAACTTATGAGTTAGTTCAATCGTGTATGGTGATATTTTCAATCTCGGGAGGATAATTTTTTGTCTTGGAATGAAATGAAATGCTGTCGTCCAAGCCTAGGTCTTGTCACTATAATTAAAAAAGAAAGGTACGAACAAAGGTCATATGAAGATAATTTTTTTTTAAGAAAGGTCGTATGGACTAAGTAAAATGGTTGGAAAAGTATGTCGGTGCTATATGATATAACTGACATCATCAATTCCCTGATACGTGACCTTCAACGAACAGTTAGAGTTAGTTCACATCGTCAAGCACTTAATTGTTTAGTCGAATTAAATCCTTGACCGCAAATATAAAGGGCAGTCATTACCTTCATTAAAATTGTATACAATGATACTAAAGGTTATATTTTTCCATTATGCTGTGACTTACGTAATTTTTCCACTGTGTAGCGATCTGCTCGAAAACTAAACATGTTTACTTTGACAATGAGAGATTCAAGGAAATAATTCATATAACATCTAGACATTTTATTCAAAAGCTCCATTGGAGACATAGTCTGTCGAGGTTCGACAGGAAGTTGAACAAAATGGTCGATGGAATCCATCGACCATTTTGTTCAACTTCCTGTCGAACCTCGACAGACTATGTCTCCAATGGCCTGTCAGAGCTTCTGTTTAGTATAACTGATCTGGCATGCCGAGAATTTACACAATCACGTCGTGGTAGATGCAGGAAGACTGTAATCGGAGTGATGTATCAATCATCTTTTGATAGTAAAATCTAATGAAATTCAGTTGAAAATGTGTGTAGGTCGCGATCCCCGATAGCTTCATCCTCGACAAGTTCATTGACGAACATTTAAAAATTTTGTGATGAAGAAGCCAAAGAGAGGATGAACTGGTCGTTTGATTCCTTCTCTGCTTTAGAAGGTAATGTTGTCGGCTTCTTCGTTTTGGATGAAGTGTATTCAGTGTTGAAGATAGACCGATATTGTCTTGGCGCTTGATGAGGTCGAGGAGGTCGGGCAGGTCGGAGGAGGTTGGAGGAGGTCGAGGAGGTCGACATTGTTACAAAATTTACTCTTTTCCTAGCGACGTTCCTTTTGCGCCTCCTGGGGCAAATGCTAGTAATAACACTAACAACAATGGGTTAAAAAATTGTATTGAAATTATACAAGATGTTATTAAAAAGCTAGAAGCGTGAAAACCTATCATTATGATTGTGATACTTGTAGCCTTAAAAAAACATGAATTATATAATGAGAAAAGGATTTTGAGAATATGAATCATATAATGAAACAAGAGCCACGAGGTGGCAATGTCCCCGAAATTGGCATCTGTTCTCGTGGAAAAGAGAAAGAGCAATTGCTTTAGGAAGACATGTTAAGTAAGATTAATTATCCATGCATGAACAACGACTTCAAAAAATTGGACTCTGATCTTTTTTTATGTTGTTTTTTTAATAATTGTTTATTTCAAATAACCATGAGCATAAAATCAATTTAGACTGTAAACTTGTCTCATTTTCATGCAACCTAAACTCAATAGAGATCAATCTCCATCCAATACACTTGTCTCATCCTCTGAAAATTTAAAATTTGTGGAGACTAATTTCCATTCTCAATCAAAAGTGAAAAGAATTATAGCAATAATTATCTAAAACCTAAAGATGTAAAAATATATCATATTCAATATACTAGAGCTCATTGTTCTGTTACTCACTCCAAAACTCAAGGACAACGTTAGTAAGCTATACACACTATAAATTATTTTTATAAACTCTAGTTTAATAAAATTAAAACTATATCAGAGTTACACATGTAATTTTAAATATTTGAAAGATGTACAAAGAGACTGATGGGTACAAATGAGTTATTATTATATATCCTTGGAGCATAACAATCATTTCGAAATGAAATTAATTTTCTAATTAAATTTCAGTAATGACAAAAAAATTCAAACTTATTTATGGAATTCCTTTATTATGCAACTACTAAATCACCATATTGAAGTTGAAAAGAAATTGGGAACTTTATCATCGATAGTGTTAAAACTGCAGACTTATCAAAACTGAAAAGGAATTGGCAATGTAACCATCAATAGTATTAAAATTGGTAGCATAATGATTTATTTATTTAAATGGAAAAACAAAAGAAGAAACCTAGCGCTTAACAAGAAACTTGAGATACACAATGTTTCATAGTAGCTGCAACGTGATAATAAGCGGCCAGCAATCAGTGTGTATAGTTAGTTATACAAAAAAACAACAGTAACTAAACCAGCACGGATTTGATTGTCATCAAATCTGATCATTGAACCCTGCCATATACAAAAACAGAACAAAGCTTAGTCCAATTTCAGTGTTATGTTTTTTTAAATCAGACAGTGAAAATAGAATCAATTCTTGGGTTGGTTGTTGAACAAATTCCAGCTGCAGCTGTATTAAAAATTACATTTCACTATTAAAAATTCTAATGAACATAACTCATGATGTGATTATGCTACAATTTTTAAATGCAAATTTTTTTGCAATGTTGGGTATTTGTGTGTGGGCTAGCCGAAAGGGATGCAAGCTGTATCAGGATTGCTTCAAATTGATTGGTTTTTGAACAATGCTGTTGTGTTGTGTGGCAATGGAATTTTGAGGAGATAATACCTCAGCCAAGCAGAAAGTAAAATTTTTTCATTGTTTTTTATTAACAGTGGCCAAAGCTGAATCTGTTATGCCATCGAACCAAACACACCTAAGATATTGGCAAGTGGTGAGAAACGCATAAAAGTATCTTTTAGTGTGCTGGTATTTCACTTGTATGAAGAAAAAGTTGTTTAGGTTACCGCGTCTCGAGTCATCAATAATATACAATTTATTCTAGAGTCCCATTGATTTACAACTGTGTGTATGATAGGTGTATTTTATTTCTATTATGCGGATTATAGCAGCAGATTCGAGTTCCATCGGCCTACGCTGTCCTCTATTTAATTAGCGGAATAGCATTATAGCGGATTAGAAGTGTTGTTGGGATACCTTTCAAGAATGCCAATCCCTGCTAGCATATGTCAGCATGCACCTGGATTGTAGGTAGGGAATAAATGATAATCCATCCAGTATCTCTAAGAACTGACTATATTGGAGGGCACCAACTTTAATGCAATGTAGGTGAGTCATGACGCTAGAAAGGAAAAACAATGATGAGTTCGTCTACTTAGATCAAGCAGAATTCAAACAAATAACTTTTAAATAATTTCAATAATATAACACATTACCAAAATATGAAGAGAAGGGAAAATTTATAAATTTATAGCCTATTTATAGCTTCTAGCTATGAAATAATAGGCTATTAACCATATATATATGATTTGTTTGGAGAGACAATAATATTTTTTTAAAGTATATATATGATATGGAAATTATTCACATAGAATGTCACCCAAGCCATGCTATTTCAACCTCTTCGGCAAAGTTTGAACCTGTGACAATTATCTTGTTAATTTTTTAACCCATAAAAATTATCATGCTTTATGAATGTATTTTTAAAGAACATTCATGAGGTGGCAATGTCCTAGACATTGCCACCTGCTATTGCAAGAGAACGTATGCTACAAAAAAAAAATGAGAAGCTGTTGGAAAAGGGAGGACCCATTTGCACAAAGCTGTGAGCAATTGAATGGTCTTTTTAAATGTCTATTGAATAGATTTAACAACAAGGATGCTTGGATAAGATGCAAAATGTGTGCTAAGCCATCTTTAAACTTATTTATAACTGTTCCTTAAAAACTGTGTGATTTAATATTCACGGCATTTCAAGATCCCATAGACTGATTTACAGTTGTTGCTTAAAAACTCTGTGATCCAATATACATGGAAATTTCAAGATCTTATAAGCTAATTTGTTAGTTGCTGTTTAAAATTCTGTATTGAAGCAAGTGGTGATTTTGAACCCTCCAAACATTAATAAGAATCTGGAACGAAATGCCTAGACCTGATTTTCTTTGTAATAAACTACATCATGTTATGAACACATTATGATAGAAAGGAACATATTTAACTTGCAAAAGAAAGGAACATTTTGCCATGTAGGAAATATTATATTCTATATGTAAATCTATGGCAAGTATATTTGTCTACCTAGCAGATGACAAAAACTATGGAAATGTTAATCAACAAAAGTCTTAGTGTATTTTTTATAAGCAACTAAAGGCATTACATGAGCAAAAAAAAAAGGTCTTCTATAGTTCTATTAATAAAGCAGAGGATAGAAAAAGAATAAGTCCAACAGGCTGAGTTTTGTTAATAAAGTAAAGGACAAAAAAAGGGCAATAAGTCCAACAGACTGCAGTTGTGCTCTTGCATGAGCAAATGGATCTTTGCATTTTTTTTGTTCTTGCAAAAATGTTATCTAATATCAACTTTTGTATTGATTGTAGTTCCAGTTTCATTGTGGTGGTTTTTTATCGTTGTTGCACCTACCAATAGCATTCAAACTGTAGTCAGAATAATTGCGAAAAAGTAGCAAGAATACAAGTATTTGTGAAGACTAGATACTATTCCAACTGTAATATTGGAATTACTTGTAGTTTATCTCAAATTTCATGATTGCAAGCAATAAATCTTTCGGAACAATTTAGCATGAGAAAAAATCTTATGAAGATTAACAAATTATTCTACTATATTCTGTAATAAATTATAGTAAATTATTTTGCAATACTACTTTTATCAATAAATAGAGTAGTAAGCGATTGGAAATAGCATTTCACCAGATGTTAGTATTTTATTCTATCATTAGACTTTCGAATTTTGCAATACAGAGTCAAAGTCATATGTGAATCAAAACTTTGTGAAAATTAAACTGGTGATATGCTCATAAAGTGGTGACATGTGTATGAAAGAATAAGGCCAAAATGACAATCCTCATTCTATAAAAAATATAATGAAACAAAATAAATTTAGAGGAAAGATGAGGCTGGTAAATATAAAGGAGAACCAACTGAGAAGCCAAATAGGAGGGTTGAAATCGAAAGAAAAAAATTGTTGAAGCTAAAAAATGAAAAACAAAAGGCAAGAGAGGACAGACTAAAGCTAGTTGAACTTGAAAGAATCAATAAAAAAATAAAGGGCTGGGGAAAAATATCTTTACAAATAGATTTGAAGAAAAAGGAGAAAGAACATAGACAAGAACTTAGAAAGGAAGCAAAAGCAAGAAAAATAACCAAATATTAAAGAAGTAGTATAAGCTGAGGGAAAAGAGGAAGATGAAATGCAAAAGTTAGCAAAATAACAAAAGAAAATGGAATATGAGATGATAAGTGAAGCCAAGAAAATAAGGATATACCTAAAATTGACTAGCACTATAACACTAGACAAATTGAAGAGGCAAACTTTGATGATTGGATTGATTAAATCATGGAAGACCTGATCATTTCTAAGTAGAATAGGTGTTAGTGAAATGAATAAAAGGAAAGGGGTAATTATTGAGGAGGTGGTGACTCTGAGTAAGTTAGAAAATGTGTTATCATGGGGAGACACACCTATAACTAATCTAGTGGATGACATAGATGGTTTGCAGTTGATAGCCTATAATAAAAAAAAGAAATCAACTGTTAATGAAGCATAAAGGAATAGGAAATTAGATTTGGATAATATTGTAAGCTATAATATATATGCTTGAGGTTGAGTTTTTAGATGCCAAGAATAACAGATTATCAAAATTGATATCAATGAGTCTAGCAGTAACTCATGCCACTTTAGATAAGGCTGAAATTAAAGAGAAGGATGTACAGAAGTATGAGAAAATAATAGCATCATTGGAAATGCAAATAAAATATTATAAGTAAGATTAGAGTCTGATGACAACGTTCATCGAATATGCATCGAACAGAGTGTAGCAAATGCAAATGTTGAAAGAGATTTCTAAGGAAAAAAATTTGCAATCGCAAGAGTTGAGTTTAAAGTTTTTAATTTTAGACAAAGAAAATTTAGATTGGAAAATCACACTAGAAAGAGCACAATATTGGTTCAGGTTTGTAAGGAAAAGTATCCTGACATTTTATTATTGACTCAAGAAGAAATTCCTGATATTGAACAAAATCTTATCTATTTGCAAGAAATATATTAAAAAGTCTGAAATACATGTAAAATATGAATGAACAACTTGATTGACTACATTGAAGATATTATAGAAAATATGTAACTTCACTGTTTTGGATTAGTATAAGATTTTCTCATAACTGCTCAAGTAATAGAATGTTATGAGAAATTGTTTTAGGAAAACAAGGTCAATATTCAAAATATAGCATATATAAATAAAAGTCACCTATAAAAGTTTTTGACAGAAGAGGTTAAGGATATAGTTGATATGCAATTTTATTTTTCTAAATAGATAAATACATAAATATATTTGCTAAAGGGATACTGATTTTGCTGGCCTTGCTGTGAAAATACAGTCTGCAGAGGCCGGTAATATTGAATAAGAAGCTTGAACTGTTTAGAACAGAAAGTAGATTTGTGTACCTGGAAATCAGTTTCTTTTCAAGTTGATGATTCTGTTATCTAGGGCCAATGTAAATAGCCCTTGCTGAGAAAACCTTCGCAGATTGAAAACTCTTGATGATATGTTTTTTGAGTATTCTTCAAATGAAATATTTGCTACTTCTGGACAATACTCTTTTAGCTGTGGGATTGCGTAGTGTACATTCTATCAACCCATCATTTGTGTCCAAATTGCATTCCAGATTATGCTCATATATAATTTCCATTTCTTTTTTGCAAAATGCACAGACCACACAGCTCTGAATCAGTGGTTGTTTACATTCAGCGCAAATGCATCGATACGGAGGTGCAAATGAATTTCTTGGTCTGAGTATTCTGTGTATCTGTCAAAGTCACAGAACAGATGACCATAGAAAATGCATATAATATCACCATATTTTTAAATAGAATTATGCTAGCATTTCTTTCTATTTGAATAAAAATTAAACTTATATTCAAAGCAGTATGGCTAATTACAGTGCTAATGCACCATGTAGCCATTGGCTAACTATTGTTAGCAGATTGGTGGAAAGCAAAGATACATTGCGAAAGCAATCTTTGGAACCTGATGAATAAGAGTGTTGTCAACAGAGTTATAGGCTTGAATATAAAATTTGTTGCAATGCAAACAATGTTTTGAAGCACTCCTAGGAAGAGAACAAATTGTGCTTTCGCACCATGCAATAAATATTGTATATGCGAAGTGGATTGTGATTTAATTGACATGCAAGGTTGTATTCTCATAATTTTGCTTTTCACATTGAAAGTACAAACACATAATGCAGTTTTTGCAAAAAGCAGATATCCAAATCTCAAATGCCGCTGCAACTGCAATTCTGAGGAGTTAAACAAATATAAAACCTGTTTCATGGCACTCTAACTGTGCTGGATGTATCTTTCGATCACAAAAATCTAGTCATGTCACTGTCATGCTATGTAGCATTAATAATTTTAGGTGGTGTAGGTAATGTGAATTAGTTGGACGCACTTGTGGTAGTTAGAAGCCTTGTTTGCAAACAGAGCTTCATATTGGTTAGATCTTGAGATAAAGATGTTGTCATAAATTGGGAAGTGTAAATGCGATCAATTTATAAAGCAACTGGCGTCAATTCACAATACTCCCGAGAGATTTTGTGCTGACATGGCTTCAACCAATCTTTTTCAATTATAGTATTTGAATCTTTCCATAAATTCTTAGAAGCTTTTGATAGATTTCTTTTATTTTAAAAGTATTTGGGCTGCTTGACTATGGCATGTCAAGGAATCAATTATCACTTCCAAGTTATCAGCTGTAGGAATCATAGTGAAATAAGGAGAAGGAGAGACCCATCATCAATGAAGAAGAATTGTAAACGTGGTTGAATCAGAAATGTGAATCTATTTTGCCAGTGCATGTTGTTCATTATAGAGTAATTCCATTTGAAGTCTATGTACCTAGAAAGACTCTTTGGAATTGGATTTTGTAGAAACTTTAAACCAAAATTCATTGTCGAGCACTGCAAGACATTTCCCTTAGAGGGCATATTAGCATTGTGAATCAAATTTTGGTTATTATATATGTCTATTATTCCTTGTTTATCTTTCTTAGGCTATAGGGTACAAGCAAATGGAGCACTTACTTTGGGGAGCATGGCAATAAACGAAGTTTGTCTTTTTTATTTTGGGGTCTCTGCACTTTGTTGCAAAATGCAAGCTTGGCTTGACTAATATATGTGCCGAAGGAACTGTGCTATCTGCTAAGTGCATTGTTTCAGACATGGCTGGCAATGCATCTTGTAAAATACTTTGCGCACAATGCTACACAAGGTAATGGCATATTTGTTTCTTTCAACTCTGTGGCATAGTTGTGGCTAAAGCCTGGATCCAATGTTCTTAATAGAAACATGAATCTTTGAAGTTGGTGTCCAAACAGTTGTACAGGTATTATTTGGACTACCATTGGGGATGAGATTTGATAGCACATTCAATAAATTGGAATTTGGGTTGCTTCGCTCTGTTAGAAGCAAATGTATAAAAAAAGAATGGTTTCTGTACATAGGGTGGTTAATGAGATAAGGACAAATAAAAAATGGCTATTCTAATGATAAATTAATTGATGACATCTGCTTTAAGCTGTTTACTATTTTTCTTTTATTAGAGTATGCCAACTGATTCTAGAAGTTTGCACAATTAAGATAAATATGGATGCTCATAAGACCGTTCTAAAGGACTATAAACAGTCTTATGGGATTCCTTTATGGATTATTTCTCCAAGGAAACTTTGCTAAGGTTTGATCAACTGGTTTTGTAACGAAATATCAAAATAAGAAGTGGAATCTTTGTGATGCTTAAGTTAGGTGGACCAGAAGGTGTCAAGGCATCTAGAAGTCCTATTGTTCCTTTAAGACATGTATTAAGACACATGTATCATGGTCGTTGGTTGTTCATTGTTAGTCTTATAGTATTAATGTGTTGTGGTTAGCCACAAATCTGAAATGATAATGTGTTGTTTAATTGGGAAGACCAATTCAATAGCCTTAAACATATGATTTCAAATCAGACTCAAAGAAGTCTTAAAATTAGTTATGATGTGCTCAAATAAATCTAACAACTAAATTGATTTTATAAAAAACCAAATACTCCTGACTGAATGGCTAAAGAAGCTTAAAATCCATAGCTTTAAGCAGGAATCTGGCAATATCTTCTTGCAAATTATTGCTCCATAAATGTATGTTAGTGTCTAGTAGCTCACATAACCATTGAAGAGCAAATTGATTTCCTTCTATCTGACCAATGATATATGGCTTTGCCAAATGGACAATATAGGTTTCCCATCCAGAAACAAGACATGTATTTGCTAATGTGTTTTTATCAAGATATATGTCCAAGCATTGTATTGCTCTAATATCATTTGAAGCAATAGAGTTATAAAAGCTTTGCGCAATTGCTTTTCTAACACTTTCTCCATTAGCGAAGAGTGTCAATTCGGAGATTGATTCAAACAAAGAGTCATGGCAATTGCCTTGAAGTTGAAATGACATTTCAACCTCATTATATATACATTGATTTACATTTGCACTTTGACAAAGCATATCAGGAGTTTGTCTTTTGACTTGCATTGTTTTATATGACAACAATGGTTCAAAGTGGCCAGAAGCTGGTGTGTGGTCATGGAACAATATATTGTAGCAATATTCAGATCTCCCAGAATTGAAATGAAGGTATTTTGTTCCTTTAGTTAATGACCAAACAGCAACTGGAACATTCAACCATTTTGAAAACCACTTGATGCAAAATATATCACCCCATAGTCCATATACACTTTGATCATTTGGTTGTGAAGCAGATTGTGACATGCGATTGAGATATTCGTTGACATTTTCTATGTTATGCAATTCTACCAAGTAGTCAACTGTCAATTCTGTGCGCATTGACAACAATGCAGAGGGATCTTTTTGATCTAGACAAATACGAAAATGGTTCACAATCCCTTCCCTTATCTCTATTGATGTATATCGAAAATGCAATAATACTGCAAGTGCATCAAACAAGCAATTTCCTGGCTTATAGTGGAAATTGTCTAATCAAAACAGATTGCTTGTAGCCAAAGCCTTATCAATTTCTTGCAAATTAGAATATTTGATGCCAAGACCATTTGCCCTTAAAACATAGTCTCCTTTACTTTTGTCTTTTCCCATATTACCTAGAAAGACATTTGCAATGGCATATATTTTTTTCCTTTCTTCTTGTTGTTTTTTCTATGTCCCTGGTCATCTATATAGGAAAACCTGCATGCAAGTGAAGAGAAACAGACCCTAAGGAAAACAAAATAAGCGAAGGACATGGTTTTTTTTTTCAAACCATGATGTTGTAAACATTGTAAAGTGTTCTTGTCATTGCAAATAAGAAAAGCAAAGGAAAGAACATATTCACAACAAAAAATTTTCAAATGAAATGTATTTTGCCCTCCTAGTAGAATAGGGAAAAACGACATGTCGATTGCTAAGTTGAAATTATTAAATATCCAAAATTTGGTATCAACACAAAAAAATGGCAACTAGCAAAAAAGAAAATTTTGTGTGTGTGTTTTTGTGTTTTTTTTTTAAAGCTATATTTGAGTTTGTTATCTTACAACCACTAAGATGGTTTTTTGTAGGAAACTATGTAGATACGGTTCTGGTCAAAGGGAAGGCTTTTGGCAGTTAAAAGGTCATAGTCACTTTATGAAGAAATATGGATATAATGTTTCTCATAACACATCACTACACACTTGATTTCTTATTCTAGTCGGGAGCAATCACTAGATTCAATGCAATATTACATTCATTAGTGACTTATAACAAAGGGAATCAAAGCCAAGGAATTACACTGCCTATTTAATGTCGATGATCATTCTACATAATCTTCTACTTATATCTTAAGCAGATATGATGATAAACATAAGCTCAATCTCATATATTAGTATAAGGATTGGTTCTACTATTTATTAACATTGTACACATATCTAAGGTTATGGAATTACATACATGTAGATTTACGTGTCATCACACATTTGTTATCTCCATAATCAAACATATAGATCTATATTATGTTCATAGTCAAGCACATAGACCTCTATTAATATAGTTACATAGACTAATTTGGATGGATTTTTGCAGGAAACTATGCAGCTACAATTCTGATCAGGTGAAAGGTTTTGAGATTTGCAAGGTTTGTAGTCACTTTATGAAGAAATATAGATATAATGTTTCTCATGACACATCACTACACACTTGACTTGTTATGCTAGTCGAAGGGAATCATTCAATTCAACACAACAATAGATTCACTATTTACCTATAACAAAGCAAATCAAAGCGAAGGCATTGCATGGTCTATTTAATGCGGATGAATCATTCTACATAACGTTGTACATATATCTTAAGCAAATTCGATGATACCACATCAGCTCAATCTCATATACTAGTATAAGAATTTGGTTCTACTATTCATTAACACTATACATATATCTAAGCTTATGAAATTATATACATGTAGATTTATGTGACATCACACATTTGTTATGTTCATAATCAAATATGTAGATGTCCATTGGAGTGCGTTGAGTAAGACATATGCTAGTCTTCTACTATAAGGTATGGTCTTGCTTCATAGTTTCCATATAATAACAATGTGATAAGCTTACATGTCATGCTCAGCTTAACTCATCAACATAATCCTATGTGTTTATTCGTAATCAATTGCACAAGTTATTAGTAATGCTTATACTATACTTAAGTTGGGAATCATAATAATCAATACAAGCAAATGATATCTATTGGTATAAACAACCTATATGTTCAACATCATCATAAGAAGCATTGTAAGGTGTTTAGGGGTTTGTAGTGATTTACTATTATACTAGGCACCCTCATGTATTGACCATAAGAATAGCCATCACCAAATATATAGATGATAACAAATTGATACTATCATTGTTAACTGCTCAACATATGGTTCAAAATTCCTACCAAAGGCCTATCCAATAACTAATTTTATAAGTGAGCCAATGTAGAAAGGGTGGTTAAGAGACTAGGTTGTTTATATAGGTTGGAACATAGAGAAAGGTATTGCCGCAGGCAAAGGTAAATGGCGATGTTCTCAGTGGCCAGCCCAATAAGATGTTCTGAAGTCGAGGCATGCAATGGATCAATCCAAAGAACATAAACAAAGAAGGTCTCTAAAGGCCACCCGATATTATGGATATAAATAGAAATGTGTTCATAGATAAATAACATATAGAAAACTCCCAGGTCTAAAGTAGTGAGGCACAAAAGTAAGGAGCAGAGTTTTAAGTTATTAAAGAGAACAAACAAGTTGTTTTCTTTACGTGGACTAGCTCACCAAACTTAGTTATTAGTTTTTGTTCTTAACTTTTGTATCCATAGTTCTTGAAATCACATTTGCTTTTATTTAATGGATGCTTCTTTTGTAACAATGACTATGACTATTTTTCCCTGGCCGAGTTGATTTGGCTAAGCCTTGTCTATCTACAATTATATAATTAGAATCCACTACATTGGTTAGAAATAGACCTATTTTTTGTTTTCATGCTTCAATCTTGTAGTTATTCACTTGTTCTATTATACTTCCACTTGCTGCTTTTATCCTAGTTGATTGAGTCCTAACCCTTTTAAAAAGACATGCTTTGGTATCAAACATGAACAATAGTTCTATTTTTTTTACTTTAATAGTCAATGTTATTTGGTTTCAAAGAAGGCTTTGAGCAGCGGAATTTTCCAATAAAAATGCTGGTTTGAATGCATAATTTATGATTCTTACTTTGATTATATATAATTAGAAGAGAGGCCGTTCATGGCGACTCTGCTATTGCATCCCATTGAATACATACATGAATTATTTTGGAGATTTCAAAATGTGGGCAATTAAAAGTATATTGGGCCATTACGCATTATATGTTAGAAGCTATCACGCAAAGGAAACAAGCCTCCCACTAACATTGGTTGGCCATTCTTTGCTCGCTTCTACAAGAATCTCATTGAACTTTGAGTCCATCTTTTTATTTCTTTGTACTTTTCGCTCGCAGGCATTGGCTCCGTTATTTAGCAATAGTAGCGTCAAAAGTCCCACGAGTTATGGTTTTGAAGATTCAACAGAAATGCAGATGGGAGTGAGTTATAGCTCTGGCATCAACTACAGCCTAATCAAAATTGAATTTGAGTAAGTTATAACAAATTTTTGCCATGGTTGCCAAATTTAATTTTTACTTTCAATTAGTTATCATAAAGGAAATAGTTTCTATATATAAACATATTTTCTGTTTTATTTTGTTAGACGTTAGTTCGTAATGTTTAAAAAATATTAGAATAACATATATTAGTTATAATCAACACCTGCTATTCCAAAGAATTAAGATCTGACCAGGATTAAAATCATTACATAGTCAAAGTCAGCTTCCAAGGAGCAAGTGTCACAAAGCGAGATTTGAATCTAAGTGGAGAGGACAACAACATTCCTCCCAACTACTTGATGTACACTCAATTGACTATTGTTATACATTCCTCTAAGCCAAGCAATAAATTATAGTCAATTTCCTAATAAGTTGTTCACACATACTAATGAATTTTTTAATTAAATGTAATAAAAAAGACAAAAAATGCAAAGGCAAAATCCATCAACCTCATAGACAGGGGATTTTCTCAGGAAACATATGTTGAATTGACGAAGGTACAAGCAAGATTAGAGTATTCAACATTATCTTTTTCTAAATTTTGAAATAAAATTTATCTATAGTTGTCAAAAATGCTATCAAAGCATATTTAAGTATCTGTCATTGCAATAAAACTAGCCATCAAATAGCTTAAAAATCGGAATATAGGGCTTTAAAACTATGGCTATATAAACGCTTTCGATTCAATAATATAACCTATCCCAAAAGAACAAAAAATGTTGAACAAAGGGACTATTAAATTGCAATAGAAGAAAATACAAAGCCAAAATCAGCAATGGAAGCCATCAAACATTGCACATTAAAAAAAATTGCTCAAAAGCATAAAGACCGCAGCCAAGTAGCACTCATAAATTATAGACCGAAAAATCATCGCCGCCATAAAATAATAGAAATCGATACAACTCATATACATATTATAAGCGAGCTCGAAGCCAAAATTTCCCAATTCTAAACCTCTATAATAAAGGAATTTTTTTATTATCAAAACATATATTTTTTATTTTATTTTTATCCATGTATCAAATCTAAATAATCTTTGTTTTTCTCTATCTAAAATTTTATTGTCCCTATCCATCTAAAATTTTATATTAAAATGTGGATTTTTAAACTTAGACCACGATACTTAATGCCAATAAGTGGGTCTGTTTTATTTATAATGTAAAAAACCTATAGCTATTTAAAAAGAAGCCACATTGGACTTGATACTTTTGTTGTATTCAAAGTTTTCCACGAAAGAATATCATTTTGTTGGCTTTCTAACTAAGGATCTTTGTCGTATTTAAATCTCTTGTTCAAAGAATATAATTTTGATGATTTTAAATTGCTTGAAGTTCAGTTAAAAGAAAATAGAGTAAGTGATAAATTTATACTTTTTCTTTTGATTTGTAAAAACTTGTTGGGATGGCTCAAGTTCGCCGTAATGCAGTGAAAAAAGGAATTTTAGTAGTTCAATAGAGCTTAAAAGTTCGTCGCAATGCGGGGGGAAAAAGGAATTTTAGTAGTTCAATAGAGCTTAAAAGTAACGACAGCCTCTGCAATTTCAAACATTGGTTTTAACAAAGACACAAATGATGTAGTTTGTAGCATTGAAGCCACAATAAATCTAACCATTCATCCTAGGAACATAGAAAATGTCTAGGCATTCATCTTATGATGTTTTGTCATTAATTATTTCAAAGTTCAAGAATTACCATGAAACTTCTCATAGAGAGAATGAACACAACCCTGTCGTATTCAAATCAAACTAGCGAATCAACGTTCGCACAAGATAAAAGTATATTTTTTTTCCTAAATATATTTTTTAGCAATTGAACCGAACCCATCGATATAGACAACGTAGAAAAAGAAGAATACATATTGCAGCAAGTTGAACAGTTATGAATATATCTATTGAATATAATCAGATTGAACTAATGTAAACACATGTCATCTATCCATGTCATAGAACTAATCAAGCAGCAATGCTATCATGCATATGCTACACTTGGTTGTTGGAGTTACCTTTGTTATTGAGCGTCTAAAATTTTAAGCGCATTTTACCAATGCATTTACACTACGCACAATGCGAAAATTATAAACAATTAGCCTTGTCTTGCATGCAGACGCTAATTTTCCTACTTATATGGCAGCTGTAAGCATATAGTATAAGTGGTATATCTTGTTGACACTTGGTTTTTTTTAATCATTGTGACACAAGATAATCTTGGTACCGGGGTTTCTTCATTTAGCTCATGCCCCTATTTCAACATATTGTGTTTATATAGAGAGCTCGAGGACCGCAGAGACTGAAGAAATATTTTATTTTGAGAGCTCGAGCAGAGCACTACACTGCACTGCGACGACTATAGAAATTTGTGGAGGATTGTGGCTTCGATAGGAGACGGCAGTATCCTCCAGATACATGAGTTACCTTTGTTATTGAGCGTCTAAAATCTTGAGGGCATTTTACCAATGCATTTACACTATGCACAATGCGAAAACTATAAACAATTATCCTTGTCTTACATCCATCTTGCATGCAGACGCTAATTTGCCAGCGTATATGTCAACTGTAAGCATATAGTATAAGCGGTATATCTTGTTGACACCTGGTTTTTTTTAATCGTTGTGACACAAGATAATCTTGGTACGGGCATTCCTTCATCTAGCCCATGCTCCTATTTCAACATATTGTGTTTATATAGAGAGCTTGAGGACCGCAGAGACTGAAGAAATATTTTATATTGAGAGCTCGAGCAGAGCACTATACTGCACTGCGGCGACTGTAGAAATTTGTGGAGGATTGTAGCTTCAATAGGAGACGAAAGTTTCCTCCAGATACATGAGTTCTTATCTTTGCATAGGTAAATATTTACAATTACATCCTCCTAAACCTAGAATTTAGTTTTAGTCAAGCTTCATTATTCTTCTCTGTTTAACCGTATTTTTCTTTACAGCGCTTGCAATGACATCTTCGTCTTACACTTAATATTATTCGAGCTAAAGTAACTGTGCTTGCTATCAGGTAATCCTGGTTTATCACTTAGAAGCTTTCTTATAGCCTGAAGTTAAAATGTATAAGATCTTCCCTTAATTTTTTATAGAATATTTGTCAGGGTTTTGAGTTTGGCATCCCTTCGAAATTTTATTTGGTCAGAAATAAAAAGAATACAATATGAAATTTTATCAAGATATTGAGTCTGGCAGCCCTTAGCACCCTTACGAAAAATTCTACTAGGGGTTTCTCTGTTTACCCGTGAAGACACTCTATGTTCAACCCCCCCCTGCTTACCCTTATTTGCCTATCGAGACACAGATGCAATGGTGACCCCCTATAGATGAGAGTTTTTAGTTTTGAGAACGTGTGCATCTAAGTATTTAAGATTTTAACCCTCTAACACGCTATGGGCAACCTGCAATACGAATTGGTCCCGTACCAGTTGAGAGACAACTATATATTTAAGACTTTCGTTAATACCATATCGCACTTACTCTGTAAAAAATGACTGAAGTCAAGATGAGACTTCCATGTTTCATTAGATTATATGAGTGCTTGGCACTGTGCAATTATATATTGTTTGTTTGCCTAGCTTTATCGTTTATAAATAAAAACTCTTTCTCATGCAGATGCCAAAGGTCATGGCAGTACAAGGATTTGACAGTGTCATCATAACACTATTTAATATTTGATAAAAACTCCAGCAGCAGGGTGGTGATTCACATCTTTCTTCACATTTTACGAGTTTAATTTTTTTTATTATTATTATAATTATTAATATTTAATATTATTATTTAATGGATCAAGACCTTATTATCAGGTGCAATGTGTAGGATAAAACCAAACTATTAAATATTAGAATTTATATTCTAAGTGTTGTGCGCACTTATTCATGGCCCGAATAACCATACTTACGATGTGATTGATAATAAATGCCATAGGTTGGCAGAGCGATAACATTATCCCAGCATTGAATACACATCTATGTCATGGTAGCGGAAATCCATCGTGGATGAAGTAATGTGCGTGATCATGTGCTGCTAACTAATGGTAACAGCTCCAGTGCTGAGCTGTGTAACCGGTGGTAATAGCTCCAGTGCTGAGTTGTGTAACCGAACAATTTGATGGTGGTCGAGTTGGCTCCTCCGTGGCAATTTCAATCATGGCTCCATTAATATGTTTAGTATGCTTGGTAAATGTGGACCGACCGGCTGATCTCCATCGTTGTTTACGACCATATATCATTTTTATTTAAAAAAAAAAAAAATAATAAATTTATATTCTAAGTGTTGTGTGCAATACTTCATGGCCCTAACTGATGTCTTTGAAACCCTTAACCAGATTTTTAAATGCGCCAAACTCTACTATGCAACAATGATGATGTCCAAAGTTGAATCTACGATTTTCCCATACGACAATTCTAATGTAACAAAAACATAGATATATTAACTTAGCAATATATTATTATTGCTTTAACATTACCATACAAATACAAACATTGTTTATTACTATTATTATTATGACTATATATATATTATTATTATTATTATTATTAATAATAACCATACTTACGATGTGATTGATAATAAATGTCACAAGTTGGCAGAGTACTAACATTATCTCAGCATTGAATACACACCTATGTCATGGTAGCGGCAATCCATCGTGGATGAAGTAGTATGCATAATAATGTGCTGCTAACTAATGCTAACAGCTCCAGTGCTAAGTTGTGTAACCGCTGGCAATAGCTCCAGTGCTGAGTTGTGTAAGCGAACAGTTTGATGGTGATCGAATTGGCTCCTCCGTGGCAATTGTAATAATGCCTCCATTAATATGTTTGGTATGCTTGGTAAGTGTGAACAGACCCAGTGATCTCCACCGTTGTTTATGACCATATATCATTTAAAGTAAAAAATAAAAAATAATAATAAAAACAACAATGTAACAATAATCAAAAGAACATTAAATGAGTCTGCAACTCCTTGCACGGAAGTCAGAAACCACCATGACGCCAGCCCGCCGCCCCCTGGTATTTTTTTTTATGTTGTATAAATTATGATTAATAGTTTTCAGACCTGATCTGCCATTATTTAATCTCTTATTCAGTAGTTAACTTGTCAACCCTACAGATGAGAGTTTTTAGTTCTGACAAGGTGTCCATCTAAGTATTCAAGGTTTTAACCCTCTAACACGCTATGGGCAGCCTGCAATACGAATTGATCCCGTCCTTGGAACTCTCATGAGTTGTATAGTGTATGTAGATCACTGTCATAAAGTCATCAGTTAAGAGACAACTATATATTTAAGACTTCCGTTAATGCAAACACATGTCGTGTATCCATGTCATAGAACTAATCGAATAGCAATGCTTCCATGCATATGCTACATTTGGTTGTCGAAATTACCTATGTTATTGAGCATCTAAAATCTTGAGTGAATTTTACCAATGCATTTACACTACGCACAATGAAAAAATTATAAACAATTAGCATTGTCTTGCATGCAGACACTAATTTGCCATCTTATATGGCAGCTGTAAGCAGATAGTATGGGCGGTATATCTTGTTGACACCTGTTTCTTTTTAATCGTTGTGACACAAGATAATCTTGGTACAGGCGTTTCTTCATCTAGCTCACATCCCTACTTCAACATATTGTGTTTATATAGAAAGCACGAGGACCGCAAAGACTAAAGAAATATTTTATATTGAGAGCTTGAGCAGAGCACTGCACTGCACTGCGGCGACTGTAGAAATTTGTGGAGGATTGTGGCTTCGATAGGAGACGAGAGTTTCCTCCAGATATATGAGTTCTTACCTCTGCACAGGTAAATATTTACAACTACATCCTCCTAAACCTAGAATTTAGTTTTAGTCAAGCTTCATTATTCTTCTCTGTTTAACCATATTTTTGTTTACAGCACTTGCAATAACATCTTCGTCTTACACTCAATATTATTCGAGCTAGAATAGTTGTGCTTGCTATCAAGTAATCCTGGTTTATCACTTAACATATTGTGTTTATATAGACAGGACGAGGACCGCAGAAACTGAAGAAATATTTTATATTGGAAGCTCGAGCAGAGCACTGCACTGCACTGCGGTGACTGTAGAAATTTGTGGACCATTGTGGCTTCGATAGGAGACAAGAGTTTCCTCCAGATACATGAGTTCTTACCTCTGCACAGGTAAATATTCACAACTACATGCTCCTAAACCTAGAATTTAGTTATAGTCAAGCTTCATTATTCTTCTCTATTTAACCATATTTTTCTTTACAACACCTGCAATAACATCTGCGTCTTACACTCAATATTATTCGAGCTAGAGTAGCTATGCTTGCTCTCAGGTAATCCTGGTTTATCACCTAGAGGCTTTCTTATAGCCTAAATTTAAGATGTATAACATCTTCCCTTAATGTTTTATAGAGTATTTCTCAGGGTTTTAAGTCTGGTAGCCCTTCGAAATTTTATTTGGCCAGAAATAGAAAGAATAAAGTATGAAATTTTATCAAGATATTGAGTCTGCCAGCCCTTGGCATCCTTATGAAAATTCTACTAAGCGTTTCTCTACTTACCCGTGTAGAAATTCTATGTTGAAACCCCCTCTGCTTACTCTTATTTTCCTATCGAGACACAGATGCAATTGTGACCACCGTCACCATTTGGGTGTTTTCAGATAGCTTGGTAACCACACGTGGCACTTCGGTTCTTTTTCATGGATTCATAGAAATGTAAATTTTGTCTTTTTAAAGCTGGGTTTGCTATGTACAGTTGAGAGCCACTTTATATATATATATATATAAATGCAACTCTTAATGGTGCATGGCAAAACATCTTCGTCTTACACTCAATATTATTCGAGCTAGAATAGTTGTGCTTGCTATCAGATAACCCTGGTTTATCACTTAATATATTGTGTTTATATACAGAGCACGAGGACCGCAGAGACTGAAGAAATATTTTATATTGGAAGCTCGAGCAGAGCACTGCACTGCACTGCGGCGACTGTAGAAATTTGTGGACCATTGTGGCTTCGATAGGAGACAAAAGTTTCCTTCAGATACATGAGTTCTAACCTCTGCACAGGTAAATATTTACAACTACATTCTTCTAAACATAGAATTTAGTTCTAGTCAAGCTTCATTATTCTTCTCTGTTTAACCATAATTTTTCTTTACAACGCTTGCAATAACATCTTCGTCTTAGACTCAATATTATTCAAGCTAGAGTAGCTGCGCTTTCTATCAGATAATCCTGATTTATCACCTAGAGGCTTTCTTATAGCCTGAAGTTAAAATGTATAAGATCTTCCCTTAATGTTTTATAGAGTATTTCTCACGGTTTTAAGTCTGGCAGCACTTCGAAATTTTATTTGGTCATAAATAGAAAGAATAAAGTGTGAAATTTTATCAAGATATCAAGTCTACCAACCCTTGGCATCCCTATGAAAATTCTACTAGGCGTTTCTCTGTTTACCCGTGTAGATACTCTATGTTGAAACCCCCCCTACTTACCCTTATTTGCCTATCGAGGCACAGATGCAATCGTGACCACCATCACCACTTGGGTGCTTTCAGATGGCTTGGTAACCACATATAGCACTTCGGTTCTTTTACATGGCTTGACAGAAATGTAAATTTTGTCTTTTTAAAGCTGGGTTTGCCATGTACAGTTGAGAGCCGCTTTATATATATATATATATATATATATATATATATATATATATATATATATATATATATATATATATATATATATATATATATATATATATATAAATGCAGCTCTTAATGGTGCATGGCAAAAAATATATATATATAAAAGCAGCTATTAACGCTACATCCTAATATATATATATATATATATATATTTATATATATATATAGATATATAGATATATATATATATTCCGATGAAACGATTAAAATTATTAAATTTGGATTTTGGTTAATTTCTTTACTAGCTGGAATTATTCGATGCCTCCCGTCATGATTTGAGCTCCATCTCATCTCCGTTGCAAATAATTTGGTGTTTTTTTTATCTCATATAAATTATGGTTGATAGTTTTCAGACCTGATCTTGCATTATTTGATCTCTTATTAAGTAATTAACTTGTGAACCCTACAGATGAGAGTTTTTAGTTTTGAGAACGTGTCCATCTAAGTATTTAAGATTTTAACCCTCTAATACGCTATGGGCAACCTGCAATACGAATTGGTCCCGTATCAATTGAGAGACAACTATATATTTAAGACTTCATTTAATACCATACTGCGCTTACTCTGTAAAAAATGACTAAAGTCAAGATGAGACTTCCATGTCTCATTAGCTTATATGGCTGCTTGGGACTGTGCGATTATATATTATTTGTTTGTCCAGCTTTATCGTTGTTTCGGTCAAGTTAATAAATCAGTACCCTGCCGTCGTTTATAAATAAAAACTCTTTGTCATGCAAATGCATGGAGGCATAAAATAGGCTCGCATATGACTTTCGGTCCTCAACAAATCACTAAAGATTTTTATATCTATGCAGTTGGGTTAAACAATCGACAAGACATGGTTTTCCCTCGAACACCTCCCTTAACGGTCTTTTTTAATTTTGAGTCCATTTCTAATGAACGTAGAGAACATACAATAAGCCTACGTTAAACAATCGAGAAGACATAGTCTTCCCTCGGTGACCTCCCTTAAGGGTCTTTTTCACTCGAGTTCATTTCTAACGAACGTAGACAACAGACAGTAATCAATTTGTTTCTTACTCAAATGTTTTATAAAGTATTTCTCAGCATTTTGAGTCTGGCAGGCCTTCGAAATTTTATTTGGTTGGAAATAAAAAAAGGAAAGTATGAAATTTTATTAAGATATTGAGTCTGGCAGCCCTTGGCATCCCTATAAAAATTCTACCAGCGGTTTCTCTGTTTACCCGTGAAGACACTCTATGTTGAAACCCCCCCTGGTTACCCTTATTTTCCTATCGAGACAGACATGTAATTGTGACCACCGTCAGCATTTGGGTGCTTTCAGATCGCTTGGTAACCACAGTTGGCACTTAGGTTCTTTTAGATGGCTTGATGGGAATGTAAATTTTGTCTTTTTAAAGCTGCGTTTGCTATGCACAGCTGAAAGCCGCTTTATATATATATATATATATATAAATGCAGCTCTTAATGGTGCATGGCAATATATATATATAAAACAAGCTATTAACGGTACATACTAAAATATATATATAAATCCCGATGAAACGATTAAAATTACTAGACTCGGATTTTGCTTAATTTCTTTACTAGTGGGAATTATTGCGTACCTCCCTTCATGATTTCAGCTCCATATCATCTGCGTTTCAAACAGGTTGGCAATTTTTTTTATCTCGTATAAATTATGGTTAATAGTTTTCAGACCTGACCTGGCATTATTTAATCTCTTATTCAGTAGCTAACTTGTCAACCCTACAGATGAGAGTTTTTAGTTTTGAGAGGGTTCCCATCTAAGTATTTAAGATTTTGACCCTCTAATACGCTATGGGAATCCTGCAATACGAATTGGCTCCGTCCTTGGAACCCTCATGCATTGTACAGTGTATGTATATAACTCTCATAAAGTCATCAGTCGAGAGATGACTATATATTTAAGACTTCTGTTAATAGCATACCGCACTTACTCTGTAAAAAATAACTGAAGTCAAAATGAGACTTCCATGTTTCACTAGCTTATATGACTGCTTCGGACTCTGCGATTATATATTATTTTTTTGCCCAGCTTTATCGTTGTTTCACTCTAGTTGATAAATCGGTACCCTGTCTGTGAGGCACCTGCAACAATCACTTAATGAAAATATGTGAAATAGCAGAAATGACAGAACTCAGAATCACTTTATATTGATCACGGGCCACTTCGAGGGGGCAACCTCCTTTGAGAAAGCTCAATACAAATAACTTCACGGTGCCTTAATAGGTCTCAACACACACTTATATACTAATTCTAGGCGCCAATACTATGGGTCGAAACCATGGGCCGTTACAAACTATGGATCAACAATACTACGGGCGACTTACAAAGCATATGCGCCAACAACAATAACACAAACTATTGATCAACAAATACTACGGGACGACTTACAAAGCATATGCGTCCAATAACAACATACTAACAAAGTAAAGACATGGGTTCCTAACATCCCCTCCCCCTTGAAAAAAAAAGCTTTGTCCTCAAAGCTTTAGATGTGGAAATTGTTGTTGAATCTGAAGGAGTGGTTCCCATGTAGCATCCTCTGGTTGCATGCCGTGCCACTGAATTAAGACCTCTGTGATAGAGCGAGAGCGAAGCTGACGCGTGCGCCGATTGAGGATGGCCTCTGGCTCCAAAAGGATGGATCCTTCATTATCCAGTTCGGGTAAAATCGTTTGGCCGCTGATGTTGGTGCCAAGAACTTTCTTCAGACAAGAGACATGAAAGACTGGATGAATGCGGGAAGAAGGAGGAAGTTCCAATTTATAAGCAACGGACCCAATCTTCTGAAGAATCCGATATGGCCCATAGAACTTTGGAGCGAGCTTATGACGCACTTTGAGTTTCAAGGAGGATTGTTTGTACGGCTGGAGACAAAGAAAAACCATATCGCCGACTTGAAAAGTGTGCTCTGAACGGTGCTGATCAGCTTGTTGCTTCATACGATTCCTTGCCATGTGAAGATTGTCCCGCAAAATGCGAAGAATCTGATCGCGGTTGCGAAGGACCCTGTCAACTTCCTGAACTGGTGAACTGGTGGGGGTGTATGGAAGAAGAGCTGGGGGTGCCTGACCATAGACTGCTTCATATGGGGTCGTTTTGGAGGCAGTGTGGTAAGAGGTATTGTACCACCATTCAGCGAGAGGAAGCCACTTTGCCCACTGATGTTGTTGTTTCGAGGTGAAGCAATGAAGATACGTTTCCAAGCATTTATTAACAATTTCAGTCTGACCATCTGTTTGTGGGTGATACCCTGAACTCATCTTCAGTTTGGTGCCAGTGTGGCGAAATAGTTCTGTCCAAAAATGACTAGTGAAAGTCGCATCACGATCCGAGACAATGGAAGAAGGGATGCCATGAAGACGAAAGATCTGGTCCATAAAAATTTGAGCGACGGAGGAGGCTGTATAGGGATGGATGAGAGCACAAAAATGACTATATTTGGAGAGACGATCAACCACAATGAGAATCACTGTATTTCCGCCAGATTTAGGGATCCCTTCGATGAAATCCATAGAAATATCTGTCCAAATCCATGTAGGTATGGGCAAGGGTTCAAGCAATCCTGGAAGGAGTGTTGTTTCACCCTTATTGCGCTGGCAGGTATCACATTCGGCCACCATCTGTTGAATTGTCCCTTTCATGCCCTGCCAAAAGAAGTTACGCCGTGCTCGTTCATATGTTTTGAGGAACCCAGAGTGCCCAGTTGATGGAGAAGCATGGAGTTCATAGAAGACATCCTGTTGAAGATCTGTGCTCTGGGGAAGCACCAGACGACCCTTGCATCGCAGAGAAGCACCATCCCAAGAGTAATGTGGGATCGTAGAAGGATTGTTGGTCAAGCGTTGGATGATCTGAGATAAGGAAGAGTCATTGACATAACCCTGTTGAACAGATTGAAACCAATTTGGAACAGACATAGAAATAGCTGAAAGAGAACCTTGGGCATCAAATGTATGAGAAAGAGCATCTGCCACAATATTGTCTTTACCCTTCTTGTAAGTGATCTCATAGTCATAACCCATGAGTTTGCTAACCCATTTCTGTTGTGCCGGGGAGGAGACACGCTGGTCCAAGAAATATTTCAAACTCTGGTGATCAGTCTTGATGCATAAATGATTCCCTGATAGATATGGACACCACTTCTGTACTGCATGCAAAATAGCCATCATTTCCTTCTCATAGGTAGAGGCAGCTAAATTCTTACCTGAAAGGGCTTTGCTGGTGAATGCAATGGGGTGTTCATCTTGAAGGAGAACAGCACCAAGTCCATTGCCGCAAGCATCACTCTCAATAGTGAAGGGCTTGGAAAAATCGGGCATAGCTAGAACAGGTGTAGTACACATAGCTTGTTTTAGTTTGTCAAATGCACACTGAGCAGCAGGTGTCCATGTAAAAGCATCTTTTTTCAATAGAGCAGTTAATGGAGCTGCAATCTTCCCATAATCCTTGACAAACTTGCGGTAGTAGCCAGTCAACCCCAAAAAACCATGAAGGCTCTTGAGTGTCTGAGGATGTGGCCAATTGTTCATGGCATCGATTTTTGCAGGATCCACGCGAACCCCTTGTGCTGAGATAATGTGCCCGAGATACTCAACTTCCTTTTGTCCAAAAACACATTTAGACTGCTTGGCATGGAGATGATGGTTAGAGAAAAGTTGCATGACAAGATCCAGATGCTGGAGATGTTCATCCCATGTTTTACTGTAGATGAGGATATCATCAAAGAATACCAGAATGAATTTCCGCAAGTAGTGTCGAAATATTTTATTCATTAAGGCCTGGAATGTGGAAGGAGCATTAGTGAGGCCAAAGGGCATGACCAAAAACTCATAATGGCCATCATGTGTGCGGAAAGCTGTTTTAGGAATATCATCCTCATGAACCCAAATTTGATGATACCCAGAACGAAGATCCAACTTGGAGAAAAAGTGAGCCCCATGAAGCTCATCAAGAAGCTCATCAACAACAGGAATTGGAAACTTATCCTTGATGGTGAGGTGATTAAGTGCTCGGAAGTCAATGCAGAGGCACCATGACCCATCTTTTTTGCGGACAAGAATAACTGGAGAAGAAAAGGAACTAGTGCTTGGGCGAATAATACCTTGCTTCAATAAATCCCGCACGAGCATTTCAATCTCTGTTTTTTGGTGAAATGGGTAGCAATAGGGCCTGATGTTGGGAGGAACGCTGCCAGGAAGGAGCTGAATATGATGGTCTTCCGGCCTGGAAGGTGGTAATCCCACTGGTTCAGCAAAGACACCTGTATATCGATTCAGAATTTGTTGTAGATCCAAAGGAGTAGTGGAGACCGCGGATGGTTGCATCTGGATGGAACTGATCTGAGCGATGACACCATGTGAACTCTTCTTGAGGAGTTTCTCCATGCGATGTGAACTGATGATGCTGAGAGAACCTGGTTGTAATCCTGTCAATGTGTGCTTGTGTCCATTGAGGGAAAACTGCATCCAAAGTTCGGTAAAATCCCATAAGATAGGGCCGAGTGTGCGTAGCCATTGAGCACCCAAAACCACATCACATCCGCCTAAGGGCAAGGAAAACATGTCAGAGCGCAGGGTATAATCTCCCATAGAGATACGCATATTTCAACACTTCCCTTTGCAAGGTAAGGTGCCCCCATTGGCAATAATGACTTCAAAGTTGGAGCAAGGATGGACAAAACAATCAGCTTGTTTGGCGATCCGAGGGTCAATGAAATTATGAGTGCTACCCGAATCAATGAGGATTGTAAGAGGAATCTTCTTGAAGTAACCCCTGGCCCGCATTGTTTGGGGGGTGGTGATTCCAGCTAAAGCATGGAGAGATATCTCTGGCTGGTCATCCTGAGACGGAGGGTCAATAGGCGGTTCCTGAATGTCGACCGGAGCATCCCGTGTTTCTGGATCTTCGTCACCCATTTCAAAGGCAGGCGGAGACTCCACATCCAGGAGATAAATCTTTTGCTGAACACATCGATGTCCCCGAGTGAATTTCTCATCACAATTATAGCAAAGCCCCTTTTCTCTGCGTGCTTGCATCTCTGCTTCAGAAAAACGCTTGATAGGAGTCGGTCGAGGAGCCTGCGGTATAGGTGGTCGCTGAGAACCCATATTTCTGAAGGGAGTAAAAGTGGGCTTGGAGCGTTGCTGGGCTGCAATCTTGTCTTCTGCCAACTTAGCCAACTTGAGTGCTTCCATCATTGTGTTGGGACAGAACATTTTGACCTCCGAGCGAATGGCATCCTTTAGACCACTGATAAAGAAACTCTGGTAAAATTCATCAGTCAATCCTTCGGTGTGGTTGGCTAGATTCTCAAATTCGGTTTGATACTCTCTCACAGTGCCAATTTGGCGAAGTTTAGTGAGGGCTCCTGTGAAGTCATCAAAAGCACTCGGACCAAATTGTTGCAAAAGGAGCTGGCAAAAATCTGACCATTTTGGCTCTGGATGAGCCTTGATGTACCAACGGTACCATTGAAGAGCTTCCTGTTCCAAATGAAAGGATGCCAACGGAACTTTGTTGACATCAAAAGTATTATGCAGACTGAAATACTGTTCTGCATGATAGATCCATCCAGTTGGATCGGTACCATTGAAGCGAGGAAAATCAAGCTTCGGACCACGGAAATTGCTGGAAGAAGAGAACCCATTGTCTACTGAAAACTCGGACTGCCGTTTGTTGTTCATAGCTGAATGTTCAAGATGGAGACCGAGAAATTTTTCATCCAGATCCTGGAGTTTGGCTTGGATGGCTGCAAGTGCTTCTTCCATGGTTTTTGCTCCTGCACGGGTGACAACCATAACCGGGATTGTTTTTGTTTTTGTTTTTGTTTTTGTTTTTTTGTTTTTTTTTCTTCTGATTGGGTAGGAAAACAAAAACAGGAACTACTTCAGTAAGGGAAAATTTGGATTTGGGAAAAAATCAGAATGGTAATTGGGGTTTGACTAGGTTTAGGACACTATTGGATAGACAGAGAAGCAAAAATGAGGATTTCAGAAGCGGGGTGAAAGAATGGGAAAATTGGGCAGAGGGGAACAAAGAAGCAGAATTCAGAAAGGAACTCTGTGGTAAAATTTGAGGGTGATTGGGTGAAATCTGAGGAAGTTATGGCAAACCCTAAAAATAGACAAATGTGGGATTTCGGGCTGTAGGAAGGGGAACTGAGGATAGGGTCCTCAGGGATGAAGTATGCAGAATGGAATGACAGGGGTTCCCTGAAAATTTCAAGGGAAACAGAGGTAAAACAAGGGAGATATGGAGAAAAAACTGAATTTTATACTCTTTTTTTTTTTTTTTACAGACTGGAGCGGCTACGGCTCAGAAGGAATCTGGAACAACGCCGACCGGCTGGATCTGGAACGGCTTGCAAAATGGATCTGAACGGCGTAGCAGTAATCGACAATAGTTCAGCTGAAAGTAGATATGGACCCCAGGTATGTGCGGCTTCCTAATAGTTCAGGGTTTTCACTCGGCCACCAATGCTGTCTGACGGCTTGCGTATTGGGGCAGTACCCCTCACTCCATGGCTCAGGTAAAACTGATAACCACTTTGCCACAAACGACAGCTCTTGGTTTACCTCACGGGTGGGAACTAGTCAATCAGGTAGGGGTCATTGCCCTTTTCGCTGGCAGGTCCTCTCAATGGGCCAGCTACTTTGGGGTTCATGTGGTACTCCTCACAATGAGTTTTAGGGCTTATGCCCAAGTACTTCCCACAGTTAAGCGGATAGGGATTATTCCCAAATCCGAACCTGCAACAGATGCGAAAAAAAAATTTTGGCAGAAATTTCACCCAGGGAGCCCAAGAAAGTGCTCTGATACCAGATGTGAGGCACCTGCAATGTAATGTCCCCTTCTCCATGGAACAACAGGGAAGGAAACATTAACAACATACCGGGCTTTTGTAAATTTAGCCCCAATATTTTTGCACATAAATTCCTAACATTTTAAAACTTATGTATGCAGATTCAATTCAATATAAACACAGCGGAATTAAACAATACATATGCACACAGTTTCATCATGCATCCAACATACAAACAACAGTCATTATTTAAAATGCTTGCAGGGCATAGAATTAACATCAAGAATACTTATCTCGAATTATAATGGCCCAAACGACTGGCTACGTGAGAGCAACGTTCCACCCAACCATAGACCTCTGTCCAGCCTGTATTCTTTCAGCTGAGAGATCACCCCCGAGCTGGGCTGTGTATCCACTAAGGAGGAACTAGATGGCTCACTCATAGTCAAGGTTTCACTCAAACAGCCATGCTAAGCCAACACACGGTTGGGTTTCTCAAGCATACAATAGGAAATGGAGGAGGATGCTAGTCCACTGAGCTCAATCCCAGAGCCACATACCCTTCAAGCTAGACTCAGCAATCCCATCCTCTATTCATACATCCACAATCGGATTTCTCACAAATCTGTCACAAACAACCCCAAATCCGTCACTGATTTTCTAGGCCATTAAAACTGGGTTTTCCCATGGCTTTTGGGGTAGCTATTGCTCCCAAAATCGCCCCAAGGTTCCTACCAATGGATCCCCCATTGGATTTCTCTATCCAATACCAAATCGGGACGTTTTTGGCTTCCCAAAACGTGGGTTCTCCCACAGTCACGATTTCTAGTTTTCTCTTGCTGGGAGCTCGTTTTTGGATGGAGAATGATGTCCCCTACTTCCACAATGGAATGGGGATAAGGATGGAGCAACCCCAAAGATGTAGAGTGACTTGTGGGACAAGTCAAAAGAGCCCATACCTTCCCATACGAATTTCAGGGCTTCCCATACCCCATCAAGTCATGGGATGAAATCTCAACCACTTCCTTACAATAGGAATAAATGTCCTCTAGAAAGGTCAAAGGGTTCTCATAATGACATATGGCAACCTATGGGTCACTCCCATAGCCCCCTCACCACTCCCTAGTGGATACACGTGGCCCCTTCTCATTCGTTGCCTCCATAGCCAGTCTTGGAATTTATATTGCCTGATGTTTATTTACATCCTATTACAATTTCCATGGCTTAAGAGCACATTGTATAAAAATATCAAATACTTGCCCTTAAATAAAATTCGGGCTTTCACTAGCTGGGCCTTGGCCTTGAGCTCCATGCTAGGAAACATACATCACATGTACACACTATTTCATTAAAGGCTAATATATCCTAAGGGTCGAATTGGGGGTATTACATTGCCCTCCCCCTTAGAACAACACCGTCCTCGGTGTTCCAAGACTTAGACATACATATACAATTTCACATGTCCAAAACTTCAAAAACTTTGCAGATCTGCCCTGCATTCTGTTCTTTACTTTGAACTTTCAGGACAAAGTCCCTTGATTTTCACGAGCTGCTCCTGCTGATTCGGATCTTCCAGCTCATCCACAAGTCTGAAAGCTTTATGGCTGCTACCTTCTTGGGGTTCTCTTGTTGGGAAATTGCGGAGGCAATGATCCCCTCCTCATTTCCAACACTTCACTGGTTGCTTCATCTTTACCTGCTCGATTTCCTTTGAGTCTTCCCACCTGGAGCGTTTCTTAGCCGGACGATTGGATGAATGCTTCTTCATTGATCCACTTTTCTTTCCCTTGCTGATTGCTTTCATAATGCTTTTTACCTCTTTCTGCAGACGAAGAGTGTCCTGCAAGACCTTGTGGTTCATCTCGTTCTGCTGCTTTTGCATCTTGAGCATCTCTCCAAGATTTTCTTTGGTCTTGGCAATTGTTTGAAGAAGACCTCCAGCCAATTCTAATAGCCTTTGGTCTGCCGCCATGGTCAATGGAAACAACTGACCACACTTTGCTCACTAGCAACACTTTCCTGCGCCGACTGCAACCAATTGATTCAATTTCCACCTGTGAAATTTATCATTACAATTCTCGTTAGGCCAAGCATGACCCAAACATTAAAAAATCAGTCAATGGTTTTTGTCATGGATAGTCCATGCTTTACTCATGAGACTTCCACACTTTTCATGCTTTCCCAACATACACATGAATTCCTTCATGTTCATCCATTCACAATTCATTAATTAGCATTCACAATTCACTTTCATTAAATAAACCCACTTTTACTTTCAACCATGCATGCATTCAACAATTTTCTAATTTTATAAATGCATCAATAAAAAGGAAAGAGAGGGAGCAGTAAGAGTTTCTCCTCTTAGTCTTGTTCCATTCTGGAACCCACACCACCACTGTGGTTTTCATGCTCCTGTCCTCTTTCACTTCAACGTGAATGCTTGACCTGCCCTTCTCGGCTATGACACGTAGTGTCTATGGTCTATTCCAGATCTTTCAACCATGGAGTTCCTCCACTTGGTTGGTCAAACTCTTGGCTGCTAGAACTCACACCGTTCTACTAGCTCCATCTTTCATTACTGCTCATGCTGAGCTCTTTAGGGTGGTTACATGACCACTCGCATCCTTAAGATGCTTCCATAGTCATTACTTCCAACAATACCTACACTCAAACATTGAATTAATTCACATGTTTAGTTTATTTTCATAGGAAATCATAACCAACTCATATACACATGTATATTCATGAGCAAGAAATTACAAGATAACCAAATACTTATCTGCCCTAGATGTCTTCACTTTATTCCATAGGGTCCTTCCTTGCTTTACAAGCCTTGGAATCGCCTATGGATTTGGGTGTTTGGCCAGCGCGCAGGCTACCCCTCAGCATCTAATAGTCTTGTATGTTTGTCCAGCACGCAGGCTGCTCCACAACATCAAATAACCTTGTATGTTTGACCAGCATGCAGGCTTCTCCAAATCATCAACCATCTCGCATGTTTGGCCAGCACGCAGGCTGCTCCAAATCATCAACAATCTCGCTCAACCAGCCACTTTCTGGATTTACCAAGCAACTTTTAGTTCTTTCAGGGTCCTTGCTTCCTGTATTGACCAAGGTTTCCAACAAAGAAACAATAATGCATCAGCTCACTGTTACAAGCTTTATGCTTGAAACCTTCATTATTTCAAATAAGAAATGAATGAAAATGAATACTTATCTGTACTGTGCATTTCCTCTCTGGTCCACAGGGTCCTGCTTTTACTTTATAAGCCTTGGGATCCTCCTGCGGACTAAGATGTTTGGCCAGCACGCAGGCTGTTCCAAATTATCAAATAATTAATGCCCTACCAGTACACCTTCACGCCGACTGGGTTTACCAAGCATTTGGTGGTGCCCAACCAGTCCCATACCTGGTTGGCCCTCTCCATTGCCGAGCCAGCACATACGTCTGGGTCATCGACCAATGGAAGGTAACTGCGCCACCGACCATTACAGGTCAAGGCTCCACTACTCTGCCTTAGGCTTGCATCAGCCTTTCACGGTATCACAATCCCTCAATGCGCATAACAATTCTTCACCCACACAAGGGTGGCACTTCTTCTCTTATGTAAGCCGGCAGTTCCATTAAGGAATTCTTTAGGTGACTTTCCTAACCGCAGGCTATCATGGCCTCATGATACCCACTCACCCTACGCAAGGGTTACCACTGCTCATACAGTCTTCTTGAGTACTATTTTCTTCACTTTTCCCTTTAATGTGCAGCACTGAATTTCATATGTATAATCTGTCCACACAAAATAGATAGCAAGCTCATTAGTATCGCTGCCCTAGAATTGTAAACATATTTCATAACATTCACTATCCAACCTTGAAACACCAGGAATGCGTCCATTCCCTTAAGGCGTAGTCAATATTGGCATCCCTAACATAACTCAGCACCAGAAAGGCGTGCACTCCTTACTGATGTGAACTATGAAGGTCCTAATCATACTTCAAGCAGTCTTTCATGATGGAAATAAAATCAAAACATGCTCTGCATATTAACTCTAATGATTAGATATATATATATCATTCAGGGTTTATGGAAAACTTATCCATTTTGCCGATGTTATTTCTCTTCTTTAATGACGAATGGAGGCTCCTTCTCTGAGTTGACAGTCCCTCGGTTTGCCATCCCAATTCCTTTTGATGTTACCTAACCTTCATATGTCTTACTGACATATTCTTCACCATCCCACTCATATTGTTTACCAATCATGTAGTGCGGATGAAACCTTAATAATGTCTTATGGCATTCCACCTGGAACCCATTTTCAAATCATGGAATCCCTTCCCATGAAGTTTGGCTTCTGTAGGACCTCTCCATCGGTCTTACTGCAATGTGTCTCCCTGGCACACTTATTAAACAGCCAAACAGTTAGCAACATTTAATCAATACAATTCAAATTTGATTGTTCCATAACCAATTCATGGCACTAATAATTAAATTCAGTATGAATCTGCAACTCTGTCTACTACAGAAATTGGTTTTCTTATCCATGAGGCTATCCTCATATTGTTTGGCTCCTGTAAGTGACACCACTCTACCCGTTATGGTCTTATGCCTGCTGCCATACATGAGCATCCACTTACAGCATGTCCTCCTTCTCATTACCTTTGGCTTCTACATGGGGTAGATTCTGGTCTCCACCATGGACTTATCCTCATTTCCATATGTAAGACCTTCCTACCGGAACTAAAACTTCAATCAGCCAAAACGTTGTGAGTATCTACGCACATAAACATTCATTGCCATAATAGTCACTGAAGTGATCTCAGAATTACAACACTCAATAATTCAAACACCTTCAGCTTGTTAACATTTGAAATGCAACGAAATATATATACACTTCTATATACGTGTCATTATCATAATAGAATTTTCAAGACATGGTCACACTATCCATGCAGCTTAACTAAATCGTAATTACTCATTATTTCACAGTCATATCATTCATACCATTCTGTCCTTCTACAAAGCATTCTAGCAGCCCATCGATCATGATTGGGCTCTTCATGCACTTACTATTTTGCATTCACAACAACTCATGAATTGATCCTAGAATTATCATTAATTCGTCATTTCATTCATTATTTATTTTGCAATAACATATGCATCATCCCTATGCATTCATACAATGCATCACAAGATTTATAAAATCTATTGATGCACATCTACTCAATGCTACCTTGCATTGTTTCATGAGTACTATGCATTCCAGCATATTATTATCGAAACATGACTACCTCATATAACCTGCATTACCATAATTAGGACCACCAGTCCTCACTTGCTTTGGTTATTAAACACATAACCAACATACACATGGCATAAATTCATATGAATGCATTGATATTTCTAAACAGTCATAGGGTGTAAGGATCATTTCCTTCACTTACCCACACCTCACCAAGCTTGGTAGGTTAACAGTCCCAATCGGTATTCAATATCACATGCAAACTAACTCAACATAACTCAAACATAGTTGAAGAGATCTTACCAAATCCTCTTTCAACATTCATGCGATTTGGCACCAATAATCATTACCTGCATGGTTACCATTAACATCGCCTGATGTTACTTGATCAGTTGGCCTCTTACCAAGGCTGCTCAGTCCTTTTGCCAACTTGTGATCATAGATTTGTTGGCTTCATGCAACAACATCCTCAGCACATTTAGCCATGCTCTTTGTTATCTCTGGTCCTATAACCAATACCAACATCAATAGTGATTATCAACCACAATATATTCTCTATTAGCGGTTTATTGCATATGCAGACTTCATTCTTTTACCAATCTGCAATATCTCATTCATGCACAAGCATTTCCATATGCACTATGCAATGTTTGTTAAGATGTCATCTAGTGCATATACATCTATGTAAACCCTTACATTTTTATCATTTTTATGCCATATGACAATTTCATAATTATAAGTATGATAACAAACAGGGGTTTAAGGAATGCTTCCCTTTTCGATCCCTCATCGTATCATGGAATTTCTCTTCCATATCCTGCGATTGTAGAAATTGCCCACATTGACAACAAAATTTGTTTGTCAAAACAGCCGCTGGCACTCTTCTGCACTAAATAATTATGATACCTGTAGACCTCATTCAAATTCTGGTCATGTATCATCGTTCCCTGCTGGACAAGCTTTCCAATGCCTGTTTTCATGCTTCATTCCGACATCAGGTGTGGAAACTGCATCCCTTCAAAAATGACAACTTTCACTACAATCTTGCACATTTTACATAGTTGCATTTTGGTCCAGAATGCCAACTTTAGCCACCTGTGGAAGAAAATCTACGAGCAATCACAAAAACTTTTCTATCGGGCGAAGTTAGTCCATATAACAAGGAACACTCAGCAAACGGTGCATTTCTGGAAAATCTTCGTCTAATGCAAGCTGTCCGTCTTAATGAGAATATGAAATGTCTAGTTCAGTAAAATTTCTGATTCCCACATATAGGGTCACTTTTACTGCCCACAAGCTTTTCAAAATCCCGAAAAAGTGGCCCGGAACAATGCTTTTTGGCCTTCTTGATCACCCCGACTCCATATCCTTTGGAGTTTGGCTCCCAGATTCTGAACTTAACATCGTGCCTGCTTCATGGCCGCGCCTGGTCAATTTCAGCTCAAACCGACCTTCCGTCAAGCCTCGGGGCTCTGTCCTTCAAAAGTCACTATTCCCCATTTTCTGTCAATCGGAGTGTAATGGGCTAGGGGTCTTCACTGGTCTTTTCATGGCCCTCGTCAATGGCCTCCGAGCCCCACAGGAATCATCGCATTCTGAGTCCGGATGCTCCTTCTATCAAAAAATCAAGTTTTAGCCACTTTACTCTTTTTTTTTTTTTTTGGATCAGGCGCGGGGGCCGGTTCTCCGAACGCTTCCGCAACGCGGAGCAGTTCTCCGAACGCTTCCGCAACGTGGAGCAGTTCGGCGAACGCTTCCGCAATTGCAGAGCAGTTCGTCGAACGCTTCCACAATTGCGGAGCAGTTCGGCGAACGCTTCCGCAATGGCGGAGCGATTCGCTGAATTCTCCCGCAACTGCGGAGCCATTCGGCGAATGCTCCCGTTGCGGAGCCATTCGGCGAAGGCTTCCGCAATGGCGGAGCGATTCGCTGAATTCTCCCGCAACTGCGGAGCCATTCGGCGAATGCTCCCGTTGCGGAGCCATTCGGCGAAGGCTTCCGCAATGGCGGAGCGATTCGTTGAATTCTCCCGCAACTGCGGAGCCATTCGGCGAATGCTCCCGCAACCGCGGAGCCATTCGGCGAAGGCTTCCGTTGCGGAGCCATTCGGCGAATGCTCCCGCAACTACGGAGCCATTCGGCGAAGGCTTCCGCCGTTTCGGAAGACTTTCCCGAATCCTCCCGCGATTTCGGAGCCGTTCGCGGAATCCTTCCGCCGTTTCGGAAGATATTCTCGAACTCCTTCCGAAACAAACTTTAAACAAATTTTTTTTGAAAACACTTAGAAAAATTTCTTCTTTTTCGGAGCAGTTTGCCGAATTTTTCCGCGTTGCAGGACAACTCGCGGAATCCTTCCGCAAATTTCGGAAGAGAATTCCTTCCGCAATTTCAGAAGAGAATTCCTTCCGCAAATTTCGGGCGACTTCCCGAACACTTCCGCGTTTCGGAAAAACTCGCGGAATGCTTCCGCAGTTTCGGGGCAATTCGCCGAACGCTTCCGCAACTGCGGAAGTCATTCGGGAATTCCTTCCGAAACAGACTTAAACGGATTTTTTTCAAAGACACTTAGAAAATTTTAAGAAACAGAAATCATTTCCAGCCATGCTCAACATTCAACAGTCTATGCAATGGATTCACAATTAATCCCTGTACATACAAAATACAAAATACAAAATGCATGTACACACAAAATGCATTTCAGTTTCTTTTAATGCGTTTTAATTCCAAATACAAAATGCATGTTCACACACACTGATTTACATCTCTGTGAAGGGCCCAACAGCCGTAGTGTTGAACCTAGGGCTCTGATACCACTCTGTAATGTCCCCTTCTCCATGGAACAACAGGGAAGGAAACATTAACAACATACCGGGCTTTTGTAAATTTAGCCCCAATATTTTTGCACATAAATTCCTAACATTTTAAAACTGATGTATGCAGATTCAATTCAATATAAACACAGCAGAATTAAACAATACTTATGCACACAGTTTCATCATGCATCCAACATACAAACAACAGTCATTATTTAAAATGCTTGCAGGGCATAGAATTAACATCAAGAATACTTATCTTGAATTATAATGGCCTAAACGATTGGCTACATGAGAGCAACGTTCCACCCAACCATAGACCTCTGTCCAGCCTGTATTCTTTCAGCTGAGAGATCACCCTCGAGCTGGGCTGTGTATCCACTAAGGAGGAACTAGATGGCTCACTCACAGTCAAGGTTTCACTCAAACAGCCATGCTAAGCCAACACACGGTTGGGTTTCTCAAGCATGCAATAGGAAATGGAGGAGGATGCTAGTCCACTGAGCTCAATCCCAGAGCCACATACCCTTCAAGCTAGAATCAGCAATCCCATCCTTTATTCATACATCCACAATCGGATTTCTCACAAATCTGTCACAAACAACCCCAAATCCGTCACTGATTTTCTAGGCCATTAAAACTGGGTTCCTACCAATGGATCCCCCATTGGATTTCTCTATCCAATACCAAATCGGGACGTTTTTGGCTTCCCAAAACGTGGGTTCTCCCACAGTCGCGATTTCTGGTTTTCTCTTGCTGGGAGCTCGTTTTTGGATGGAGAATGATGTCCCCTACTTCCACAATGGAATGGGGATAAGGATGGAGCAACCCCAAAGATGTAGAGTGACTTGTGGGACAAGTCAAAAGAGCCCATACCTTCCCATACGAATTTCAGGGCTGCCCATACCCCATCAAGTCATGCGATGAAATCTCAACCACTTCCTTACAATAGGAATAAATGTCCTCTAGAAAGGTCAAAGGGTTCTCATAATGACATATGGCAACCTATGGGTCACTCCCATAGCCCCCTCACCACTCCCTAGTGGATACACGTGGCCCCTTCTCATTCGTTGCCTGCATAGCCAGTCTTGGAATTTATATTGCCTGATGTTTATTTACATCCTATTACAATTTCTATGGCTTAAGAGCACATGGTATCAAAATATCAAATACTCGCCCTTAAATAAAATTCGGGCTTTCGCTAGCGGGGCCTTGGCCTTGAGCTCCATGCTAGGAAAACATACATCACATGTACACACTATTTCATTAAAGGCTAATATATCCTAAGGGTCGAATTGGGGGTATTACATGCAACAATCACTTAATGAAAATATGCGAAATAGCAGAAATGACAGAACTCAGAATCACTTTATATTGATCACGGGCCACTTCGAGGGGGCAACCTCCTTTGAGCAAGCTCAATACAAATAACTTCACGGTGCCTTCATAGGTCTCAACACACACTTATATACTAATTCTAGGCGCCAATACTATGGGTCGAAACCATGGGCCGTTACAAACTATGGATCAACAATACTACGGGCGACTTACAAAGCATATGCGCCAACAACAATAACACAAACTATTGATCAACAAATACTACGGGACGACTTACAAAGCATATGCGTCCAATAACAACATACTAACAAAGTAAAGACATGGGTTCCTAACACTCTCATCGTTTATACATAAAAACTCTTTGTCTTGCAGATGCATGGAGAGATACAATAGTCTCGCATATGACTTTCGGCCCTCAACAAATCAGTAAAAGTTTTTATATCTATGTAGGTGGGTTAAACAATCGAGAAGACATGGTCTTCCCTCCGAGACCTCACTTAAGGGTCTTTTTTACTCTTGATTTCATTTCTAACAAACGTAGAGAATATACAGTAAGATTGCGTTAAACGATCGAGAAGACATGGTCTTCCCTCGCAGACCTCCCTTAAGGCTCTTTTTCACTCTTGAATTCATTTCTAACGAACGTAGAGAACATACAGCAATGAGTTTGTTTCTTACCCGAGAAACAGAACGTGCTTGTACGCAGTTTGAAGGCCTCGATGCAACCTACCATTACCTACAAGACATAAGTTAAACCAGCAGAATTTTTATCAATAAGCAGGTAAATAAATAAAAAACAGTTTAAGTGTATGATTCACTTTCGCTCCTCAACAAATCACTAAATTTTTTTATATCTATGTAGTTGGGTTAAACAATCGAGAAGACATGGTCTTCCCTCCGAGACCTCACTTGAGGGTCTTTTTTATTCTTGATTTCATTTCTAACAAACGTAGAGAATATACAGTCAAATTGCCTTAAATGATCGAGAAGACATGGTCTTCCCTCGCAGACCTCCCTTAAGGGTCTTTTTCACTCTTGAATTTATTTATAACGAACGTAGAAAACATACAGTAATGATTTTGTTTCTTACCCAAGAAACAGCACATGCTTGTATGCAGCTCGAAGACCTCGATGCAACCTACCATCACCTACAAGACATAAGTTAAACCAGGAGAATTTTTATCAATAAGCAGGTAAGTAAATAGAAAACAGTTTAAGTCTATAATTCACTGTAACCAAACCTACCAGAAACAAGAATTCAAGTCTCAATTTGATGTCAATATCAAGCTCCGCGTTTGTGATCAGCCAAGTCGCAAAGCTATGACATGGGCTTCTTCGACGTGAGTCTAGCTCGTGTTAGAAGGTTTATCTGGTAAGACTGTGACTCGGCTGTATTAGAAAAATTCATAGACCTCCAAGCCGAGACCCACAGCAACAAGATGACAGAATAAACCCTTTCACGCCCTTTGTCTCCTCCAGAACTATCGCTTAGAATTTCTACCATCCACTTGTTAACGCCTCGCAGATAATACAACAGGGTAGAGCCGCTTCGCAGAGCCAAAGGTCATGGCAGTACAAGGATTTGACAATGCCATCCTAACACTATTTAATATTCAATGAAAACTCCAGCAGCAGGGTGGTGACTCACATCTTCCTTCACCTTTTAGGAGTTTAAATTCTTTTTTTAGTATTATTGTATTATTATTTATTATTTATTATTATTATTATTATTTTTATTATTATTATTAATATTTATTATTATTAAAATCGTTATATGGGAAAATCATAGATTCAACTTTCGACGTCATGATTAATGGAACAAGACCTTATTTTATCAGGTGCAATATGTAGCATAAAATCAAACTATTAATAATAAAAATAGTAAAAAAACTAAAAAAAATCAAACTATTGTGCAATTATTCATGGCCCTAATAACCATACTTACGATGTGATTGATAATAAATGTCATAGGTTGGCAGAGCGACAACATAACCCCAGCATTGAATACACACCTATGTCATGGTAGCGGAAATCCAACGTGGATGAAGTTGTGTGCATGATCACGTGCTACTAACTAATGGTAACAACTCCAGTGCTGAGTTGTCTAACCGGTGGTAATAGCTCCAGTGCTCAGTTGTGTAACCGAACAGTTTGATGGTGATCGAGTTGGCTCCTCCGTGGCAATTGCAATCATGGCTCCATTAATATGTTTGGTATGCTTGGTAAGTGTGAAGGGACCCGCTGATCTCCACCGTTGTTTACGACCATATATCTTTTTTTTGGCAAAGTGATAACATTACACTAGCATTGAATACACACCTATGTCATGGTAGCGGAAATCCATCGTGGATGAAGTAGTATGCATAATCATGTGCTACTAACTAATGGTAACAGCTCCAGTGCTGAGTTGTGTAACTGGTGGCAATAGCTCCAGTGCTGAGTTGTGTAACCGAACAGTTTGATGGTGATCGACTTGGCTCCTCTGTGGAAATTGCAATCATGGCTCCATTAATATGTTAGATATGCTTGGTAAGTGTGAACGAACCCGCCGATCTCCACCATTGTTTACGACCATATATCATTTTTTTTTTTTTTGAAAAAAACAATAAATAAAAATTTATATTTTATTTAACTGCTGTATGCAATAATTCATGGCCCTAACTGATGTCTTTGAAAACCTTAGCCACATTTTTAAATGCGCTAAACTCTACTATGCAAACAACAACAATCATGACGTCCAAAGTTGAATCTACGATTTTCCCATATAATAATAATAATAATAACAATTCTAATAAATAATAAATAAAAAAATAAAAAAAATAATTGTACTTACGATGTGATTGATAATAATAAATGTCACAGATTGGAAGAGTGATAACATCACGCCAGCATTGAATACATACACACCTATGTCATGGTAGTGGAAATCCATCGTGGATAAAGTAGTATGCATAATCATGTGCTACTAACTAATCTTAATAGCTCCAGTGCTGAGTTGTGTAACCGGTGGTAATAGCTCCAGTGCTGAGTTGTGTAACCGAACAGTTTGATGGTGATCGAATTGGCTCCTCCGTGGCAATTGCAATGATGGCTCCATTAATATGTCTGGTATGCTTGGTAAGTGTGAACGGACCTGATGATCTCCACCTTTGTTACGACCATATATCATTTTTTAAAACAAAAAATAAAAATAACAAATAATAATAATAAACAGAACATTAAATGAGTCTGCAACTCCTTGCACGGAAGTCAGAAACCACCATGACGTCATCCCGCCGCCCCCTCTTGGGGTGAGAAAAACTAGGCTGACATCATTGTTTTACAACCAATTATATTTTAAAAAAATACCAATTTAAAAAACTGGATTTAATATAGCATATTCTAACTATATTCAAACTATAGCTCTAGCATAAATTTATAGGTTCAATATAGGTTCAATAGCCAGCAATAATAGGCCTTCGACGATATATTTATGTTCCGCTTTAGGGACATAAAAAGGGATTTGAAGAGAGGTACATGGATTATGACAAAGAAAGTACATACACTATGATAAAGATCATAAAGTGTCCAATCTGGTTAAAAGGGGTATATGTATTATGACCAAAAAACTATTTATCCAAAATAAAAAAACATAAAAGTATATGGTCTTCATTTAGAAAAAGTATTTGCTAAAAGACATTAAATAATATTTTAATAAAAAAAAATCATTAAATTTGATCCATGAAGGAAAGATTATTTCCTTTTAGACTAGGGGAAACATCATGTTTTGTCACGTATTCAAATACTCTTTGATTCTTATGGGAAAAACAAACCGGGCACTTACCATATCCTAAAAGGATCTCAACTTCTTTTCTTTATACGTGCACTCATTTACAATGTTTTCATATTTCTAACATATTTATTAATTTATGAAAATAATAATAAATATGAATATATATCAATAAATATAAGAATAAGATTAATGTGAAATTGAAATGTAATTAAGTTTTATATGTATTGACAGCAAGTAATATATATTAGTTTAATTTTAAATTTTTATTTCAAAAAATTTAATTCTTAAAAATAAAATTAAAAATAAAATTTAAAGAAGGTTGATAGATCTTTAACCATGTTAATATAGATATAATAAAAAAATATATTAACTCAATTATATAAACTTTATCAATCTTGATTATTATTATTATTAATTAAATAAATCTCATCATCATCATTATTAATATTTATTAATTAATTACAATATGAGTATCAACGCAAAATTAGTTGAGTTCAATTTTATGGTTATTATTATTATTAATTAATTAAATAAATCTTATCTTCATTATTAGTATTTATTAATTAATTACAATATGAGTATCAAAGGATAATTAGTTAACTTCAACTTGTGAGATTCTTATGGTAAAGAATTATAAGAATTGGTAAGATTGCAAAATTATTTCACTATTTTCAATAATGATTCGTCATCCATAATTACTTATAAGGCCCTTCCCAGTTTAACTTGTTTTCAAGCTTCAAATTTGAAGCTTTCAATGCCTTTAATTTGTTACATGCAGAAAACAATAATGTTACATTAGGCTTTTCACTAATGAATAACTTTGTAATCGAGGGTTTGTTCCATTTTTTCCCATCAAATTTTTAGATGTTTGAGATTCCATCATTACGAAGCCATATATTCTATAGTATTATTTATCAAAATTTAAATCACAATGAAACTCTAAAATATTTAAAATGAAGTTTAAATGTTACTGCTATGTTATACTTAGCTTCTTCCATGTGATTGCTCAGTGCTAAGTTTCACATTATGGAAAAGCAATTGCAAGTTAATTCCATATATGGATAAAATTGTTCAACAAACTGAAACCTCTGATAAATTCATAATGAAATTCCATTCAATTATCAACCAAGCAAGACTATACAACAAGACATGGATGGACTCTAGGTTCGAGATTGATGTCTTTGTAATTATTTTTTATTCAAATACCATTTTTTTATAATTAAAAAAAAACCCTACCACTTATGGAATTTAGCAATTGCAATAAGTTATATGATGTGACTTTGCAATGTGTTTTATTGATTTTATAAAAATTATAAAAATTGTAATTTTGTGGTTTGGATCTCCAAGTAATAAGAGGAGTGAATTAATTTAATACTTAAATTCTAGAATGTCTTCATTTTGGAACAAGACTTCAATTCTAATTTCCTAGGATCATAGGTTGGTTACATTTTTCATTACTAATCTTCCTTCAACAATTGCATCCCCTTTCTTGGATTTGTAGATGGGAATTGTCTTCATTGTCATAGTCCAAATCCCATAACAATACTCCTACTCAATTAACTGCATGACACCTCCTATCTTAATGTTCTGCTATGGATTTAGCTTCAAAGTAAACAAGTTTTTCCTATGGACTAATGTGACTTTCTTCTCCTTTTCTCAATATGTCTACATTTCAAGGCCCGCTACAATATGCTACAGACAATCATGGATGATGAAATTGCAAACATAGATAGAACCTTTTCTGCATATTACAAATATGTAATTTTTAAGAAAAAATATTACATTTTGATAATTTTTACTATTTTTCTTGTGATGTAACTCCTTAACATAAAAAACACCTTATTGGTGTTTCGGCCATAATTTTTTCATTTCTCAACTATTTCATAAAAAAATAGTGTGTTGTGCTGTTAGGCACCTACCTCTACATGCTATAAAAAAGAAATTCTTCATCATTATACTAAGACCTTCAAAATTTGCACTAACACTTGGTGAACTAGTTTGGAGGTCTCCTCACATAGATAGTTATGAAAAATTAAAAACATGTTAATTTTATTTTGGAAAAATAACACTGCACTATACTACTTCTTATATGTACATGTTTACAAGTTTTTGTATATTGGTTCCATCATTTAAGAACTCAAAGGTTACACTAACAAGGATATGTACCTTATAATTTGCCAAACAAATAAAATATCAATGTTAGAAATAATCATAAATGACCTAGTTATGAGAATTTTCAATAAATAAAAGTTATATATTCGGAAAGGTGATTTGATTTCCTACATTTCATCTCTTTTACTAAAACCAAGATTCATTGTGTAGGTGTCTCAAAATAGTCTTGAAAGATGAGGGATGTTTGTTTTTTTTTGTTTTATGTTGCATCTAATGCGCCAAAAGTGACCACATTAGCTTGCACTCACCTGAACACCACCCGAAATCCTTCAAAATTCTACTCCATAGCCTTGCCTTCGTTTAGGGTTCGAACCCTCCAAAACCATGTTTTCAAATCCCTATATGGTTTATTGTATGCAACAATTATTAATTATTGGATGGGACATGTGTTATAATGTAAGGTGGTTGCGCTACTATCCATGGATTCATGATTTCATCAACTATGGCTAGTCCTTGTGAATGGAGGCTTGGAGCATAATTGAATGAGACTTTACAACAAAATTTTAATGGAGGAGAATGGTACAACAAGATAGTCAAACTTTGATAAGAGAGTGCATGATGTGTGGGAGTCATATTTATGTACTCTTTGGTATAGATCTATGTTGCAATTTTTGGTGAAGGGATTTGAATTAAAAGACTTCTCAAAATAAGGTGATTTATTATCTTTTTCTCCTAGGTTAAATTTGATGGAGAGTCTATATTATATTTACAAATGTGATCCATAAATTTGAGGAGTCTATAACTTTCCACTCTTTGTCACAAGGTTATAACCAATAATCACGCGTGATGCAAGTTGCAACCCAAGTGCCAATCACTAATTGATAATCACCTTTGGTAAGCAAGTAGAGTGGTAGCAAATAAAACAGTAATTGACAATCACATGTGGTAAGCTAGTAGACATGGTAGAAAATAAATGGATTAATGATGGTTGTGTTTGGGCAAGCTATCACAATTGAAATCGTTTGACAATAGGCTTCAAATGCTTAACACAAATTGACAATTATTCCTTCTGAAATCACAACGAATGTATGTGTAAGGTGAATAATTAATGTGTTATAGAAAATGAAATCACATAATCCAAAATTAAACTATGTAACAGATGATTAAAAATTAGAATTAGAATCAATTCATCATATTTTGCATTGGTTAATAATTAAAGTAGCTAAGTGAATGAAAATGGGAAACTAGATTGAAAACTATGATTGATCAAATGGTTATTAGATTTTGGAAATGTGATTATGAAAGTTGAAAGTTTGAAATTGAAGTGGTTTTAAACTTTAAACTTTTGTTTATCATTATTCCAATTTCCAAACGGGTCATCCCTGCTTAAGTGTAACATCCCAAAATTTTACTAAAAATTTAAACTTTTTAAGTAGCAATCAATGCTGTATTTCTAAGCTAAAAGCGTTAAATTCAACATTACTAAATGCTAAACAACCCACTTACAACTCATAACATTCCATTAGTTACTAAAAGTTAGGTTACTTAAGAATCGCACCAGAAGTCTTATCAGTTGTTAAATTAAAAAGTGTTTATAAGGTTGTACGTCTTTTAACGTCCAGTCAACGTCGGAAGTGGGAATAATGTCTTCATAAACACTTAACTGTTCGTTTTCACAGTGTTACTTTTATACTATAATAAGCATGTTGGTTTCCTAGAACTGATTGATCGTCTTACTGAATGAAGGGGCCCTTGAAAAATGCCCTGAGGCTTAGTTAGCTATTACTAGCTAACACTCAAAGGTTTCTACTTGCAAAGCTCAGGTGAGGTAGAACATTTGAAACTATGCAATGACTCAAGTAAAATTTAAACGTCCTGAAAGCTTTAGCTCTACATACTCTGTAATGGCAAGGATGTCTAGTGTTATTTAACTTGATGGACAAGGAGTAACTATATCACAATTTCTTAGTTTGCAATTTCTAAGTTAGTGATTTCTACATATTAATTCAATACTATAGAACCATTGTAATATATATTATTATATGTTCTCAATCCATAAACTATGGAGAGATCATGTAATACTTTACCATTTCGATCATATTAATACATTACCTACATATGCAACATAATAACACTTTACGATTGTAAGTCATATTCATGCAACATATAGTATGTTATAAATTATGTGGCACTTTACCGAGATATCAACATGTTAATGTAAAATTAGTCACAACAGTTCTAATGAACAAGTAAATCAATCACAATAGATGAAACTAAGAAAATATGGTGTAAACTGTGCAAAAAGCATGCATCAGTGCTCTATATCCCAATAAGGGTGAAAATACAATACAATACTATCACAATGAGTGAGCAATTCGAATTAACCAAGGAGGTCATTCGAATGAACTAAATGGCATAGCTTGGCTCCAACTAGGAGTCCTCATCAACAATCAGTGGTGGTCATCAATGCATAAGTCACTGTCAAACAGGTGTCAAACTGAGTCTAACTGAGTGTAATAAGTGTAACTGATGGTAAGTGGCACTAATCTAGGGATGGAGGCTCAGTGGAGGGCGCATGAGGGCTTAACTGCACTCAGAACTATCAGTCATGTCTCATCGGAGGTCAATCGGAGTGATAACATAAGTTATGGGTCAATCGTAGGTAAATCAGAGTGATAACTGAAGTGTAACTGGACTTGTAGGTGAGAAAGGCGCCCTTCTGCAGTGGAAGGTGAGAAGTGGGTGCATGATAGGCTAGGAGGGATAAATATGAGTGGTAAGTAGCTCCCGAGTGCTGGGAGACTAAGGACTAGGTGTTGGAGGCATCATAGTGGTGACTGGGCAGCATGCGGGTGCATGCAAAGTACAGAAGTGAATGATGAGATATCCTAACACCCCCCCTCAAGCTATACTATGATGTAAAAAATAAAATGTAGGGCCCTGGTTATTGAGACCAAAGGTCACCCCAATACAATAATCCAAAAAATGCTGAAATAAGCTAAGTGAGGAAAGAGGGAAAACCCGGTGGGAAGAAAGCCCCCCCTCAAGCTAAACATACAAATGGATCTAATCTGTCTCCACCATGATGGAACTCACCCCCAACAGTCAACGGAGGTAAGAGAACTTCTTCTCAGTGAAGCTCTTGGTGAAGATGTTTGCAATTTGCTCATCGGTAGGGCAATATTGTAGAATGATGGTGCGATCATGCACCAACTCTTGAATGCAGTGCATATGAATCTCAATGTGTTTGGTCCTTTGCCGCTAAACTGGATCAGTGGATATCTTAATAGCACTTTGATTGTCATAAAATAGGACAGTCGAAGTAGTGCTACCAAAATCAAACTCGGAAAGAATACCCTGCAACCAAACTACCTGAATGCAGGCATTGACTGCCCCTCGATACTCTGCCTCTGCTGAAGAAAGTGCAATGGCTGCCTACTTTCTTGCTTGACCAGCAAATAGGCCCATTTCCAATCATGAAAACATATCTAGAATTGGACTTCTGATCTATGTTATCACCTTCCCAATCTAAATGTATGATGGAATTTTTCCCTACGGATAAGTCAAAATTCCCTTAACTTAAAGTAGACTTTCACTAACTCTAAGCTAAGAACAAAACACAACAAATGCTACCTTGAAATTCCTAAACTAACTTTTACAGCAAGATTAAATGTATTCAGAAATAGTGAGAGATTAAACACACCTTTCAAACTGACGTTTGTCCCGCTTTAGCTCTTGATCCAAAGCTCCAATGTAGAACCTATTAAGATCAACCAAAGAACAAACATACAAGCTTCCAAATACCTTGAATGTAAAGATCAGTTTCAAATCTAGATTAGATACATTTCATGCTAAGAATTTATGCTATACACATGAAATGGGAAAAACAAGACAAGTTATCTTATTACAACTTGAAGAATGCTTACATAGGTTGCTTGATGTCCAAGCCAATCCTTCAGCTCCAAGTGCCTTCTCCTCTAGTTATCTCCACAATGCTGCAAGATCATAGGTTTGATACTCAAAGAGTCCTCCCCTTTCCCCATGGAATGCCTCTCTTTTATAGTGTATGGTAGGGTTAACCAACAAGAGAGATGGGTGGATCTAGGGAGAGATAAGTGGATCAAGGTTTCTAATCACAGAAAGTGAGTTGGGATCGAATCAGGGACCCCAATCTTCCACTATCTTCGAAAATCCAAAATCCCACAACCCATGGAAAAAAGGATAATAAAAGAGTACCGCGCCCTGTGGTCTGAGCATAACGCGGTACTACCGCGTTCTAGGGAAAAAGCATAGCGCGGTAGTGTGGAGTACCGCGCGCATATAAATGAGCAAGGCGCGGTAGTGTAGGTAAATAAAGTCTCAGCTAGGTCAGAACTTGTCAGGGTAGATTTACCTTCAAGGTTCATTCATCTTCTGGGTGGTTCAAACAGCAGGGGAAGTGTCGTCAACTCTGTTTGTGGTGGAGATGCGACACTTGTGTTTTTACCCAAAGAGGAGATTTTTACCCATTTGAGGAGCAAAACTTCAAGGATCCATATCAGGAGTTCCAGGACACCATTTTGACAACTGTCTGCGCCAGGTAAGAGCTCTTGAGCTCCTCTTTCATTTCATGTAGGAATTATTTGCTTTCATTAGGAAAAATTCGATTTTTGGGCAAGCCCTATTGGGAAAAAATCGCCCTTCACAGTACCATGTGGGGGCTCTATCAAGAAATGCGGTACTGTCCAACAGTACCGCGCTTTAGTTCCACACAGAGGCGCGGCACTGTACAGTACCGCGCGGCAGAGTTTCCCCCAGGCGCGATGAAGGCGATTTTTTAGATTAAGAAATCAAATTTTCTCAAATTTTTTGCTGAAACTAAGTTGCTAAATAGTTACTAAATGTTTTCCCTGACCTTTTGCAGGAGTTTGCAACTTGTTTGGAGCAAAATGGTAAGCTGGAAAGAAAGAGAGCACGAAGTGGATGATTTTGCAGCTGAAAATCACTTACCGACCGTGACCGCATTGAGAGAATGTGGTTTGTTGAAGTTCTCTAAGACCAAGGGGATTCGTCAGCAACCCAAGCTTCTTACTCATCTCATCCAATTGTGGGACCCTGACATTCAAGCTTTCCGAGTGGGAGAGCATGTTCTCGAAATCCAACTCGAGGATATTTACTTCCTCACGGGCCTCTCGAAAAGAGGGGCCCGGGTGAACTTTACTAGGTACTCAGCCTCGGAATCGAGTACAGATGACTTGATTGCTCGATATTGCCGTCAGGGTTCAGGTAAGAAAAGCGAGAAGGTGGCCATAAAGGAGGTTATAGAACTCCCTGTAAAAACCATAATGTTCACCATTACGCGTGTAGCAGGAAGTGTGAGTCCGCATCAAGCATCCCACACACAAGTGAATATCGCAGTGGAGTGTATGGGGGGAACAGTATTTAACTGGTGTGAGGCGGTGTTGGCCAATCTCAAAGAACAAGTGCACAAGTGTAGGATTGGAAAGAATTCCCAATTTGGCTATGGGAGTATCCTGGTCACCTTCTTTTTGGAGAGGGTTCCATTACTGCGCCCACAGATACATATGCCCCCCCGTCCACCGACCGATCCATGGATGGCTCGATGGAGCGATTATGTGGGACGTCTCGGGGGACCTCAACGCTTAGCCTTTGGTGAGGATTTATTTTCCTGGCTCGAGGAGCAGATAGTTATGATCGATGACTACCCTTATGCCGGGGTAGACTTCCACGAGGACATCGACTTGGCACTGCTAGAGGATGATGATTGGGACAACTCAGGTATGACCTTCATGGATATGCATTTTTTCTTTTTGAATATTTAATTTTTATTTCTTTTTTAGAATGTGTAAAAGACTTCTAATGTATGTTCATATTCATGTCGTAGACCGTGGACCACAGAGACCGGCTGGGTACTCGCCACTACGTCGTGGTGGTGTTGATCGTCAAGCTGTTCCTGACGAGAAGGAGGATGAAGAAAAAGCAGGAGGCGTTTGGGACATTGAGAGGAACTTACAGGGGTTGACTCATGGTATCCCTGCTATGAGGATGGATGACGTCCCTTATCATCTCCAGCAGCATACTGTAGGTGTGCTTGGTCGTATCAGTCGACTTCTTCGTAAGGTGGTTCGAGCTGTAGTATGTTACCACCAGCAGCGGGAGGAGTCCGACGAGGGACATGATAGGTCTCCCAGATCTCCATAGATGGTGTTTTTAGTATTTTTGTGGCATGTATACGATATGTAGGCTTTGAGAGCCAATTTTTTGTATGGGATTTGGTCCCAAATTTTGTCTTTGACACAAACTTTATGTATTTTTGAAAAAACACTCTTATATATAGTGATATGGACCTATTTTCATGATCTAAAATATTTACAATGACTTGTGCATTTTTTTTTAATTTTTTTTTTTATGATGTGTTTAAGTATGGGCAAGATGCCAATCCAAAATGTAGTTAGCCAATGAATCAGCTATACAATTGAATTCTCTCGGTATGTGTTGATATGTAATAAAATTAAATGATCGTTCCAAGAGGCATACTTTCTGAAATAAACGAAGTAGTATAGGATCGCGAACTGTGTAAACACGGTTTAGATGAGAAACCACGAGTTGTGAGTCTAAAAAGACTGATAAGGAGTCAATTCAGAGTGAAGCAACCTCCGTCAAGAGACCAATGACTGCATGGTACTCCGCGATATTGTTGGTTGCAGGACCTAAACAATTGGCTCCTGAAGAAATCAACTCGCAAGTGGGGGAATAGATTACCCATGCTGCGGAAGCGAGATTCCGGGTATGTCGGCTTGCACCGTCGGCGAATCCAAAGTAGGCAGACATCTGCGCATAAAGTCACGAGTCAAAGTAAGAGTGGATACATGAGGTCCACGTGCACACCAAAAAGAAAGCAAAAGAAAACTAAGTACATTATGTACAACAAGTAAGCCGCGTAAGGTAACCTCATGCATAGAAACGTTTGAGGTATAGCCCGTTGCGGGGCTGTGCCAATGGCGTACCATCACAATCGATTAGTTCATAGGCTCCTTTTTCTAAGTCACGTTTTACAATAAAGGGGCCGTACCACATAGATTCAAGTTTACCTTTTTCAAGCTTATCATGCATTTGATCATATGTAAGTACGAGATCACCTTCATTGAAAATCCGAGGTTGAACGGATTTGTCATATTGAGCTTTGACGCATTTTTTGTGGGCTTCATTAGCTAAAGCAGCATCGCGGCGGGTTTCATCTAGCTTAGATAGGTATAGAAACCGTTCCTCTTCTGAAGTGGTGTGTGGCAGTAGCTCTATGGCTATCTTGAGTGATGGTATTTCACATTCAATCGGAAAAATGGCTTCTAGGCCATACACCAGTTGGAATGGTGTAAACCCAGTAGCACTTTTCACTGAGGTTCGGTATGCCCACAGTGCTGAGAACAGAGCTGAGTGCCAGTTGGATTTTTGGGTGCCCACAATATGCTGAATCATTCTTTTCAGGACTTTGTTAATGGCTTCAACTTGGCCATTAGCTTGTGGGTAATAAGGGGTTGAGTTTTCATGGCGAAAACCCAGCTTGGCACTTAGTTCTTCGATCATATGGTTCCTGAAATGGGAACCATGATTGGTCACAATAGACTGTGGGACCCCGAATCTAGCTATAATATGATTGAATATGAATTGCGCTGCTGTTTTGCCGTCCTCAGCATACGTAGGCATCGCTTCAGCCCATTTTGTAAAATAGTCGACAGCTACTATGACATAGCTATGCCCCCCGGTTGAAGTGGGCTTACAGTGCATAAAATCGATGCCCCATTTGGAAAAAGGGCCGACAGCAACAACAGGATGGAGTGGAGCAGGGTGCGAGCGTGCTTTACTATGAAAGACTTGGCATGGGGGACACTTCTTGATTGTTTCAATGCAGTCTTTGAAAATTGAGGGCCAGAAGTATCCTGCTCGCAGTATTTTCTAGGCCGTAGCCATCCCAGAAAGATGACCGCCACATGCTCCAGCGTGGCAGTCATTAAGGACGCGTTCCGCCTCATCTAAGGTCAAACAACGTCGAAGAATGGTATCGACACCACGTCGATAAAGAGTATCGTTGAATATGATGTAGTATTTTGCATGGTGTCGGATGCGTCGCCGTTCATCACGAGTGAGATCGGGACGGAAGCGTTGGGTTTGGAGATATAAAAGAATATCCCCGTACCATGGATCAGACGTGCTAATGAGGAACAATGATTCGTCAGGAAGAGAATCAATGGGCTCGGGTTGCTCAGTAGCACGGGGCAAGTTACAAATTAATTCCGCGAAGACCAAAGACTTCTTGGACTTATCCTTGACAAACTCCAAGTCAAACTCTTGAAGGATTACAATCCAACGAGAGTATTTGCCCCCAAGCACTTGACGTGTGAGGATATAATACATTGGGTTGAAGTCGGCTATAACAGTGGTTCAGCGGAGTAAGATGTAGTGACGAAATCTCTGGACAACAAATACTGTGGCCAGAGCCAGTTTTTCAACATGTGAGTAGCGAGTTTCGGAGTCAAGAAGACTCTTACTAAGATAATATACCACATGTTCTATGCCGTTTTGGTCTTCCTGGACTAGCACCATGCCGATGGTGGAAGTCGAGGCTGCGAGATAAAGGATGTATTCCCGTGTGTAATCGGGGGGTTGAATCACAGGATCTTTGGTTAAGGCTGCCTTTAGATTGTCAAAGGAGTGTTGGGATTTGTCATCCCAAATAAAGGGAACATTCTTTTTGAGAAGCCACATGTATCCTTTCGTTATCTCGGACAGATTGCAGATGAAACGGCGTAGAAAGTTTGCATGCCCTTGCAAACATTGAAGTTCTGGAATATTGATAGGTGAAGGAAGGGCTAAAATAGTTGCTACCTTTGCGGGATCTAAACATATCCCGTCTTTGGAGACTATGAAGCCCAACAGTTTTCCGGCTTCTACACAGAAAACGCACTTATGTGGGTTCAAACGTATATTGTATCGACGACACCTTTAGGAAAATGGCACTTAAGTGGTCTGGATGGTCTTCCCGGGTTCGAGAGTGAGCGGGAAGGTCATCAAGATATGGCTCTACAATATGTTTGATGTCATGAAATGTGTAGGACATCGCCCGTTGGAAAGTTGCCCTGGCATTTTTCAGGCCAAAGGGTAACTTCCTATATGCAAAAATCCCCCAAGGGCAGATAAAGGCCGTTTTGTGCTAGTCGGCTGGGAGGATATCGATCTGATTATAGCTGGAAAAGCCATCCATAAATGAAAAGATGACACTCCCGGCACAGTTATCGATGATCTGGTCGATAAACGGAGTTGGGTAGTTTTCCTTTGGACAAGCCTTGTTCAAATCGCGGTAATCAACACAGACTCTGATCGTTGCCTGTTTCTTGGCTACGGGAACGATGTTGGATACCCATTCTGTCAATGGGGCAGGATAGATAAAACCAGCATGCAAAATTTTTTCAACTTCTGCGTTAATGGCAGCTGCCTTACGAGGATGAACGGGACGAAGCTTTTGCCGAATAGGTCGGGTGCCAGGGAAAGTTGGAATTTCGTGGACCACGATCGAGGGGTCAATTCCTGGCATTTCTTCATAACTCCAAGCAAAAACATCGCGGAAAGTTTTGAAGTAGGCATTATAGAACTCCATTTCAAGGGGAGTACATGTATTGCCGATGTGCACGTTTTCCACGATACCAGACTTCACTGAAATATCGATGGGAGTGGTTTCCATGAGATTAGCCAAGTTCCCTTCAGAAAATACCTCGTCGAGGGAAGTGGGGGACTTGGTTGGAACCATCCCATGTGAAGTACTGGGTTTTGAATCAGGCTCAAGTGGCTGAATGGTGGGGAATGAATATCGATGATGAAAATCTCCCCATGGTGGCTCATCACCGCACATAACCTCCAGAATTGATTCGTCCGTGGGAAAAATCAAATTGAGAGGATCGAAGAGTGGTGGGTATGGATGAGTCTCAGCCGAGAGCTGTGCCACGGTATGATCAGTAGAACAGTCGACCCAATCGGTGGCTGATTGGATCGCGTCATAGGTTGCGAGGTTTCTGTTGAGAGGCATAGAGTTGCCGTAGTCTTCAATCTGAGTGGGACTCGGAATCACCCATGAATCATTGGATGAGATCATGTTAATTGGTTGAATAGGGGTTCCCAGCTCTGGAAAAACTCCGATGAGGGAAGAATCCTTCATGAGACCAACACCAATGTCTTGGAACCGGTACCGAGGTTGATCCAATAACGGAATGGTGTTGGTGGAGTTCTAGTGGGAGTCTGGGATACAGTAATCCAGTTGATCAATAGTGACAATTTTCCCTTCATGAGGAAATTGTATAATCCAGAAGACTGTAGATGCAATGGTGGTCATGGCATAAAACCAGTTCCGACCAAGTAGGAGATTGTAATCCAAAGGTGCATCTACGACTTCGATGTGGACGGATACTTTTTTGCCCCACATTTCAACACCAATTGAGGGAATGAGTCCATACGGTTGAAAACCATGTCCATCAAATGCCCTGAGAGTAGTAGGAGAAGTCGTGACTTTGGGTGAGCCTAAGGCTCTCCAACAGTTCAAAGACATAATCGACGTGGAAGCACCCTCATCTAATACAGTGCGATGGATGACATTTCCACGGATTTTAGTGTGAACTTGAAAGGCTAACTGGTGAGAAAGCTGAGGTTTAGCGTGCTCCAAGTTAAACATAATGGAGCTTGAAGTATCTAGGTCCATTGCCTCCAGTGCTGAAAGTAGGGTTCTACGCTGCGTGGGGCAGTGTTGGAGAACCTCGAGAGTCGACATGGCGCAAGGTGCTTGAGCCAAATCCTCAACAATGTTGTAGTTTTGGGCAGCTCGTGCATTCGGATTAAATGTTGCCTTTCGTATGGTGCCCTTGGGTGGGCGTAGCACTGTGTGCGTAAGCGGTTTCTCGATATGGAGATGACCGGTAGGGGGGGGAATAGGAATCGAATCTTCAACAGGAGATTTTCCTTTGGCTATCTCGGGTTGTTTGTTTGAACTTGGAGGGTTGTCGTACGTCTTTGAACGAGTGGTAATATTAACTTCTTTATTACTCGTCATTAGGATTTCGCGGTTTGTGGACGTCTCTCCGTGGGTAGGATTGGTCGGGTTGCCCCCTTGTGGGTTTTCTTGGGCAACCATTTTCTGTTGTTGTTGGGGGAAAGGATCAGTTAGCACTGCCAGGCGAGATGATCCTTTAACGAACTTGTTGACCTCGTCCTTGTAGCGACAGTCACGCATGTAATGATCATCTTGGCAAATCAGGCAGGGAAACTTAGCCTTTCGACGTGGTTTCTGGTCATTTTGAGTGGGTTGCGGCTTGGGGTTCTCCTGCTGGTTCTTTTTGTTTTTACCACGATTGTTTTTCTTCTTTCCCCTGGATGGTTGTGACGTAGATTGAAATGCGTTCACTTCAGAGGAAATGGCAGGAGAAATGGAAGCTTTTGAAGCAGCCTGGTTTAAAGCGAGGGAAGCGGAAGCTTGTTGCCCCGTCGAGTTGGTAGCAGGCTGGGCCTTGACTGAACCGACAATACCATCAATGGGGGGTTCAGTGGTAGGCTTTGTTGGATCAGTGTGAACATGGGAGGCATGTGGAAGAAGTTCATGTAAAGTACCGGATTGAGTGTACACCAAATCCATGTACTGGGATGCCGAGATGGCTTGTTCTTCTGTAACCGGCCCGCGCATAGCGATATCTTTGGCTATGGGAGGCAAAAAGGATTTTGTAAACCAATCAGCGAGTAGCTGATACGGAATGGGTGCCTTTATTAGCCTACGGCGTCTTCGCCACTCATGGATGTGATCTGAAATATGTGTAGAAGTGGTTTGACGCAGTGATGTTAACAGTTCTGTTCCAGTCTCGTACCGGATGGGGAGCTGGAAATGAGTCAGAAACTGCATAGCCAAAGTGTTGAAATCACAAAAGGAGTGTTGTGGCAGCTCGATATACCATTTTGCTTCCATGCCGGTGAGCGTACGTTGGAAGAGTCGAAGTCGGATGGAATCATCCATCAAGGAGTTGGATGAACACCAAAGATGGAAGGTCATCACGTGGTTCTTGGGGTCTTCCCCGGGCTTGGCATCGAACTTAGGAATGTTTGATGGTAGTTTGGCTGGGATAGGTGGCCAGTGAGGTTCATGCCATATAGGATCGTTAATAAGCCTCGACAAATCAGGTAAATCAAGTGTGGCCAAAAAGGGAAGTTGACGGTTAGTCTGCGGGTATGAGTAATAACCATGTGGTGCAGAGAAACCTGGAGGGCCCTGCATAACATACTGCTGCGTGTTATACCCATATGTGTTTCCCAGGGGATACTGCTAGAAACTCTGTGGATGATAGGCCATCTGGTTAACCGGTTGATTATATGCAACCGGTTGGTGAGTGTGATGCTGAGTGGGTATGGTACCCTGGGGTTACTGATACCCAGGAATGGTTGCCGCTCCTTGTTGGGGAAAAGTTCCTTGGAACTGTTGTGTTCTAGGGATGTTACCACCGTATTGAGTGGGTGGAAAGTTTCCCATAGCAGGGTTGGGGGGTGGTTGTGACTGTTGTGTCCATGGAAGGCTCGGTCCTGCTTGAGGAGTGAGTGGAAATTGAAGTGATGGGTTCCATGGAGTTGTAGCAGCTGAAGGGTAAGGGAAGCCAGAATTCAAGTTGGGAGGAATCTGAGATTGCCCCCCAGCTTGGTTCCAGTTTCCAAAAAGTGAGTACCCCCCACTCTGAGGGATTTGAGTATCCCAAGAAGGAAGCATACCTAGCGGGGGAGGTTGAGAGTGAGGCCCGGTTGGAACATCGGAATAAGGTTGCCCGCTACCAGGTGTGTTGTACATGCCAAACTGAGCAGATGCTGCTGGTTGGGAGGGTTGTTGGATGGATCCAATGGGTTGTCCGCCAACAGATAAGTTGGATGGCCCTATAAGAGGAGGCTGTTGAGTAGGAAGGGGGTTCCCAACAAAAGGTTGTCCTCCAACTAGTTGGGTTGATGGCCCTACAGGAGGAGGTTGTTGACTAACAATGGGGTTCCCAACAAAAGGTTGTCCCCCAGCTGGTTGGGTTCATGGCCTACCAGGGGGTGTTTGCACGTTGGAGTTAGGAGCCATCGCAGTCGGTTATCCACCTCCTGAGATAGTGTAAATGGTGGCTGAAGGTGATCCTCCGGTCCAACCGGGAGATCCAGCAGTATGACTAGGTGTTCTTCCGCCGCTGGTCAAATATGATAATGTGGATTGGTCAACGACGCCAAAAGTACCGATTAGCGGAGGGGGTCTTCCATATCTGACAGGTGAGGACGGGGAAAAAACTGGGTTATCTCTCATAGAATGTGCGCCAAAAATAGGTGATGGTAGCAAATGTGGGGAGTTTAACCCAGGGGTATCGGCGTCGTCCGTAGTGTGTTCAATGATAGGAGGACCATCGAAAACTGGGCCCGAGTTCATGTCCTGGAAAGGGGTTTGGGGATCCGACGGGAACCTAGGTACAGTAAAATCCGAAGGTCCTGAGCCGTCTGCAAAGGAGTGACGAAACTCTGTGCTAGACGGGATGTTGGGATCCCTATAGTCAGAAGGACGAGTATCAGGGGGATATCTAGAAGCTGATGAGAGAATTTGCTCTGTGCTGCATCTAAACCGTGCCGATGCTAACAGAGAGTTCACTAGACTAACCATACTAGACTGGATGGAAGCCATGATTTCATGTCCCGAAGGGAGGTTGGGTAGATCTATAGTACGAGGTATGTTGTTAGAAGAACTTGTTTCCTGAGGATGAACACTGGGTGACGTAGTAATGACAGGAAGAAGTTCCGCCTGGGAAGTGATGAAGCCATAATCAGGTTCAAAATATGTGTCAGGAAATCGAGTATCTTCAACGATTTCAACGTACCCGCCTAGGACTGAAATCAAGCCAGGTATGTCCTGGTCGGACCCTTCTGTGGTGCCAACAGATCCGTCTGTGTCATCGTGAAAAGTGTCTGATGGACGGGAAGTGCTGACATCCGGTAGAAGGATGACCTCTGGTCTAGTACTTTGGGTTGTACTAGGTTCAGCTGCGGTAACTGTGTCCACTGTGACAGATAAATCTGGAATGACAGTGGGTGAAGTGACAGTGGAGGTCTCAGATATGCTAGTGGTTGCAGAAGCTGCAATAGATTCTGAGACTGTGCTGTGAGTGGCAGTTACGGGAGGAACTGAAGATGTTGTACGTATCGGTGGTGGGATGTTGCCTCGACCAGCACCGCGGCCAGGAGGAGCAGGAATGCGTGATGCGGGTGGACCGGAAGTCCATGGCAGTGGTGGTGGTGGAGGGCTTTGGCCCTATATTCTTCGTGACCTTCGTGGTTGATCTGACATGATAACAAGAAAATGAAAATCGAGGGCAGTGTCATAAACAAAGAACTCAAAAACTCTAATGCAGCCGAGTGTGCAGAAGAGGAGCTAGAAAAAGCAAGGCTCACAGGACAAAAAAGCAAGCTCTAAAATCTATACTGAGACCGGTGTCTCAATAAGTGAGCTGATACAAAAAATGGCCAGAATGCCAACAAGCAGTCCCTATAAAGAAAAATGACCCTCTACAAAGATGAGATAACAAGCAAACTCCTAACTAAGAGCTGGAGACCTCAACAAGCAGTATCCTTCACAAGGTGATGAAATCCAAGTCGAACAATACAACAAGAGAGACCGATATAAGAAGGATATCCCTCTATCGAAAGGGATCCTGGGTAAAAGAGCCCTAGTAGAATAGATACTAAGCTACATCGTTCATGACACGTCGGAAAAGGTTTTGGGCACTTCAGCCTTCCGAAGAAGACAGCGATCGATGTTGCCTTAGGGCTAAGTGGAGTGCGGTATTCCACAGAGTCCGTCCAGTTCTCAATCTCGCGGCCGTTTAACCCCTGAAAGTTAAAAACAGTCAGGAGGCCCCTCCACAAACTGGCTGTGACCGTGTCAATAAATACTATAGGATTTTAGTTCCCTAAAGACAATGATAATGTCTCAGATGAAAATGACAAGGGGGAATTATTTTGATGCCTATCCCCGGTGTCCTACGTAACTACCAAATTCTTTTGATTTCCTCAAGTGAGGTTAATGTTGGTTTAATTAGGGAGATTAATTTTAGTGGCTGTCTTACTCAATCAGGTAGTGGACGTGAAACTTGATGGTGTTATGACGACTCAAACCATGCAAATGAGAATGAATCAAAAATAAGCCTTTGTCTTCGATGAAATCTAGCTAAGGAAGGGAGAGAGTTCTTCGATCAAATATGCATGAAATTCTTCACAAGCAATCAACAATCAAAGTAAAAGTTTTTTTTTTTTTTTTTGTAAACAAAGCCAAACTGAAATGAACACTCTTTTCAATGCACTGATTCTACAATCTACAATGCTTCAAATGTAAGAATTTATGTGGCAAAATCAATGGTTCATTTCCTAATGCAAAAATGATGCTACTAGACTTTTCCAATTTAAGCAACAGAATTGCTCTCAAATGATAATATTTTAATTACTGAAAATGATGAACATAATGTCACTGTAAAAGCTACAGGGTTCAGTAATAGAGAACAGTGGTGTTGAGTTGGTTGTGGTGAAAAAATCAAGCCAATGCAATCAAACTGGAAAAATGACCCAATGTGTCAAAAATGCCACTAATTCAAACAAATCAAGCTCACAACAAGGAGATAATCAAACCACACAGACTGTAAAAATGACCAGGATGCTAACAGGCAACAGTAAATACTATCTAAGGCAGAGAGAGACTCAAGAAATCAAGCAACGATAAAAAATTTAAAAACTTGTAGACACTACCCGCGTGTCAGGGTCTGACTGGAGCGCGGCACTGTGACAATACCACTCTGGTACTAAGGCAGAGAACGTGGTACTACCACGCTATAAGCAGTTCAGAGGGCGCGGTACTGTGGAAAGGTAAGAAAAAAGCGCAACTTGAGAAAAGAAAATGAAGTTTTCAGGGTTGTTGCTAACCCAGGGGACTCAGTGATCAGACAGGGAGAAAAAATACAGTGAGGAGGGGTGAATAAAGGTAAAAAAAGACCAATATTCAAACTGGTTTGAAGTGCAATAAAACAAATCACAATCAACAGATGTATGACAATGAACTGAATCAATCAAACATAAATCAAAACCAGCGGAGTCGCCATTCTTGTTTGATGGAATTTTTCCCTACGGATAAGTCAAAATTCCCTTAACTTAAAGCAGACTTTCACTAACTCTAAGCTAAGAACAAAACACAACAAATGCTACCTTGAAATTCCTGAACTAACTTTTACAGCAAGATTAAATGTATTCAGAAATAGTGAGAGATTAAACACACCATTCAAACTGACGTTTGTCCCGCTTTAGCTCTTGATCCAAAGCTCCAATGTAGAACCTGTTAAGATCAACCAAAGAACAAACATACAAGCTTCCAAATACCTTGAATGTAAAGATCAGTTTCAAATCTAGATTAGATACATTTCATGCTAAGAATTTATGCTATACACATGAAATGGGAAAAACAAGACAAGTTATCTTATTACAACTTGAAGAATGCTTACATAGGTTGCTTGATGTCCAAGCCAATCCTTCAGCTCCAAGTGCCTTCTCCTCTAGTTATCTCCACAATGCTGCAAGATCATAAGTTTGATACTCAAAGAGTCCTCCCCTTTCCCCATGGAATGCCTCTCTTTTATAGTGTATGGTAGGGTTAACCAACAAGAGAGATGGGTGGATCTAGGGAGAGATAAGTGGATCAAGGTTTCTAATCACAGAAAGTGAGTTGGTATCGAATCAGGGACCCCAATCTTCCACTATCTTCGAAAATCCAAAATCCCACAAGCCATGGAAAAAAGGCTAATAAAAGAGTACCGCGCCCTGTGGTCTGAGCATAACGCGGTACTACCATGTTCTGGGGAAAAAGCATAGCGCGGTAGTGTGGAGTACCGCGCGCATATAAATGAGCAAGGCGCGGTAGTGTAGGTAAATAAAGTCTCAGCTGGGTCAGAACTTGTCAGGGTAGATTTACCTTCAAGGTTCATTCATCTTCTGGGTGGTTCAAACAGCAGGGGAAGTGTCGTCAACTCTGTTTGTGGTGGAGATGCGACACTGTGGAATATAGAGGTATAACACTAAATCAGTAAAACCAATGAAATCTAGCTCAGAATCTGCAGCATAATGTATGCCAAAATGTTTCGTACCTTGCACATACTGCAAGATCCGCTTGGTTTCCCGCCAATGAAGCTCATGGGGATGCTGCATATACCTTGATACAACACTCATGGCATAAGATATATCAGGCCTTGAGTGTTTCAAGTAGAGAAGTGAACGAATCAACTGTCGATACATAGTGCAATCTGCAAGCGGTGTAGTATTTCCCTCTTCAAGACTGATTCCTGAGAGGAATGGAAACGGAGAAACCTTAGATTCTGCCATATTAATATTCAATATCAGGTATTTAGAATACTTTTGCTGAGATAATGTGATCCCATCAAATTTTTGAGCTATCTCCAAGCTCAAAAATTGCTTAAGCAAGCCCAAATTGGTCATATCAAAAGTTAGATTTAAAGCAGTTTTCAGCTTGTTAATTGTAAGGAGAGTGCTACCAGTAATGAGAAGATCATCAACATATAAAACAAAAATAAAAAAATTACCTTTAAATTTCTGTAGGTACACATTAGGATCAGATTTGCATCTTTTGAAATTCTGAGAAAGAAGGAAGGAGTCCATCTTTGTGTACCAAGCTCTTGGGGCCTGTTTCAATACATACAAAGATTTCTTCAATCTGCAAACTAATGATGGATCTGATATGTATCCTTCTGGTTGTTTCATATATACCTCTTCATCAAGGTATCCATGTATAAAATCACTCTTCACATCCATGTGGTGCACTTCCCAGTGCTTGGATGCGGAAATGGCCAAAACTAGGCGGATGGAATCCATCTTTGCAACCAGTGCAAAAATCTCAGTGTATTCCACACCTTAGACTTGGGAGAAACATTTTTCCACCAACCTAGCTTTGTATTTGCTGGTAGAGCCATCAGTAGCAACCTTCGTGCAGTATATCCACTTGCATTGAACTAATTTTCTTCTAGGTGGAAGAGAAACTAGCTCCCATGTATTGTTCTTTGAAGAGAACTGTACTCTTCATCCATGGTGGTTTTCCATCGTGGATATCGGTGGGCATGATAGTATGATTTGGGATCTGAACCAATCATTAAATAAAATTTCTCAGATAATAATGGATCAGAAAAAGAAAGAGCCATACCTACTCTTTGATAGTCTGCTCTTGTTCTCCTTGGATCAGCAGGATTTCCAATGTTTGGAGCAGCATATTGTAGAGTGTTTTGGGCCCACTTTGGTAACTAAGGAGGATCAGTATGGTCTGATTCCAAACCTGATATGTCATGGCCATTAAATTTTGATATAATATCAAAGATATCATATCCAATGCTTTCTTCATACTCACTTGAATCTTCTTCTTCTAGAGGGTGCAGATCGACGGTGTTTTCCTCAACTAGTTTCAGATCTGGCAGCGGTTCTTCAAACTTCACACTTCGATCTATGAATACCTTTTTGGATCTGATATTCATGAGTTTATATGATTTTGATTCTTCCCCATATCCTATCAGGATGCATTCAATACTTTGTGGATCCAAAGACTTTTTCTTATCAGAAGGAATTCTATCCCATGCAGTGGAGCCAAAAACCCTCAAATTGGACACATCCGATTTGCAACCAAAGAATGCTTCGAAAGGAGTTTTACCTTTCACGGATGAATGTGGAACTCATTTCTGAATATATGGAGCAACATTAATGGCTTCAGCCCAAATATTTGCAGCCATCCTTTTGACTCAAGCATGCAGGTAGCCATCTCTTTCAGTGACCGATTCATCCTTTCCGCTACACCATTCTGCTGGGGTGTGTAGGGAACTGTATGTTGGATCTGAATTACGCTTTTGGCACAAAGTTGCAGAAACTCAGTCTTGACATATTCTCTGCCATTATCAGATCTAAGATCTTTGATCTTTCTCTTAGTGGCGGTCTCAACAGAAGCCTTAAAATCCTTGAATTTTCCAAGCACTTCTGACTTGTTTTTGAGAAAAAATACCCAAGTAAAGTGGGAAAAGTTGTCGATGAATGTCAAAACATACCTTGAACCATTCATGGACATATTTGGAAGCAGACCACTGATATCAGAATGTATGAGCCCCAAAATGGTAGAAGCTCTGCTAGCTTTGCCGCGATCGAACCTGTGCTCAGGGTGCTTCCCAACAATGCAACCGGGGCAAATTCCCTTCGAGGAACGGAGTTGCGGAAGACCATAAACAATGGATTTTTGTTGTAACAGCAGCAAATACTTGTAATTAAGGTGTCCAAACCTTTCATTCCAAATCCTACTAACCTCGTTTTCATGAGTGAGGAGAGCAATGGGCTTTTCGAGCAGCACAAAGTGAGAAAACTCATAGTATTTTGCAGTGTGATTGGCTTTTCCGACTGCAATAAGTCTTCCACTTTTAATATCAAAAATTTCAACTTTGTTAGTGTTGAATGTAACTTGCTTCGATTGACCAGTGTGCGTCATTTGATACACATAAAGTAGATTTGAAGCCAAGAAAGGCACATAGAGAACATTCTGGAAGCTTCCATGCTCTACATGGATGGTCCCTTTACCCTTTGATGAAATTTTTGAGTCATCTCCCAAATCGATGGGGATGGAGCTACTAGGATTAAATGAAGAAAAGGAGTCAATGTTTGTAGCCATATGATTCTAGGTACCAGAATCTATCAGTAGAGTGGTGGGTTTCAAAACAGTTGCCATGAGTGTTTGACCTCTTTCATGATCATCATTTCTATCCTTCTTCCATGCACCATCGGGAAGACATATGTTATTCTTTTCCAAAAGGAGGGCCATTTGATCTATTGTTTTCTTCATGCATGAACTTTCAGGATGAAAGACACGGTTCGAATATGAACATTTAGATTTTTCTTTGCCCTCTTTACCCTTCTGCTTGTTCCTCAAAACGGATGGTGCTTCCGGTTGCTTTCCTTTATCTCTTTGCTTGGTAGGCTTGAATTTGGGATTCTCTTTCCTTTGATTTCCTTTACCATTCGAATTCTTGGATCCTTGAGCAAAGAGGGCCGAATATTTGGAGTTTATGGACCCCATTTGAATCAGCTTATCATGCTCTTTTGTGACGGACTCAATGAAGGCATTCAAGGTAGGCATCTTCCAATTCGGGGTAGTTAGCCGACTGGAATTGAAAGTAGAGACAAATACCGAGTAATATTTCCCAATCTTTGTGAGAATGGAGAGGATCAATTGCTTATCCTCTTTCACAACACCACTGTTCCTCAACTGCAATGACAAGTGCTTGAATTTTGTGAAAAACTCATTGATGGTCTCGAAATTCTCAGGACTAAGGGCAATCAATTCATTTTCCAATTGAAAAGCCCTAAGCTCATCCTGATTTCCAAAGAGATTGTCAAGTTGCTCCCATACTTCTTTTGGAGTGTTCAATCCAGTGAGATGGAAACGAAGATCCTTGGAAATAGAGAGGCAAAGGAGACCATAAGCTTCATCAAGCTTATTATAGTGTTTGGTTCTTTCTGACAATGTGCTTGGTTCTTTCTGACAATGTGCTTGGTTCCAATTCGAGGCCAACAGTGACTTTGTACAACCCTTTTGAGCGCAATATAATATCCATATCATATTTCCATTCAAAATAATTGAAAGGAGTAAGAACTGGCTTGGAGGAAGAGTATTCAATCACAAATGGTGAGTGCACTTGATGTAGAAGAACTTGTCAAACACAAGAGAGCGAATGCAATTGATGGAGATGATTAACCTGCAAATCACAATCAAAACAAGAATATTAAGTTCGAACAATCCACCCTTTTAGAGTTGCATCACACCTGGGATTGGAGATCAAGCAAGTTGAATGGGTCCAATGTGTCAAATCCAGGAATTATGTGGAAGACTCAAGCTTCTGGAGTGGATTGGAGTGTATTTTTCTGCTTTGCATGAACATGAGCAAATGCACATGAGATCATTCATGCCAAAACTTCAGTAATTTTGAGCAAATTTACTCAAACATTCTTGTAGAACACCTATAGAAAAGAGATCTTGTCCCTGCAATGGATCTGATACCATGTAAAATTAGTCACAACAGATCTAATGAACAAGTAAATCAATCACAATAGATGAAACTCAGAAAATATGCTGTAAACTATGCAAAAAGCATGCATCAGTGCTCTATATCCCAATAAGGGTGAAAATACAATACAATGCTGTCACAATGAGTGAGAAATTTGAATTAACCAAGGAGGTCATTGGAATTAACTGAATGGCATAGCTTGGCTCCAACTACGATTCCTCATCATCAATCAATGGTGGTTATCAATGCACACGTCACTGTCAAACAGGTGTCAAACTGAGTCTAAGTGAGTGTAATAAGTGTAACTGATGGTAAGTGGCACTAATCTAGGGATGGAGGCTCAATGGAGGGTGCATGAGGGCTTAACTACACTTAGAACTGTCATTCATGTCTCATCAGAGGTCAATCAGAGTGATAACATCAGTTATGGGTCAATCGGAGGTATATCGGAGTGATAACTGAAGTGTAACTGGACTGGTAGGAGAGAAAGGCGCCCTTCCACAGTGGAAGGTGAGAAGTGGGCGCATGATAGGCTAGGAGGGCTAAATCTATGTGGTAAGTAGCTCCTGAGTGATGGGAGACTAAGGACTAGGTGTTGGAGGCATCATACTGGTGACTGGGAAGCATGTGGGTGCATGCATGCATGTATGCAAAGTACAAAAGTGAATGATGAGATATCCTAATAGTTAACTGTTGTTATAACTATGGAATCGAAATGTTATGCATAACTTAGAAACTGTATGTACAATACATGCAAATGAATAAGTTTAACTTATGGTATTGTTTGTGCTAGTGGATAATGCGCTGGAGAATTCTTCGAACCCTAACTTGGCATTTATGGTGTAGTAAAATCATTTTAGTTGAAGGCTTACTGGCAGCCACTGTGGAGACTTCACGTGTTTACACCATAGCTCGTGGTGACAGACCTCTGCTGTATGAAACCCTACCTGCTGAGTTGTAAAAATAGAATCGTTCTACATGGAAATGTGTGATGGCACACGAGCCATGATAGTTGAAGGTTTAATTGCTCATTAATGAAGTTTGGTGAACGTATACTGTCCACATAACATGGCGAGGTTCACACCGTTGATCTCTTGTTGATCTTGTTCTAGGTTTTCGATCTGAAATGCATTGGTATGAAAACCTTCACACCACTCGGCCATTATGCGAAGAGTGAGGATGAGGCCGAACGACTCCCTATCCTTCAGGGTTTGCAGACTAGTTGAGAGTGCCACCAGGGGTTTCGATGCCTCAACCTACTAAGACAAGGTTTTTTAAGATTGTTTGAATTATGAACAGGTCTCCAAATTACTGAGGCTCTATGGTGTGGTCTTCTCCCATCCTGTAAGCATAACGAGGTTTTAGGTTTTTAAAAGAGTTTCAGCATTTGTAACTGGTCCTTGAATTTTCTTGGAAACGAAGTGGGACTTCCTTCACAGTATGTAAGCGTGGATGTATCTAGAGTACTTCATCATGCTACCGTATTCACAAGTGAAATACTTAACATTTACTTAAATACTTTGTAGCAGGTTTATGATAAAGTCTTCTTGTTTCTCTTGTTTCGTTTTTCAAAGCTTTTAACCAGTGTCGTAATGTCTTCCATGGTAGGTTCTACCTTGGCAAGGTATTGGAGAAATCCGAGAAGAAAAAAAGTTGCTTAAGGTTGGGGTAAGCCTCGAAGATATTCCCAAGGTGTATAGACTTGGTTTCATTTGTATGTAAAGGCAATCTCTTAGTGCTGTAGGACATGATGTTGGGGAGTTTTAAGCCGAAAGGAAAATGTTTATCTTTTGGGGAGTTTTACTCTCGAGCTTATAAAGCTCTTCGATGGATTTCCATCGAATTTTTGATTCTGTTGTAAAATGTTTTGTTTTTGAGCTTGAATGAAGAGAACTGTTTCGAAACATTGTGTTCGGTTTCAAAGTTCAGGTGTAAGTTATTTTGTCAATGTAGTAATAGAAGATAGTTGTAAAAATGATACTTGGTTTTCAACCCTGTGGATTCGTAAAGTTTAAAGGATACAAAAGTTAGGGCAGAGCCCATTTCGAAAATGCTGAAGAGTTAACAGATTTGGACTAAGCCTTTCAAACCACGCTGTAAGCTTAGTCTACGACCCTTTTGTAGGAACTTACTGTGCTTTTGTGAAGTGTCTTCGATCTCTAGTTGTGATATAATCTTTTGTATATGAATAGTTAAAAAAAAAACGTAACCAGATAAAGGGCTAAACTTAGGGTTTGAACCCTGTAGGTTTACTTACCCTGTAATCATATTTAAAGTTTGCATTTGATATATGGTAATCTGGTGAAATGATAAAGTGCTCTTGAAATACTAATGCATGGGTACTATCTTTCTACTGTAATAATAATAGGTTTGTTTGTATGGGTTTTTACTGAGTAGTTTCGATAATGATACCAATATGATGGGTATCCTATCTTAGACATATTTTAAAATAAAATAAATACAAGAAGTCTGATAATATTTGCATATGGAGTTTGATAAATGGAAAGAGTTTATTTATGAAATAATTGGTTTTAAGGATTGTTTTATACTTTCGTTTGAAATTAAAATACTTATAATACTATTGATGTTTATAAACAAAAGATAGGCTTTATTTATTTAAACCTGGACAATGAAGTATTGGGGTCATTTGTATCTTCTATTTATTATTCTAAATTGACTAATGAATAAAAGAAAAACAATAACGCAGTACTGAAAGTGATATAGCTATGTTTATAAAATAATCATTTAAATTTATCCGATGGATATGATCATCCTGATCTAATCTAATTATCCTTTCCTGTACTAGGGTATGGCACTGTTTACAGTGTGTGGAAAAATGCAGGGAAGAATTTATTTCTATCAGTCTCTAAATAAACATTTAATGAATCATTTAGTAGACAATTCTAATAGCTATTAAAATTCTTCAAAATAGATAAATCTAAGAAATGAACATTAAATGATAGTCTAGAATATCTACCAATGAGATGAGAAACTAATAACATATTTACATCATATTTGTACCAATACTTGATAGAAATAAATAAGATAACATAAGATAAACTTGGTAATTTGTAGGAGAAACATACAACCAAAGGAGCCTGTTCCACCCAACCAATTCCTAAAGAGAGCCAATGTACTTGCCTTAGGACCCTCGAGCCTGTTAACTGAACCACCAGGACGAAGATGCTATGTGGAGTAATGGAATAAATTCCTTTGCAACTCCGCAGAAGCACTCAACAGTAGTACTTCCTACCTTTAGCAATATTGAACTCAGCAATGTGGCTACACTAGTTCAGAATGCAGTCTTAATTCACTCAACCACTACTAACTTTCCCCTCATCAAATCTCTTGTGTACATAAATTATCACAAAGTAGGAATAAAGAACAGCCTCCTACTGAATTTGATGGATAGATAAATAGCATGCCTTGGTCTTTGTTCAGTTTATTTCAATAAATGAGCCACCTGCTTAGTTCTACTTTCTTGGGGAACATGACCATAAAAGTAGGGAAGTTTCCCCCTGCAACAGTTAGAGTGAGTTGAGGATGCTACCAAGTGTCAGATTTCTCTCCACCACAGTCCATTCTCCCTAGTGGGTCAGTGAACACTCATTCAACAGTCTCCTTTGGATATTTGTCTCCACTTTTATTTATTAATAATAAAATATTCAAAGTAATTAATTACAGTCATCCATGACCCCACTTGGTGAATAGTCATAAAGATTTACAATAAAAATAAAACAAATGTTTTGTCAATAACATAAAATGTGTAGAACTTGGGGTATGTGACAAACACCACCTCTTAAGTTCAACATCGTCATCGATGTTTCTTTATTCATCATCCTCTTGTTGCTCCTGGAACAATATTGGATATGCCACCCGCATATTACTTTCCAATTCCCAAGTAGCTTCGTCCGGACTAAGGTGCTTCCACTACACCTTAACCTGTCCAATGGTACGATTACGAAGCAAAATTTCCCTCTTGTCGAGGATACAATCCGGTTCCACTAGAAAATCTCCTTCTGGTTCCACCTGTACATCATTCCAATTAATGACATGAGTAATATCATACATATATTTTTTCAAAAGAGAGATGTGAAATACATTATGTACATTAAGATTCGGTGGCAATTCCAACTGATATGCCACTGGTCCTACCTTGGACAAGATTTCAAAAGGTCCACAATACCTTGGTGCTAATTTAGCATAGCTTCCCAATCTTAGGGAACTTTTCTTAGGTTTTACCTTACGGAACACATGTTCACCAACCTGAAACTCTTTTTGAGTTCTCTTTAAATCAGCTTGACTTTTCTATCTATCTTGTGCAATTTTCAAATTGCCTTGAACCTGTTTCACGGTTAGTTCCAATTCTCTTAACAAATCAGGTCCTAACATTAACCTGTCAACTGGATTACTCCAAGATATAGGAGTAATGCATTTTCTTCCATATAAAATTTCAAAGGGACTAAGATTTGTTGAAGCTTGATAACGGTTATTATAAGAAAATTCAGCAAGATGTAAATACTCCTCCCATTTACCTGGATGGTCTCTAACATACTTTCTCAGCATGTCCTCAAGAATTTGATTAAGTCTTTCAGTCTGCCTATCAGTTTGTGGGTGAAATGAGGTACTGAAATTCAAAGTACTACCTAAACCTTTAAATAAATATTTCCATAAATTTCCTGTAAACTTTCAGTCTCCATCAGAAATTATAACTTTCAAAATACCATGCAAACGAAAAATTTGCTTCATAAAAATTTCAGCAATGTCAGTAGCTTTGTGAGTTGTCTTAACATGTATGAAGTGGGATGCTTTGTTAAGCTTGTTCACAACTACCATAATGGAATCATTCTGTTTCTGGTTTTCAGGTAACCCAATAATAAAATCAATACTAATTATGTCCCACTTCCAATCTGGGATAGGTAGTGGCTGCAATAATCCAGCTGGGTGTTGGTGTTCATCCTTTACTTCTTGACACTCTATACACCTAACAATATATTCAACTACTTAACTTTTCATAAATGGCCAAAAATAATATTTTTGCAACATAGTTATCATCTTTTGGTAACTAGGGTGTGCTGAGTATGGAATTTTGTGCAATTCATTCAAAATCAGAAATTTTATTTCAGCAACATTAGGAACATAAAGTCTGTTTTTATACAGCAGTAACCCTCTTTCATCAATTTTGTAATCCTTTATACAATTTTCAGCATTATCTTCATTAATTTTAGTAAGTGAATTCTGATATTTTACATCCATTTCGATTCTTTCCTTAATATGATTTTCCAAATCAAATTTATATGTGCTGATTGCTGAAACAAAACTTAATTTTGCGTTTATGCTTAATGCATCAACAACCTTATTTTCCTTTCCTTTTATGTGCTGAATCTTGAAATCGTACTCGCTAAGGAAAGCTATCCACCTAGTTTGCCTTATGTTCAAATTCGGTTGATCCAACAAGTATTTTAACCCTTTATTATTAGTCATTAAGATGAATTTCCTTCCAATTAAATGATGTCGCCACATTTTTAATGCATGTATTACAGTAGCTAACTCAAGGTCGTATGTTGCATAATTATTCTCATGAATCTTTAACTTTCTAGATTCATATGCAATAACGTGACCTTCTTGAGTTAAGACCCCACCAAGTCTATCATTGCACGCATCCGTGCATACAATGAAATCCTTGTTAGGATCAACAATTTTTAAAATAGGTGATGTTGTTAATAATTCTTTTAGTTTCTTAAAGCTTTCTTCACATATTTGATCTCATACAAATTTCTTACCTTTCTTTTATAAAGATGTTATAGGATTTGCTATCCTAGAAAATCCTTCGATAAACTTACGATAGTAACCTGTGATTCCCATAAAAGATCGTACACTAGTCAAAGTCAAAGTAGAGTATGAGTCTTTATCACAAAGTCATGGCATAACTACAAAGGACTCCTGATCTTAAGGAGAAACGACAGCATGGGCACCATAAGGAAAAAGAGGTTCTAACTAGGGTACCCATGTTCGGAAAGGCCCTACCACCACATAACGACACTTCTATAAGTGTGTGAAGGTTCTGTGTCGGTTAAGAAGTGGGGTCGCACCTAGGGTTAATGAAAATGGCCAAAAGGTCAAATGCATAATGCATGTGAAAATGACATCTAACCTATATGCCAGGTGTGAAATATACCTGCCGTAGGCGCAAAATGGTCAAAAATCAACTCTTGTCGAAGAAATCTGCTCAAAATGCTACTCCAAGACATCACATTAGTCCAAAACAGCTTAAAACGGAGAAAACTATAGACAAGTGGGTTTCAAAAACTATAAATAGTAATAAAAAATTACAATTGACAATTCATTTTCACAATTTACCCAATTTGGAGTTTTTGGTTAGTTTTCACTTCGGATTTCAGTTGTTGATTCTGGGAGCTACGGGAATCCGTTCATTGCGCTGTCTGGAGCAGGTTAGCTATCTCATCCTCCTCTTTCATTTAGTAGTTTTTATTTCCATTTTCAGTGGTTAAAAAATTTTATTAGGAAAACCCTATTTGGTTACGGTGATGTACGCGGGCTATAAGTATACGGGTCATGGGTAGGGCCTGGTACCTACGGTCAACGCATGCATTGACCGCGGGTGCCCACCTCTGTTTTCTAAATCGCCCATGGGTACGGCCGTAAGGTTTGTTTTTAAAATGAAAAAGACTAAACTTGTGGTGTTTCTTCCTCCAGGTAGGTTCTAGAATGGAGGGAAAGGGAGCATGACCTTGTGGATGAGGCCGTTCGCAATGATTTGCCCGCACAACAAGCATTACAAGCATGTGGAATTTACAAATTTTGGAGCATTGGGGGTTTGAGGGCCCAAAACCAATTGCTCCGTCGCTTGATAGACTACTGGGATGTAGATGCACAAAATTTCAACCTGGATGGTCAAATACTTTCCTTGGAGGTAGATGACATCTATTTCATTACTGGGTTTTCCTGACGAGGAGAAGTGGCAAGTCTTCAATCTCGTATTGTGGGTGGTAGGATCACCATTCTCGACTACATAGAGCGGTACTGTCTTCCCAACACTCGGAAGGTGGGGAGTTAGGTACCCATTGGAGCCATTGTTAGTCTGATCATGAAGATTATAATGGCTACACTCGTTAGGATTACAGGTTCGATAGCTCTACACCAGGCTTCAAGGTCAGTGATGTTCTACACCTCACAGTGCATGCGGCCCATGGTATACGACTAGTGCACAACGTTACTACGGTCCATGAAGACCCAGTTAATGGAGTGCAAGCGTGGGGAGGAAAAAAACTTTGGATATGACAGTATACTATGCAGCTTCTTCTTTGAGAGGCTTCTGGGGCTCAGTCTGAGGGTTGAAGTCCCTCCTCATAGTCTCTGTGACCCAGCCCTTACCCGGTGGGCAGAGGTCTTGACATGACAAGGTGGTGGCCGACAGGCATCACCATACATAGATGAGTTCTTTCACTGGTGGGACCGATAGGTCATAGCCATTAACGACTACCCCTATGCAGGGATAGACTTCCATGGTGATCACGACATGCCGCTTCCTCCAGAAGCTGCATTTGGAGACATTGGTATGTGACTCTTTTTATGTTTTGTGTATTAAATTTTTTGGGATTTTTTATTATAATTTAAATTTAAAAATATTTTTGGGGGTAGTATCAGCTATTAACATTCTAATGTTTGCTCACAGATGCTATTCCGCGAAGACCACAGGGTTTCCTGAGACATCGTCGACGAGGCAGGTGTCACCTACCCAAATTTCTGAACATTATTATTTAATTTGCAAAAATACTTTATGTTAAATTTAATTACAAGTTTTGTAATTATGATCAGTTTTGATCATGGATGAATGTAATTACTGAATATTATTATTTAAATAAATTAATTAGGAGACAAACACTCAAGAGGACTGTTGAATGAGTGTTCACTGACCCACTAGGAGGAAGGAAGTTGTTGGAAGGTATGGGACACATGGCAGCAGTTACATCACACCAGTAATTGTTGGTTATGGGACAACTTCCCCTAAAATAGGGCATTATCGCCCAGGTGGAGGGAGTGAGAAGGCAGCTCATTTAATGACCCAATAACATTTGAAAAGGCCTAGGCAGCCTATAAAGGCAAATTCGAATTGGGCAAGCAGCCCTTAATCAACATTTCTGCAGAATGTTTTCCTCTTGTAAATCAAGTGATTTCAAGAAAGATTCGAATAAGGGAGGTTGGTGGTGATTGAAAAATGAGTTTTGCTTATCTACCGAGGAGAAACAAAGTTGAGGAACAAGTCTTTTAGACTGCTACCTATTGAAGATTTAGAAGATTACTACTACAACAAGAAGAAGTCCTAATTCCTGAAGTTTCTTCGTCCTGGTGGTTCAGCTAACAGGCTCGAGGGTCCTAAGACAGTATTTGACTGTTTTCAAGAGTTTGGTTGGGTGGAACAGTCTTCCTGAGTTGTTTGTTGCCCTACAGAGTTTCTCAAGTTCATAAAAGATTTCCTAACTTATCTCAGTAAATATTTCTGTTCTGTTTATCTAGTATTATTCTGTTTATTTGCTTTCGAAAATAATCTAATTCTGGAAATGTTTAAGTCTGAATGTTTAAGTTTAATGTTAAATTTATAAATCAATATCCCCATTTTTCCACATGCTATTTGGCAGCATCGTACTCTAGTAGAGATATGGAAATTAAAATAGATTAGAAGATAGGCAAAATTTGCCATTGAATTCGATAGATAGATAATATTCTTATATGTATCAGTTTTCTGTTCTTAAGTTAAATAATTGTAGGAGGCTTGTATAATATTTAGTATATATAATATTTCCTCAGTTATATGATAAACAGTCAATAAATAATTCCTGTACAATCATCCTGCATTACATTTAAATAATGTCCATGGAAGGTAGATAAATTACGTACTGTATATTGTTTTAAGATTTCTAACATTGAATAAAACATTCTTTATAATAAGATGGAAAACATTAGTTTTTCACACAGACTTCATATTTATATATTTCACTCACACACGGTTTCATTACAATTACTACACCAGTATTATATGCATAGAAATTAAATTATAGACAGATTTGTAGTTTACATAGTTTTCACGATTTTCTGCACTATACACTCATATTGTTTGCACTTACTATAATAAAGATGTATTATCTATAAATTTAACAAATGATAAGGAATTACTAAACACTACTATTTTCACCATGTATTTATTTCTCTCTTTTAGATCTGCTAAACATTGTTTGTGATTATGGAAAATCTGAGTCTCATATCAAAAAGAAAACCCTAGCTAGAGTCAAACCTTTTCTTCTATTGTTTCATAACAAAACTTTTTACTCTTTTCAAACCTAGGATCAAAACCGATCCATTATCTTAACTATTGCTTAGGTTATCATTTTCAACAAAACCTGATTTAGGGTTTGACCCTATTCGGTTCTTTTGCAAAAACATTATTGAATTCTCAGTTCAACCTTTATTCTATTTAGATTTCAAACATTGGAAAATAAGAACACATATTATCAACCTACAGTATCAAGACAAACCACACAGACTCTTACGAAAAGTTAGCATACATTTCCATCTTAAGGTTGAAGTTAAATCATACACAGAACCCTTATCATCAACGATATCTTCAAAACCCTAATCTAGCTTGAAAGACTTTGTAATAACTTTCAGCATGAAGACGATTAATGACATCAACTTACAGTATCCAGACGAACAAACTAGATATCTATACAATGTTTTAAACGTACATTGTATTACCAAAAGGAGTTTTATTCCTATACAGAGATCGAGCCCTCGACTCTTTGTCTTACTATCACAAACGATTACGAAAAACAAGTCGAATCTCATAGAACATCAACATCATAATAGTATAACCTCTAAAACAAAGATGAAGCTCTCGAGCAACATTTATAATATGTTTTGAAAAACAAAGTTACACAGGGTTTATCCCAAAATTTCAATAGGTAGAAGAGCCCGAGTATTCAAAATCGACGAGTTATATCTCCAGTCGACAAACAACAAAGTTTGCAAAATATAGTACCCCAGTATCACTGTTAACAAATGTGTTTTGAATATTTCCCAAACCATCTTCAACGATAGAACCATGGCATAGACGAAGGGCACTACGAGGGTATGGAAGACCCGAAGCTTACCGGTGTAAGAGTACTTGGATTTTCCTTTCGCCATACCCTAGCCAGGTGTTCTTTTTACACCCTGCAACTGACATTAAGCCCGGAGTTAGTTATCTGATACATTATAAAATGAAGCTTTTGAAATGCAAATACCCTCTGCTAAAAGAAAATCTTACCTTCACAGCTTTAACGAGAATATTGTCATGAATGACAATAGGGAGTCATTATCCTCGCTCAAACTCTGTTTTCTTTCATTTCACTCCTTCTTGTCTCAGAAATTATAAAGCTTAAAACTATAACCTTTCGAACCAGAGAATCTAACCCTTCAAAACCACATCATTATCATAGTAAGAAAACCTGCAACGTCAACTTCTTTAGAAGGTCTCAAGGTCGAAACCTCTCCCATGGCTTCTACCAAAACTTCGGCATCCTGTCGGCCACCCAAGCCGAAACAATAGCACAATGAACCACTTTTCCAAGTTCTTAACTCATTCCACGGTAGATGTTAGGGTTTCCATCCGTAGTTTAGATTCATCACCATCGACGGTCTCCACATTGCTAGCAAACTGAGCTTTGGTACAAACGATGTCCACAATAAATGCCCAACCTACCTTACAGGTTAACAACGCCACCATGGCACATAGTGGGGTATGCATAGCCTACGTGTGGTGTATTATTCTTACACATTGACAAGTTTGGAGACATTCATGTCTACATGGATCATTGGACATCCAAATCGGCAGGGATATGGCACCAAGATTTTAATGCAAGATCAATGCATGATCTCTACCACAGCTCGAGACCGGTGTCATTTATTAAACCAACAACCTGTCAAGTTTCTAATTAAATGCCTATTAGCATCCTCGACGTGACTTTAAAACCTGCATTGTTCATGTTAATATAACATTTTAAATTTGCCATAGTATTAGTAACAATATGCAAATATTTCATTATATTGCTTGCCCTATATTATAATCGCTTTGACATAATACAATGTGATAACAATTGCAAACTATTTATATAGTTTAGTGATAAATCTAATGTTTGCATTTTATTACAATGAGTTCCAATATGAATATATAATGTTGATAATAAGCCAAAAATCGATATAGTTACATCACTATATACATGGGACTTTGAATATATCACGATATGGGATAATAGTTGAATAGTTCAAGTCTTATTTTGCAAAATAGTTAATCTATGTGTTGCAATTGTTTATTATCTAATTGTTACAAATGTCTAGTCTTTGGAAAAGACTATTCTTGCTTACTTAAGACCTAAATAATTATAGTAGTGATTTTTGAATGGTGAACCATAAGACTTATAAAGTTAATCAAAAGTGTTGTATAAAACTCACATACATTTATGCTATCACATATAGTTTGGTAATTTGGAACAATAAGTTCTCCAGTTTCCTATCCACTTTATTCATGCGATACAATGGTATTGTACCATCTTAGTACTACTAATTAAATGGCGACAACAAGGTAGCTAGTACAATGACGATGACAAAACCAGCTATAACAATGATGACAATAGAACCAGCTAGTATAATGACGACTACAGTGATGATGTGTACTTGAGTTGATACAAGACGAACCTTGGAAAGTTGAAGAGTAAGCACGTGAATCGTACTTATATGCTTTTACAATTGCAACAGTCTCTAATTATTCTATTTTATTTTCAAAAGATGAAGTTGAATTCATGCGAACTGGAATTATTGCAATCATGAAACTTCTTACCTGTCGTCTGCACATAGAACAGGCCCAATGTTTTAGCGTTACAGCTAAGTAAGCTTCAGGGTCCCTCATAGGACTCCCTTGGACATCAAAGAAGCAAACTGTCAGTATCGTTTCAAAGAAAAAGTACCATATCATATTTCTAACCTGGCATTTCATTATTACATCATTCATACATTCCATTGTATTAAAAAGTGTCGCATCAAAAGTCTGATCTAACCATGCATTTGACTATCTTAATGATAGATGTTACGAATGTAATTAAGTTGTCACTATTGCATTAGTTTAATCAGAATTATATTTGTGTTTAGTACAAACAGTTGTTTAGTTAACGTTGTTACATTCAACAATTATTATTTTCTGCAATTATAAGTTATCATAAATTAAGCTATTATTGCCTTTAACAAAAAAATTTAAATTTTTACAAAATTATGGGATGTTACAGCAGGGGTGGGGAAGTAGTCCGTGTTGTGGTAGAGCGTACACTAGAGATTGTGTGGGTCAACTTGTCTAGCATGGTCAACAGGGTACCCATGATCGAGGTAGTGCGGCTTCCAGAGGACATGCAGCGCCATGTTGTGGGAGTACCAGGGACGTGGGTGCGACTATTTCAGCGCATAGAAAATGCAGTACATTATTTCTATCAGACACATCTTGCCGAGGTAGCTAGGCCTCCTCGTGGGGTTTATACATCTCAAAGTCTCATTTTTTGTATCGATATGGATATTTTGAGAGCTACGGGCTCCAGTTTTGTATTGTGACACTACCATTTTGGACATGTTATTTATAAAAAACTATGGTTCTCCGGTTCTACTATATATGTATGTACAAATGTATGAATGTATGTTTATTTGTGTGCTTCATTATGAATGTAAAAAATGCCAATCTAGGACATAGTTAGCATATGCATCAGATATATGATTAAAACTTCTCGGAACATGAATGTATGTAATGGAAATAAAATGACATTCCAAAAGTCTTACCCTTAAGAATCTCCGTAGTAAAGTAGGATCCCTCACGCGGTACTGACCATTCAACTGAGACAGAACCAGTTGTAAATCTAGGAGGACTTCTAGAAACTGGATACCATGCAAAATAACATCCCAAAGTAGCTCAACCACGGCACTGTACAACCACATTGTTGGATGTAGGACCGAGACAAGCACCTCCCGAAGACACAACTAGGTGTTCGGGCGAATAAATAACCCAAGCAGCAGAAGCGAGCTGCTGCGTATGACGACTAGCACCATCCGCGAACCCAAAGTACACGGAATATTCCGCTAACATCTGTCAACCAAATGGAAGCGAATCAGCAGACCCGAAAAACCAAAAGAAATCTAAACTACGTACAAAAGAAACTATACAATAGTATACAAAGGTACTAGCTCGAGCCAAAAGCTCAAGCATAATACCGCTTGAATTAGAGCCCATTTCTAGGCTCCTTCAAGGCATTCCCTTCATAATCTTCCAGTTCGTAGGCTCCTTTTTCCAGGACACGCCTCACAATGTAAGGACCATGCCACATGGGGTTAAACTTGCCTGCCCCCAGGGATTCCTTAGCTTGGTCATATAATAGGGCCAAGTCAACTTCAACATATTGCCGAGGACAGATAGACCTATCATACTGAACCTTGACACGACGCTTATTGGCATCTATAGCCATGGAGGCATCTCGACACTACTTGTCAAGCTACTCAAGGTGGATCAAACGTTGCTCAATATCCAACGTATCAAGGAGGAGCTCTATGGCTGGTTTTAATGAAGGGATTTTGCATTCAATTGGTATAATAGACTCCATAGTGTGTACTAGCTGAAACGATGAGAACCTAGTGGCAGTCTTAACTGCAGTTCGATATGCCCACAAAGCAGGGTATAACATAATATGCAGTTGCTTTTGCTTTGTTGGATGGTCCATTGGAGAATGGTCTTTAAAGACTTATTGACTACTTCAACTTGATCATTCGCTTGGGGATAGTACGGGGAGGAGTGCTCTTGACAGAACCCAAGCTTGATAGATAAGTCCACCATCATCTTGTTCTGAAAGTGACTTCCATAGTCAGTGACAATCTCTCTCGGAATACCGAACCGAGTGATAATCTGATTGAATACAAAATGGGTTGCTGTAGCACCATCAATTTTTATGGTAGGCATGGGCTCAGCTCATTTGGAGAGATAATCCATGACCACTATGATATGGTGATGCCCCGCAGCCGAAGCTGGTTTGCAATCCATGAAATCCACCCCCCACTTGGTGAAGGGATTGACGGTGACGACTAGGTGAAGGGGCACTGGATGCAAGTGTACATTCCGAGAAAACACCTGGAAAGGGTGACATCTCTTTATGGCGTTCATACAATCCTTGAATATCGAAGGCCAAAAGTAACTAGCTCGCATAATGCGTTAGGCTATTGCAAGCCCGGTTAAGTGACCACCACATGCCCCAGCATGACAATCATTAAGAACACGCTCCACTTCTTCGTGAGTCAAATAATGATGGAGGATAGAATCCTTTCCTCGATGATACAAAGTGTGACCTTTGAGAATCAAACAGAGGTGCTTGGGGTGGTCCATCCTCTTACAAGAATGGCCAACAAGATCATCCCAGAAAACCTCCATTATATGTTTAAGGTCGTGAAACGCGTAGGTCATCTGAAAAGTAGCTCCAAAATTTTTAAGGCCGAAGGGCATTTCCCGGTACTCAAATGTGCCCCAAGGACAAATAAAAGCAGTCTTATGTTGGTCCTCAGGTTTGATCTGGATCTGATTGTATCTTGAAAATCCGTCCATAAACGAAAAAACTTCGCTTCCCACACAAGCATCCAAGATATAATCTATGAATGGAGTGGGGAAATTGTCTTTCGGACATGCACGGTTCAGATCTCTAAAATTAGTGCATACACGGATAGTTCCCTACTTCTTATCCATAGGAATGGGATTTGAAATCCAATCGGTAAGGGTAACTGGGTAGATGAAACCCGCTTTAAGCAGTTTCTCCACCTCAACCTTCATCGTGGATGCCTTTCTAGGGTTCACAACATGAAGGCGTTGTCAAACTGACTTAGCATTGGGATATGTTCTAATATTTTATTCGACAATGCTAGGGTCCATTATTAGCATCTCTTCATATGACCAGGCAAAAGCTTCCCGAAGTTCCTTAAACAACTCAGTGTAAATGCTAACCTCCTTAGGAGAGCAATCATCACCGATGTAAATGTTCTCTACCTTTCCGGGAGTATGAGAGATGTTTATCAGTATAGTAGGGGAAATATTATCCATGTTCCCCTCCACGTAAATCCCATGTGAATCCCAAGGATCCATAGGGTGACCAACCATCTCGACAAGAGTCATCCTAAACTGTTCTTGCTCGATAAGATCAAGGTTGGGAATGAAATAAGAGTGATGATGCATATCTTCCCAAGGTCTTTCACTACCACACATGGTCTCAACAATAGCTTCATCCGAAAGTAAAGTACCGTAAAGACAATCATGCGAACAAGATGAGTTGACTGCCCATGCGGGCAGCATAACGGGATCTTCTACTTATGTTCGTGAAGAGGAAAGATTTGGTTTTGTAGTGGCTTGTTGAATATCTTGATAAGCAAGCTCAGTAGCAGATAGTGGCATAGCCCTCCCAACCTGTGCAATGCCTCTAGATGTGGAACTTGTGGATGGTAAGATCCATGGATCATCAAAATACGAAGTCCAGAATGGCACATTCTTCAATGGAGGAGGTGCATTGTCAAAAATGGTTCCAATAAAATAAATAGTTGCAGGGAAATCAAAAGATCCCAACAAGGAAGGGTACAACCCAACACCCATGTTCCCAGTTGCTAGCTAAGAATATTTAACTTGGGGGACCACAGGTCCCGTGGATGCAGTGGAATAGGGACTAACAAAATCTAGTTGGTCGATTGTCACAATATTTCCCTCGTGTGGAAAGCAAATAATTCTGAATATAGAGGACACGACTGCTTTCATAGTGTAAATACAATTCCGACCTAGGAGAAGGTTGTAGTCGATGGGTTCATCAACCACCTCGACTTCAATAGGCACAGGTTTCCCACCCAAGCAGACAACAAGGGAGGGAGAATCCCATGCAACTTAAACGTCCGACCATCAAATGTAGTGAGCATGGTCATATACTTGGATAAGGGAGGAGAGCCAAGAGCTTTCCAACAAGATAGATACATTACTGACATAGAATCACCTTCGTCAACCACCATTCTTTTGACGAAATTCTAAAGGCACTCCACATGGATTTGAAAATCCACATGGTAAGGTAAGCAAGATTGAACGTCAGTAGTGTCAAACTTGATAATATTAGGACTTCCCTCATCCTAAACCCCTGAAGCGCATAAAAGGGCATTCCTTTGAGAAGGACACACCTGTAAAACCTTGAGAGCTGACATGGCACATAGAGTTTGACCCAAATATTCTACAATAGAATAGTTCTGGGAGGCTCGAGCATTGGGATTATTTGTAGAGCGCTTGAGAACACCTTTCGGTATCAGCGACATAGTAGTAGGATTCTCAATATGCAAAGAGGTATCAGGAGGAGGAGGAGGCTCATTCCCCATGTTCGGTTGTGGTGCATCATAATCACATTGTGTGAAGAACCTGCAATAATTAATTAATGCAAATACACGAGATATCAGAAATAATAGAACTCGAAATCACTTTTATATTGATCACGGGCCACTTCGAGGGGGCAACCTCCTTTGAGCAAGCTAAATACAATTAACTTCACAGTGCCTTCATAGGCCTCAACACACACTTATATACTAAGTCTAAGCGCCAATACCATGGGTCAATACTATATGTCAATACAAACCATGGGCTAAGTCTAGGCGCCAATCCTATGAGTCAAAACCATGGGACATATAATACTATGGGATGACTTGCAAAGCATATGCGTCCAATACTATGGGTCAATACTATGGGCTAATATAAACTATGGATCAACAAATACTACGGGACGACTTACAAAGCATATGCGTCCAACAACAATATACTAACAAAGTAAAGACATGGGTTCCTAACATCCCCTCTCCCTTAGAAAAAGTTTTGTCCTCAAAGCTTTAGATGTGGAAATTGATGCAGAATCTGAAGGAGTGGGTCCCCTATAGCATCCTCAGGTTGCATTCCGAGCCACTGGCGCCTTTGGAGTTTCAGGGAGGCTTGCATGGAAGGCTGTAGATGAAGAAGAACCATATCATCGATGTGAAAAGTGCACTCAGAACAGTGCGTATCAGCGTGTTGTTTCAGTCGAATTCTTGCCATGTGAAAATTGTCCTACAGAATGAGAAGAAGCTGATCACGGTTTCGAAGAATTGAGTTAATTGCCTGAACTGGGGAGCTGCTGAAGGTGTATGGAAGAAGAACTGGTGGTTCTTGTCCAGAGACTGCTTCATATGGTGTCCTTTGAGATGTGGTACTATACCACTGGAGCGGTTCTAGTAAATCCATAGAAATAGTTGTCCAAATCGATGGAGGGACGAGTAAGGGTTCGAGCAGTCCCGAAAGGAGGGTCGTTTCACCCTTGTTGACCTGGAAAGTATCATAGTCAACGACCATCCGTTGAATTGTCCTTTTGAGTCCCTTTCAAAAGAAGTTACATTGTTCCTGGTCATACGTTTTGAGGAACCTAGAGTGCCCTATTGATGAAGAAGCATGGAGTTCATAGAAGAGATAGCCCCATTGAACAGATTGCAACCAATTTGGAACAAGCAGAGAAATAGCTATAAGAGAAACTGGGTCATCAAATGTGCAAGGAGGAGCATATTCCACCATATTGTCGTTAACCTTCTGGTAAGTGATCGCATAGTCATAACCCATGAGTTTGATAACCCATTTCAGGTGTGTTGGGGAGGAGACCCGTTGTTCTAGGAAAGTTTCCAGACTCTGGAGATCAGTCTTGATGCAGAAATAATTCCCCAATAGGGATGGCTGCCACTTCGATACTGTATGCAAAATAGTCATCTTTTCTTGCTGAGAGGTAGATGCGGCTAAATTCTTACTGGAAAGGTCTCTTGAAGGAAACAAGCTCATTGGTTCAGCAAAGACACCTGCATATCTATCCAAGGAAGTAGTAGAGACTGTTGATGGGTGCATCTGAATGGAATGGAGTTGAGAGATGACACCATGTGAATTCCTCTTAAGTATTTTTTCCAGGCGATGTGAACTAATGATGCATAGAGACCCTGGTTGTAAGCCCATAAATTTGTGTTGTGCCCCATTGATTGAAAACTGCATCCAAAGTTCAGCAAAATCCCATAAGATGGGGTCATGTGTGCGTAACCATTGAATGCCCAAAACCACATCACATCCACCTAAGGACAAGGAAAACATGTGAGAACGCAGGTTATAATCTTCCATACAGATACACACATTGTGACACTTCCCCTTGCAAGGTAAGGTGCCCCCATTGGCAACCATGACTTCAAAGTTGGAGCAAGAATGGACAAAACAATCAGCCTGTTTGGCAATCTGAGGATCAATGAAGTTATGAGTGCTACCAGAATCAATGAGTATGGTAAGAGGGAGCTTCTTGAAGTATCCCCTGACTCGCATTGTTTGTGGGGTGGTGACACCGGTTACAGCATGGAGAGAGATCTCGGGTGGGTCGTCCTGAGATGGGGTGTTAGCAGGCGGGTGTTGAATGTCGACCTGATCATCTACTATATCTGGAGCTTCTTCATCAAGTTCTGAGGCAGGTGGAGAACCCACGTCCAAGAGATAGAGCTTTTGTTGAACACATCTATGTCCCCGAGTGAATTTCTCATCACACTTATAACAAATCCCTTTTTCTCGGCATGCCTACATCTCTGTTTCAGACAATTGCTTGATAGGAGTTGGTTGAGGAGCAGGCGTGATGGGAGGTCATTGGGAACCCATATTTTTTAAGGGAACAAAGGTGGGTTTCGAGCGTTGTTGAGCTGTGATCTTGTCCTCGGCCATCTTAGCCAACCCTAGGACTTCCATCATTGTGTTGGGATAGAACATTTTGACCTCTGAGCGGATTTCATCCTTGAGACCACTGATAAAACAACTCCTGTATAATTCATCAGACAATCCTTCTATGTGATTGGCTAGTTTCTCAAATTCCATCTGATACTCTCTCACTGTGGCAGTTTGGTGAAGTTTAGTGAGTGCTCCTGTGAAGTTGTCAAAAGCACTAGGACCAAATCGTGGCAAAAGGAGTTGGAAAAAATCTGTCCAGTTTGGCTCAGGATGAGCTTTGATGTACCAATGGTACCATTGAAGGGCTTCCTATTCCAAATGAAAGGATGCAAGTGAAGCTTTCTGGACTCCAAAAGTATTATGTAGACTGAAATATTGTTCTGCTCGATATATCCATCCAGTCGGATCAGTACCATTGAAGCGAGGAAAATCAAGCTTCAGCCCACGAAAATTGTTGGAAGAAGAGAACCTGGTGGCTGCAAAAGATTCTGGCTATTGGTTATTGTTCATGGCTGAATGCTGAAGATGGAGGCTGAGAAATTTTTCATCCAGATCTTGGAGTTTGGTTTGGATGGTTGCAAGTGCTTCCTCCATGGTGTTTGCTCCTGTGCGAGTGACAACCATAACCAGTAATTTTTTTTTTCTTTTTTTTTGGGGGGGGGGAATGGATAGAAAAACACAAACACAAGCTTATTTAGTAAGGGGAAATTTGGATTTGGGAAAAACTCGGAGGGGTATTTGGGTTTTGACTAGGTTTTCGACACTTTCTGAGGGATAGGGAAGCAAAAAATGGGGATTTCAGAAGTGGGAACTCTATGGTAAAATTTGAAGGCAATCGGGTGAAAATTGAAGAAGTTATGGTGAACCCTAAAAATAGACAAATGTGGGATTTCTGGTCTTGGGAAGTGGAATTTGGGATAGGGTCTTCAGGAATGAAATATGTAGAATGGGATTGCAGGGATGTCAGTGAAGTTTCAAGGAAAACAGAGTTGAAACAAGGGAGATATGGCCGAAAAATAGATTTTTTTTTTTTCCAGAAATGGATCGGCAACAACGGTGCGGAAGGGATCCGAAATATATGGATCTGCAACGGCTTGGAAGGGATAGAAAACGGATAAATCTGAAACGGCGACTGGATCTGGAACGACTTTCAGAATAGATCTGAAACGGCTGGATCTAGAGCGGAAGTGATCGGTAACAGTTCAACTGAAAATAGATATGGACCCCAGGTATATGCGGCTTCCTATCGGTTCAGGGGATTCACTCAGCCGTCAATGCTGTCTGACGGCTTGCGTATTGGGGAAGTACCCCTCACTCCACGGCTCAGGTAAAACTGATAACCGCTTTGCCACAAACGATAGCTCTTGGTTTACCTCACGGGTGGGAACTAGTCAATCAGGTAGGGGTCGTTGCCCTTTTTGCTGGAAGGTCCTCTCAATGGGCCAGCTACTTTCGGGTTCCTGTGGTACTCCTCACAATGAGTTTTAGGGCTTATGCCCAAGTACTTCCCACAGTTAAGCGGATAGGGATTATTCCCAAATCCGAAGCTGCAACAGATGCGAAAAAACAAAATTGGCAGAAATTCCACCCAACGAGCCCAAGAAAGTGCTCTGATACCAGATGTGAAGAACCTGCAATAATTAATTAATGCAAATACATGAGATATCAAAAATAATAGAACTCAGAATCACTTTTATATTGATCACGGGCCACTTCGAGGGGGAAACCTCCTTTGAGTAAGCTTAATACAATTAGCTTCACGGTGCCTTCATAGGCCTCAACACACACTTATATACTAAGTCTAGGCGCCAATACCATGGGTCAATACTATGTGTCAATACAAACCATGGGCTAAGTCTAGGCGCCAATACTATGAGTCAAAACCATGGGACATATAATACTATGGGACGATTTACAAAGCATATGCGTCCAATACTATGGGTCAATACTATGGGCTAATATAAACTATGGATCAACAAATACTACGGGATGACTTACAAAGCATATGCATCCAACAACAATATACTAACAAAGTAAAGACATGGGTTCCTAACACATTGGCAGGTGGCAACACTAACCTCTGATTTAACCATATTCACGAATCCAAAACCACTGGTATGAGAAGCAGACGTTAATGTATCAGTAGTCCCATAACCAGTAGTGGGAGCATTTGAAGCCATATTATGATGGTGTGGAAGGGGATCTTTCAACACAGTTGTGATCTGTGCAAGATGCTTCGATGCTTCCTCAATCCGAGGACACAAGTGAGTAAGGTGATCTTCCCCACAAAGATTGCAAGGGAATTTCACTTTACGCCTAGGTTTACGTCCCCATCAGCATTTATGCTGTCCCAAGGAGGGTTGGCATTCTCTTTTCGAGGAGTATTACAATTACTGCCATTGTTCCCATTATTTCCACCCTTGTGATTATTTCTCCCCTTCTTCTTACCACTAGGCTGCTGGTTACCTAATGGGTTCCTCGATTGCATAGCGTGTACATCGGACGATGGGGTGGAAGTGGACAAGGTGTGAACCTGTCCGGGAGTAGACTGGTTAAGAGACAAAATTTTCATTTGATTAGCAACCAAATCTACGGGTCGAGTACTTGCGGATCCAACAATACCATCGGCATGTGGTACAGGAACTGGCTTAGGCTCATGTCGTGATCATGGTGCGTCAGGAATAATGTCATAAATAATGCCAGACTGAGCATAGAGTAAATCTAGCTGCTGGACTTTGAGTATAGCTTGTTCCTCAGTTGTAATGCCAGACATCGAAACATCCTTAGAAATGTATGGAAGCAAAGACTTGAGAAACCATTCCAACAAAAACTCTAGAGGAATGTTGGCTTTCACCAACCTCTTCCTTCGACGCCACTCTTGAACCTGATCAGATATGTGTGTGGCCTTATTTTGGCGGAAGGTAGACAAGATTTCAATGCCAGTATCGTAGCAAACCGACAGCTGGAGATGATCCAGGAAAAGCAAGGCCATCTCATTGAAACCCCTATACATGCCCCTAGGCAACTCAACATACCACTTCGCGGCTGCCCCTATGAGGGTGCATTCAAATAGTCTCAAATGAATGGAATCATGATTTAATGAGTTTGATGAGCACCAAAGGTGAAAAGACGTAATGTGATCACCCGGATCCTCACCACCCTTTCCCTCAAACTTGGGAATGCCCGAAGGGAGCTTGGTAGGGATTGGAGGCCAATTAGGATTGTGACACACCGGATCATTCATGAGATTCAAAAGATCCAAAAGATTCAATCGAGCAAGGAATGGAAGTTGCGGCTGAAAAGATTGATTATAAGCTCCCATAAAAGGTTGATTATATGGACCTGAAGGATAGGACTGACCATAACCATGACCATAAGGTTGATAACCTTCTCCAACCTGACCCGTGTGAGAGTAGGCAGATATATGGGTATTGTAAGCACCATAATGACGCGGGTTGTAAGGATGTCCAGCACCGACCATATTATAGTAAGGGTTACCACCATAATTATGGGGCATATGAGTATTACTAGTAGTGGGAATTGTATTGTAATGACCATAGTTGTAAGGTATGTTCCCACCCCCCGCTTAAGTATTATGGGTAGCAGGAGTGGTTGTATAATTATAAGGTATATTCCCACCCCTTGCATAAGCGTTACTAGTAGCAGGAGCAGTCGTGTAGTGACCCTAAGTATAAGGTATATTCCCACCCCCTACATGAGTGTTACTAGTAGCAGTAGCAGACGTAAAAGCATACGGTATGTTTCCACTCCTAGTATTAGGAGGATTGTTAACATTCGCAAACATGATCCTGGGTTGACGTGTAGAGGCATGAGTATTATACTGTGGAATGTGAGTCGTATTGTGAATGGTATTCCCACCAGGAGGGATAGTCCTAAGAGGCATCCTCCCCCCAAGATTTGGAATGTTTGGAGGAACGTAGCCCGCCCCATACTAATGTAGGTGAGTAGAAGGTGCAGTGCTCCCAGCGAGGGTAGTGCCCCCGGTGAGTGCAGTGTTTCCAACACCATGACTAGTGCTAGCATGACTACCAGATGTGGTGGAAGTATTAACTGTGTTCAAACCAGGCATACCATAAGAGAACGGGGTAGTGTTGGTCATAGGACCTGTGTTGACATGTGACTCGGGCATCCCGTATAGGAAATTATGTGGATTCGTAGGATCAAACTGGTTGTCCTTGGGTGGATCCGGCCCAAACAAACTAGGTTGTGTCTCGGGTTGTGGATCACCCCCCCAAGCCTCTCTAGGAGTGGGGGTGTCAGAAGTGTCTTCAACTTTACTCGACGGAGTCGTAGGGATTTCTCTCATTCCAGAACCAGTGATAAAGTTAGCGCAGAATGTGTCAAAAGAATCGAAAAAATCAAAGAGGGCCTTCCGGCGTCCCCTCTGAACTCGACGTGTAGCTTCAGCGACCGGTAAACTAGCCAACCGACAAGACTAGCGAAGAGTAGAATCTCGCGCCACTATACCTCTGATAAGTCAATAAATCAAAGCGTCCCCTAATGGCCAAACTAACGATCAAAGAATCAAAGAGCACACACCTAATAAACTACAGCCAAATGCACACAAACAGGACTGGCTCAAGGAGTTCCCGACGCTACAGCTAGTATGTCTCTCCTAAGAGAGGCTTGAGACTCCCAAACTATAACCAGAGGTAACAAAATCGATTATAAGGGTTCCCAGACTTCACTGCGTGCACAGGGTCAAATCCCTATACAACAGGAAACTGTGTTGTCCAACCCCTATCTGACTCAGGACAAATGCAGTATAACCACTACAAATTCCCTACGCAATACCTAGGTAAGGCAACTAAGGTCACCAAAATATAACCAATGTTTAGGGGGACAGTCACAGATGGGATCCATCGTATGGGTAGGGTAGCAAATCTCGAAACTCAAGAGGTACAGATCCCTCAAGAGTCCCCAAAAATGAAAAGACCCTAGAAATATCTCCCACATTCAGCCAGTATTGGAGGGCTATCTCCGCAACCAACCTCCCGCCGCAACCAACCTCCCGTGACCTCGTGCTTAAATCTGGTCTAAGTAGAGCTTCCCGAGAACACTAATGTATATAATGGGTTTCACCACTCCCTGGTTAGACAGATAATGTTTCGTCTAGTAGTCTTGGATTGTTAACTCACAATGATCTATTCCAAGACTCTAAACCTATACTAGTTGGTGCACCATATAAAAGAAAAATCGTTCTAATCAATTTTAAGATTAAGCGTTGATTTTAAATGGCTGTAATTACTCAAAGGATATGGTCGTGAAACTAATAATGTATAGAACTCAATAGTATGCAGAACTGAAAAACTCTAGATTCATCTATCCAATAAAAACAATGCCACTAAAATGATAAGCAATCCAACGGTTCGAAATAAAATGCAATTCTTTCAAATTTCCAATGCACAAGCAGATCCTAGATGAAAGCACAAGCACTCAGATGCAAAATGCAGTATGGAAAGCAAATATTTTTGTAGTTTCTCTTATAATGGAAAGGAAAATGCAAAACTATGTTTTTGTATTTTTCAATATGATGGAATGAAAAATGCAAGCGAAATCTACCTATTTGGTTAAAGAAATGTAGACCAGATCACTAAGACAACCTAGCAGAACCCAAACAGTGAGACTCTTCCAATGTAATGAGCTAAAATAATAAAAAATGATGTGAAACCAACAAGGCTAAAAAAAAAGAGAAAAAGGGACCTCTGGTCACAAACAGGGCATGGAACAGTCAAGAATCAAGCCAATTAAGACTCAGGAACACTCAGAACTAACCCAGCAACAATCCAAGGCCATTAAACAATCAAACCCGGAGTTGTACGCTACTATCTAAGAGAAACCTGTGGGTAGACGCGGGCTATAATACAGACAGATGCGGGTAGACACGGGCTATAGTGCAGATAGATGCAGGTAGACGGGGGCAAAGCTAAGTTGACCTGTGTACAGGGAAAAGTAAATGAGCAAATAAAGAGTCCAATCACCCAGAAAAAGCTTATTTTCTATAGTGTATCCCAACGGCCAAGCAATGACAGAGATTCGACAAACAACAACTCTAAATAAGGAAAACTGCCTAAAACTCCCAAAAAACGGATGTTCTCCCCAGCGGAGTCGCCATTTCTGTTACGGAGAAAACTTCCTATGGCTTGGGGAAGACCATAAGAAATACTTGACTACCAGAAAATTACGCAATTCTCAATGCAAAGCTATATAAATGACAATGCTAAGATAATGGAGAAAAGACCAACCTTCAACCGGATGTTCGAAGTAGATCCCCGTTGAGCTTTCAACTTGTGCACTTGAACCTGCAAATTAGTATCAACAACCAATACAACACAAGCACACATAATATGTGAAAGACATTAGCATGATCAATAGCAATGGTCCATGATATTATAAGCAAATATAACCCAATGTAATTCAGCAATATTCACAACATCAATTGGATGAGAAAATGAGTATTTCTATTAATGAATAACAAGAAGTACAATATACAACCTCTTACCAGCAACCAATATGAACCAAGAACTGGGTCTCTCCACTTATGCCTTCACCACTTCAATCCTCCATACTATGGAAAACTCAAACTATGACAAGGAGTTTGGGAGGTGAACATAAGAAGTTCACAACAACAAGGATCAATGAGTGTAGACTCAAGTCACAGCAAAAATCCACTAGAGTTATCTTGCTCTCTCTTTCTCCTCCCTTCCATATGCCATAAGAGCTCAATATATAGCCTTCCAAAGGTAAGTGAAAGGACACATCGAGGCATTTCGCGGAAAATGGAGGGCCAAAGGTCACCCTAAGACCACTTTTTGGGAGTAAAAAGTAATTTTCTAATGATTTTCACCATTTTACTTGGTACCCGCGGGGTATAGTGGATCAGCTCGCGTGTACACTGGCTATAGTGGGACAACAAGTGTACAGGAAGAAAAATAGGGAAAAAGTGTTTCTGAAGGACATAAGGTGATTCTGAGTCAGTGAAATGGATCCTGAAAGCCAAAGAATGCTAATGCTCACAAGGTGGAAAATTATGTTGTAACACATGGCCAACTGAGCTTGTCATTTGGCCTTTGAATTAGGGTTCGAGGGGAATAGGTACCTTAAACTATTCCTGTTGAAATCACAAGTTCAAACTGGAGTAATTATTGACCCTTGCTCAGGCTATTTCCACCGTCATCATCGACACATGCTAAGGCTACTTCCACCCTTTCTTGTTGTATTCATTCATAGGGTATATCATACCCTCTTCAAAATCCAGGGGCTCTGCCTGAGCAAAGTAATGACACATTTTCCCCAACACCACTAATCTACCACCCACCTACATGCGTGCACATCGCTACTAGAGATAGAAAAAGACACCCCCCATAATGATTATTTCCTTAAGGGGGGTATGTCTCTCCTTTGGTTCGCAAAGATGAGAAACCATGTAAACATATATATAAAGGACTTCCTTCCCTCAGTGGAGCTCAATACTAGTTGGGTTGTTGTTACAATTGAATGATTTTTTGGATATGTGCAACATGAGAATAATTTTTGTTGTGTTATTTTATAAGTATTTATTTGCTTCTTCCTGGAAAGGAGTGATGTTTCTTATTAAAGTGTTTGAAGTGTTTCATGAACATATTTTTTATATTCAATCCCTCTTTTGTATTTATCGATCTCTATGTTTATTTGACAATGTATAGATTGTATTTCATTTTCATCTAACCTAAATTTTTATGTGAGAAGTTTTATCACTTGTCCATTCAATCTCCATTAGTTATAAATGTTTTTCAAATGATTTGCTTATATTGTTAGGTATTCTTTATATTTCTAAAATTTCCTCAATTAGGCTATTTGGATTAGACATGGCTTATTAAAACTATAGATGCAAATTTTAATATCCAATACAATTTTGATGTATTATTACATTTTCAAATGAAAAAAAAAATATTTGATCTAGATGTACAATACACTGCACTCTTTAAGCTTATCAATCACTCAACTGTGTTGGAATTTTATAACATAGTAGTATAATTTCTATTTTATTTACAATAAAACAAATCAAGATCAAAGAAACAATAACTATGCAAAAAGTAAGAAGACACGAAAATTTATCCCAACAACCTTTATTACTCAAAGAAACAGTTCAAAATCCAAATTACATTAAATATATAATAAACGATAAAACACCCAAAAAAATCTTCTAATGTCTTTCTCTTTTCTACCATGCATTTGCATAAGAGCACCCAACTTTAGCAAGAATTTAAATAAACTAGAAATTACTTCTATTTATACTTGTTTGATGATTAACCCTACATATTGACGATTAAAGGCTAGCTTCGACTTGCTAGGTTAGTGGGTGGCATTCCGTCCCACTTATTAGACTAATCAGCGCTACTCCTTCGCTCGCCATTTATTTTAATAGGGAGAAAAAATATCCGTTAAAACAATTTAAATAATATTTTTGTAACTCTTTTTTAATCGTTAAATTCGAACCATGAAAAAAAGATTATTTCTATTTAGACTGGGGAAAACAACATGCTTTGTCACATATTCAAATACTCTTTAGTTAGTACGGGATAAAATTAAAACCATCTTAAAGCGTAATTTATTAAAGAATGAGATATCAAATTCTGACTTAATTTTTTCCCTTAAATTTTTATATATTAAACCAAATTTATAAAGAAAAATTCCTATAAATATTTGCTTTTTGAATGATTTTTATATTATAATAATTTACAAATATTTTTTTTGTTATTACATTTTAATTAAATTGAAATATTATTACATATTTCTATATCTTATTATTATATATATATTTTTATTATGTTAAAATATAATATTATAATTAAATACTATTATTTTTAAATCGGCTGAAAAAAAATACTATTATTTTTAATCAATTATTATATTATAATTAATTAAATAATATTATTTTATTAATATTTTGAAGATATTTCTACACATTTACTGTTTATTAACAATAATCATATTAATAATATTAATATGTGATTTGCTATTACTTTTAGATATTCATTGTATAGTAGTTTTAGAATCCATATTTGAAGTGGATCTTCTATCCATCACCAAAGAAGTGCCACATTAATATTATTAATGTAGTCGTTGCTAAGCTAAACATAATAAATAGAGCATGTTAACGTAAATTTAAAAAGTATTATCAATTTAAGATCTCATTATTATTATGTGTTTACCTGGGGACATATTTTTATTTATTTATTTATTTATTTATTTATTTATTTTTATGTCTGTGACTTCTTCTTGGAAGTTAGTGCATTGATTTTTAATAGTTTGACTTTTTAAGCATAAGTTTTGCACAATTATATTAAACATAATATCTTAAAAATTTATAATAAATTCAACAATTTTTAAAAACTTTCATTTAATTTTATGATTGGTGTAGGATATTTCCCTTATAAATCCATGGAGAGTAATGTATAAAACTAGAATTCTTGCATACACAACTTGTTACCTATAAAATTAAATATAATTTTCTACATATTCGTTGATATGGGAAGTATGTGTATCGTCATCTAGGATTGTCTTGTCCAGATTGAACTGCATAGGAGTCAATACGTAGGGAAACAAATGCACCTAGGGATTAAAATTGAACATGTCACAGCTCATCAAAGGGCTCCCAACACATCTCAGAAACGCCATTCAAAAATTGGTGGTCCTAAAAAATGTTATTTTTTATTTTTGACATTTAAAAAAAAATACGGGATTTGGATTTAAACTTTATTAAAAGGGTTGTCCTATGAACTGTCCATAAACATTAAATCTTATTGTTGGTTCCAACTTTCTAAGTAGCAACTTAATTTTAGTTTCTCGAGGACAACATAACCGCAAGTATAGATGACAGAACCTCTATCAGTTTCCCAAGGAGGCAAGGATAGATGAGGATATATTACATGCAAGGATAGCAGAACCACTATTAGTTTCTTGAGGAGGTGATTGATGGGATTGCTCAACAATTCAAAACGAAGAGGACATCAACACTAAATATTGTGTTTAGTACTTATTTGGTAATTATGAGGACATTTATGTTTTCATCCCCCTAATCAAGACACAAGTAGATCTGATTGTCATTTGTCAATTCAATTTTTCCTCTTATAGTAGGCTCCATTCATTATTTTAACATCTGATTGAATTTGATTTGTTTGGGGTTCAATTCCTTGGAGGTTTTATGAAAAATCGTTGCTTCTATGATGGCTCCACTACCTTTGAAGTAGACGTGACAAATGTTATTGAATTACCGCAATTAGGGCCAATTGATGTTTCTTGGATACACCTAAGTTCAAAGAAACCAGCCATAATCCAAGCGGGTAAGGGTTGCACAACGAGGATACTCAAGGATCCTAGTTGTCTATCCATGATTTGATAGATAAGGATGCACAACCATGCAGGTAATGGCAACGACTTTTTCATAGCAAGTATCCAAGCAAACGTGACTTTTTATAGAGGTAACTTCCTAAATCAAGTTGTCGTGGAATTAATTCCAACTTCTATGTTCATTGTTGCCTCTCTAACAAGCTTCACATATCATTTTAAATATAAGGACTATACACCATAAGCATGCTTATCATTTCTTATTTCCAATAAATCTAAAAACAAAGTACCTACATCTTCTAGCAATATAGTGTATTTTTTGTCATCTATATTTGGTTTTGTCTATATATGTTTTTTTAACAAAACTATCAGCATTACAAAAATGTGATGCTTGAGCTATAAAAAAACTGGTTATACACATGACTTTAGGAAACGACAAATAACTCATAACAAAACAAAATTATTCCAGCGAAAAAATAGTAAAATGACACCATCACCATGCCCTAAAATATTAGTTTTTGCAATATAGTTTATGTAATTTATAGTAAATGTGATAATTCGGGATTTATTAATTTTTTAATACCATAAATTTAATTAAAAATATAATATTTTATTTGGCATGATTAATTTATAGTTATGAAATGGAACCTTACTAGTCTCCGAATTGTCATGCCTGCAGTAACTATTTCAGTTAGGGAATAACACGCTGAAAAAAGACGAAAATATATTACTTTACGTAAGCAAGGTATATGAAGTTTGTGCACATAGTCCACGGGGTGGCGTGGTCATAGAGTTTTCTACCATGGTATGTTGAAAACCCATACCACCGGCCATGGTTTTCTTCCCACATCGATATGGCATTGTTTAATATATATTGGTTCTAGATGAAGTCTATATGTTCCAAAAGAGTCCAGGGAAGAATGAATGTGGTTGAGACGAAGGGCCACGGGTGGTTTTTGTCAAATAAAAAAATGCATCTATTTAATAGTGCTTTCATTTAATATTTCAAAAACTATTTTGAACTAGGCGGCCTTTTGCCCAATTCCAATCAAACAAAACGTAATTGTTGCGCTAAATTAGGTAGCTAAGACAATAAGAGCATGAGCAAGACCATGAAGCTAAGTCACCAAGAAAGCTAAACCACCAAGAGCATGAGCAAGACCATGACCCCACCCTGTGGCCCCTACATAACCTCCCAATGCTATAAATATAAACTCAAATTAATCGGGTAGGAGAAAATATATTATCTCAATCCAATTGTTCTCAATTTAATAGGGTAGGAGAAAATATATTATTTCCCAATCCAATTGTTCTCAATTTACTTGTAAAGTAAATATTTACATATAATCTTTGCTTTGCTTTCCGTATCATTAGTCAATTCAAATTGATTATTCATCACTAGGCTAAAGTCAATTTTACTCGATTACTTATATATATATATATATATATATATATATATATATATATATATATATATATATATATATATGATTTTACACGCCATGGCCTTATTACTCGTAGACAAGTTCTCTCTTAGATGTCCTTTCCTCATCCCCATGAGTTTACATCAAAATTAAAACTTTAACTTGTAGTCATCTTTATTAGTCCCTGCTGTAGCAGGGTAACTATTGTATTCGATCCGCATTGATTGGGTATTAGTTACCATTGACTGAACCAACAATATACATTTTAACCAAAGTTTCAAACATTTTTTTATTTATTAATATAAAAATCAAAATTTTGTGAAAGGTGATTGGTTAATAATTTGAAGCGTTATTGCCACAGCGACGACGTATGTATTGGGAAAAAAACTGTCTATAAATGCCAAGGCGATGACATTGGTATTGTTATGCATTGTTCTTCGAGCTAGGCCTTGCCTCTGTCACCCCACTGCATCCACTGCCACTACCACTGTCTTTGTCACCCCCACTGCCTCCACTGCCACCGTCTTTGTTCCCCTCACAACCTCTTCATAGTCACCATCACTGCATCTTCATAGTTAGGATGAAGGCAAAATTGGCACCACATAGTGATCCCAGGCGATGCACTCAAGGCCAATATGACAACCCTCGGTCCCCTGGTTCTGCCAGTGTGGCAGAGTGTTGTTCTGGAGGTCAGAATTCATATGGTATACCTACACAACCTCTTCTCTGTAATTCGTTGATTTCAAACAAGCATTCGAGCATTTATGCATCCACGCCGGTAGAGAGCTGTTCGAGAGGTCAGAATTCATATGGTATACCTGCACAACCATCACCTTCATCATCTATAAGCTGTAATATTTAGAGATTGCTAACCTATATTGTAGTGCCTTCATCACCATTTTTAAGTTGTAAGTTGTTCTCCTTTTCCTATTACTTACTTGTAAATCACTGGTGTTTGTTTCAAGAAAAAAGCTTCCAAAGCTTAGCTCAGGTTTGAATCTTTAGATTATACGCGAGACATAAAGCAAATTAGGGAGAGCAGCTTGTCGAGATTATTCTTTCTATCTACTGCTGTAGGTGAATGGTTCGTGGAACCTGGGGGTGTAGGCCAGTATGAAGGTGAAGATTTGATGGAGACAAGGAATATCTTCACTATGGCTCAATAGAGTAAGGAAAGGGTATAGAATGGCTTAACGAAACAACTAGATTCTCACCCTAACTTGCTATTCCCAACCTAACATGTTATTCCCGACCTATTACATGGTTCATATACTGGTTACTGGGGTTATACACTGGGTTCAGGGTTCATACACGCCCTCCATAATGGCTCTATGACTGGCCCATCATCATAGCAGGAATTCGGGTCTTCCCAACCTATTAACTAACTTAAAGGCTTCTATTCACCCGTTATTTTTCTGGTTCTGGTTCTTGTTCTTCTTATTTTTATTTGTTACTTCCGGTAATGCAGCATGCATTACACTTGTCTTATTTTAGTTTTATACTAAATTGGCCGCATTCAAAGGAGGATTATGGGTTAATGCATTTCTGTTTTTTGTCTCCTCGAGGGTTACATACACACACTTACATGCAAACATGAAATACTTATATAGAGAAAAGAGGGGTTGCATTTTTGGGTAAAAACTCAGAAAAGAAGTAAGACATGTTTCAAGTACAGTGTGGTGTTAGATTTTCAGAATTTACTTCAATCTGATCTAGGATCTTAACTGAGAGAACAACATGTACAGCATATCTACAGCATATCAATCATGGGGACAATAATGCAAGCACACAAGAGACACAAAGATTTACTTGGGGAAAACCATAAAGGTGAAAAACCCCAATAACTTCCTCAGAGATAGATAGAGCAATCATACAACCAACCATGAGAGATAGACATAACCTAGCAGCAGATCCTCCTCCTCCATAAGTGCGCCACTCCTCCTTGAGAGCATGAGTGAGAAGTGAGTGAGTAAATAGAGTGCCTCCCACACTCTATTTATACTTGACTTGACTTGCCTTTTTACCTAACTCATGTAGGCTCGAACTTAACCACATAACATAATGCTGACTGGGCCGACCCCCAATAGGGTGGTCTAATAACCCTTTGACCCACATGGCCGACCCCCAATAGGGTGGTCTAATAACCCTTTGACCCACATGACTTATACAGGGCCGACCCCAAACAAGGTGGTCGAATAACCCATCAAGTATAAGTTACGACACTTACAATATAAATGACGACAATTCCGTATAGAGGAATAATACGATCTCTATAGGAGTACATACAACATACATGTATGAAATACATTCCGAAGTTACATATACATCAACACTCCCTCTTAACTAGGAAGGTATTTCTCAGCACAGTTCTTCTAGCACAAGTCATCTTCTCTGGATCATCGTCACTGGATAATCGTCATCGAGTCATCATCATCATCACTGCTGTTGCTATCTCAATCAATCTCTGAATCTACTTGTCATAGGAAGTTCTACAGAGCCAGTCCTTTTTCATATTGGATGTAGGCCCACCACCTGCAGGTCTTCAACATCACTGGCCATACTGTGGAATCCTCAGGACTTATTACGTGCGTCACAAAACCTCGAAAGAGCAGCCCAGGCTATTACGAGCACACAGCTCTACCTATAGGATCTCCCAGGGCGCTATTACATGTGACCCCACCACAAAACCTCGAAAGAGCATCCCAGGATGTTACGGGTACACAACTCCGACCTGTAGGATCTCCCAGAGCGCTATTATATGTGGTCATGGAAAAACCTCGCAAGAGCATCCCAGGACTGATTACGGGCACACAGCCCAACCTATCGGATCTCCCAGGGCGCTATTACATGCCATAGGACAAAACCTCGAAAGAGCATCTGCCAGATATCCCAGGGCGCTATTACATGCCATAGGTAAAACCTCGAAAGACTATCTGTAGATCTCCCAGGGCACCGAATTACATGTCCTCCCAGAGCAAAACCTCGAAAGAGCATTTGCCAGATGTCCCAGGGCACCGAAATTACATGCCATAGGCAAAACCTCGAAAGACCATCTGCAAATCTCCCAGGGCACCGGATTACATGCTCATCTGCACAACCTGATCCATGGCCATAGAGTATCAACCTGATACTCACCATACATCATCCTGATGTATCCATGATCATCCTGATCATCATCACTGCAACGTCCTGCTGCATGTCATCTAGAGCAACATCCTGAAGCTCGTCATCCATGATCATCCTGGTCATCACTGCAACGTCTTGGTGCATGTCATCTAGAGCAACATCCTGAAGCTCGTCATCCATGATCATCCTGATCATCACTGCAACATCCTGCTGCATGTCATCATACATGATCCACTTGATCATCAATGCATCTACCTGATGCATACCAAGTATCTACCGGATACATATCATCATACATGATCCTCCTGATCATTAATGCATCTACCTGATGCATACTAAGTATCTACCCGATACATATCATCATACATGATCCTCTTGATCATCAATGCATCTACCTGATGCATACCAAGTATCTACCTGATACATATCATCATACATGATCCTCCTGATCATACAATGTATCCACCTGATACAAATACAAATACATGATACATATCACCATACATGATCCACCTGATACATATACATATACATGGTCCAAGCATCCAACATGATGCATATACAAAATACATACACATGATCCAACTGATCATATCCAGCATCAACATGATGCATACATACATACATAAAAATGATCCATCTGATCATATCCAGCATCCAACATGATGCGTACATACATACATAAAAATGATCCAACTGATCATATCCAAGCAAAAACCAGAACATCATCCTGATGCTCATCATCCAGCGCTTACATCCACAGCCATGTGAAGGATCCTCCTTCCAACATGCTTGGAATGGCTTCAGCAAATGTGTCCATCACTTCTTCCTCGAAGTGTCCTCGATCTGAAGAACGCCAAGCCTCTCTCTGAAGTATTCGAACTTTACCATGGCTAGTGGCTTCGTCAGCACATCTGCAATCTGCTCGTCCTTCGCAACATACAGGAGCTTCACAGCTCCTCTCTGCACCATATCCCTGATATAGTGATATTTGATCTCTATGTGTTTCATCCTGTCATGAAACACTAGGTTCTCGGACAGCTTCACACAACTCTGGTTATCACAGAAGATGCCAGTAGCCTCCAACGGGAGATCGAATAACTCAGACAGTAGCTTCGGTAGCCATACTGCCTCACAACTAGCTGAACAGGCTGCAACATACTCTGCCTCAGCTGTACTCAGTGCTACGCAGGACTGCTTCCTGCTAAACCAAGAGATCACACCTGATCCCATACTGAAGCAACACCCAGAAGTGCTCTTCCTATCTGTAGCACTGCCAGCCCAATCTGAATCAACATAACCCTGCAGGTTAAACTTTTGATTCGCCTCATACTTGATCCCATAGTCCACTGTACCCTTCAGGTACCTTAGAACATGCTTTACAGCAACCAGGTGAACACTCCTTGGATCCGTCAGGAACTAGCTCAATGTGTTCACAGCAAAGCAAATGTCTGGTCTCGTGTTCGTCAGGTACATCAAGGACACAATTATCTGACGATACATAGAGACATCAACCTGCTCAGATGAAGCATCACATAGAAGCTTCAGATTCAATGCCATAGGTGTGCCCATGGCCTTGCAATCCATCATCCTGAACCTCTTCAGGATCTCTACTGCATACTTCCCTTGTCCAAGGAAGATTCCATCTGCACTCTGCCACACCTCCATGCCAAAAACAAATAGTGCATCATCTATTTCATCACTTTTATATTTCTCAATGCTGCCATCTGCAACATGCTTGATCTGATAGTTCCATTTGGAAGTCATAACAAACTTCCCTTCACGTCTTGGGACTACATCCCAAACATCATTCTTTATGATCGACGAATCATGGCATTCCATCCCAGATCCTAGGAACTTCAATATCTTCAATAGATATCATTGTTGCTGGAACAAATGTTGTAGTTCTTCTTTTGTGGGAGATGGCATATGATCTTTCCTACACAACAAGTTAAATTGCATGATTAGAAAACATCTCATAGTTTTCAGAACAAATTCTTACACATAAATAAATATGTCATATAGTCATTCAATTATCTTAGCCAATGCTTCAATACAACATTTATCCATATCCCGTAACTTTCTAGATGCCTTCCAATCTCTACCAGAACATTGTTAAGAGTGTGCACAACTCCCAACATGTCAGCAAAGAGGTTTCATTCTAGATAAGTAGCAATGGAATGTTTTACAGTGCCTTAGGCCACTTACCCATGTATATTAGTAGTATACTGTTCATCGATGCAACTATTCTAATATGCACAATACATATCCTAAGTCTAGGAACATGAGCATATACATTATTGAACAATTTTATTTAAACAAACAAATATGCATGAAATGATAATTAAAATACTTATCTTTGTTTGTTCGTTGGGTGGACTCCCTCTAAGTCTTTGCTTCCTTGCAGGAGATACTGGAGTCATAATATGAAGTAGCTTCTTCTACACCTTTCTGTTGTGGAATGTAGAAAGATGTTCAACTCCCTCTGAATATCTGCATCCTTGCAGAAGCTACTGAAGTGTGCTCCTTTGCTTTCTTGCAGAAACAACTGGAGTGTGCTCCCTCTTGATCTTTGCTTCCTGGATTACCTGTCCTTGAACTTACATTCATCCTTGGTCCCTATGCATGCTTATTAGTATCATGATTGTGTTATCCTTGTGATCTCATATAAAATCATACATTCATTTGTATACTATTAAAACACAATAATCTATGTATAGTCATGATCATTTCAAATAGAAATAATAAGCATTAGCATTCAAGGTTTATGTAGGATTCTTATGGTTAGTCAAATCATAAGAAGCATAACATGTCTAAACCTATAATTACTCAAACCTATGACTCTTCGGGTTAGTTGAATCATCAATTAAGATAAGAGATATAATATGCATAAAACTTGTTATTACCTTCATGATTCTTCAGGTTAGTCATATCATCAATTATGGTAAGACACATAATATACATATACCCATGATTATTCAAACTTTAGATTTCATGAATAATCATTATCAACAACGTGACAGTATAAGATCCTAACCCAAGGTAGGAATCTAGCTTGATATAGGAAAAACATACTTGAATTATCATGCTAGCTAGTTATGTCTAACATACCCGTATGATGTCTTTTGGTTCTCTTTAGTGACTTGTGCTAGTAACCTGCATGTCTCATAAGTTAACCATTATAAAACCAAGTTATACATACCTCGTGAATGGATCTTTTATGATATCCATGACAATGGATGAATCTTTGTCCTCATGTCATCATGATCATATGTTCTTGAACCAGAACATGATTTGTCTTTCTTGGTGTACCTTTCATGTTAGTAGACAACATAAACCTCATATAACACCATAATTCATTAGTACAATCATAAGTGTCAACACCCTAACCAATGAATATCTTCTATCATGCATTCATAATTTTGTTAAGGTGATACGACAAATCTAAAATCAAAATTGTACTAACCGTAATAACATGAAGACAAACATACCATAAACTTAATCATGGACAAATATCGAAACATACCTCGATGAGTCATACCTGTCGAGATCGCTTGTAATCTTCTTATGTAAGGCCTTAGCCTCATCTCCCTCTGAAACAGGAACTTCTTCACTTATGCAAGTGACCAATCCATCTTCTTCTAGGATTAACCCAATCCACTTGATTTGCAAGAACTGGACCTGGAGCTGGATATGGGTTTGTCAGAGAAACCCCAAAAATTCAAACTTTGAATTTAAAACTTCTGAAAGGATAGAAATATGCACCTTGATGAGCTGATCAAACTGGTATATTCAAAATTTGAAAACTGCAAAGTTTCACTCCTCAATTTTGCCTTTGAAACTTCCGGATTCACTGGATGTGACCCTGAACTAGGGTTTGATGAAGCCCACTCTTCTTCCCAATCAAAAGGTTTGATCCAAAGCTCTAAGCTTCTATTTTTCTGAGGAGCTTCCAGCCGTGGTCACAGATTTCAAAAATTCCCATTTTTACAGAAGCCCTAATTTTCCACTTTTCTGATCAAAGTCCTGAACTAGGGTCTGATCAAGCCCGGCCTTCTTCCCAACCAAAAATTCTGATTTTGGTCTCTAAATTTTTATTTTGATGAGTAGCATTCAGTCGTGGTTTCTGATTACAAAAATTCCAACTTTCTCCAAAGCCCTAAATTCCGGAAGCCATGAATGAAGGTACTCAAAACTAATTCTGTTTTGACAGAAATATGTACCTGATTGTTTCTGGTGTAACTCCGAACTTTTCAATCCACAGGGTCTGAAAACGTTTCCTGAGATAGCCTGACCTGTAACCTTTCCATCCTGACAGGTATGACCTCAATTGGATTCTCTGAGAGAGAGTTATGCCAAATGTCGCAACGTGACCTGTTTTGGGATAATACAAGAGTGCGAACTTGTACGGCATGCCACGTGTCACTGTTTGAACTTCGGCATCTGAAAACTTTTTCTGAGATAGCTCGGCCTGTTATCTTTCCATCCTGATAGGTCTGACCTCAATTGGACTCTCTGAGAGAGAGTTATGCCAAGTGTCGCAATGTGACCTGTTTATGGGATAATACAGGAGAGCGACCTTGTACGGCGTGCCACGTGTCACTGGTTCACCTTCGGCCTCTGCAAAATTTTTCTGAGATAGTACAGTCTGTGTACTACCTGTCATTTTTTATGAAATTTCATTTGGAGCTTCCTAGCCCAAGTTATGACCTTTTTCCCAAGGTCACCTGATTTTGACTCAGATCTGGAAGAGGCAAAAACCCTATCTTGTACAGATCATAAATCACAAAGTACAACGAATTAGAGGTTGTCCTTTGGACACAAGGTACCTGGAGATTTAATATTCGACCTGTAAAGATTTCAGATCCGAAAACTTCGCCAAAATGGATTTATAGCGAAAGTGCTACGACGACTGGTTTTTGCTATATCAAGCCCTAGCATCGTAAGTGCAACAAGTGTCATACATGCCATATCATGCCTTCTTTCAGGCTAGCTCTGATACCATGTTAGATTTTCAGAATTTACTTCAATCTGATCTAGGATCTTAACTGAGAGAACAACATGTACAGCATATCTACAGCACATCAATCATGGGGACAATAATGCAAGCACACAAGAGACACAAAGATTTACTTGGGGAAAACCATAAAGGTGAAAAACCCCAATAACTTCCTCAGAGATAGATAGAGCAATGATACAACCAACCATGAGAGATAGACATAACCTAGCAGCAGATCCTCCTCCTCCATAAGTGCACCACTCCTCCTTGAGAGCATGAGTGAGAAGTGAGTGAGTAAATAGAGTGCCTCCCACACTCTATTTATACTTGACTTGACTTGCCTTTTTACCTAACTCATGTAGGCTCGAACTTAACCACATAACATAATGCTGACTGGGCCGACCCCCAATAGGGCGGTCTAATAACCCTTTGACCCACATGGCCAACCCCCAATAGGGTGGTCTAATAACCCTTTGACCCACATGACTTATACAGGGCCGACCCCAAACAAGGTGGTCTAGTAACCCATCAAGTATAAGTTACGACACTTACAATATAAATGACGACACTTCCGTATAGAGGAATAATACCATCTCTATAGGAGTGCATACAACATACATGTATGAAATACATTCCGAAGTTACATATACATCAACATGTGGATGCGTCAGTTCATAAAGATTCTTCTCCCCCTTTCCTCTTTCAAAATTCTAGGATCTCTTAAGTCGTCGTCATGCGAATTGATGTTCGATAAGCCCAGAGTGCTTCAACGAGTTTGTGTAGGGAGAAACACTTACCACCATGCCCAACGTCAATTCCTTGGGTAAAATATCTCATACAACTACTTTCTTTACCTTTTTTATTTCTTAAATTTCACAGAAACTTTTCATTTCTGAAGCAATCAAGGAAAACTAGGGTTATAAAAATGATCATTTTACCTATTTATTAGATGATTATCACAACACTTATCCAAATTTCATCCATATGTTGCAATTCACCCAAATTTGAAGAGCATCTCAGGAAAATACTTTGCAGATTGCAATGAATATCCGCTTCTGGCATTGCAACTGATCCATAAAGCTATGTATATGTGTCTATGGAATTCCCCATTTTGTATATGGAATAACCTGCACAGACTTGCTGCTCCATGGCCATCCCTGCTACATTTGACCATGTTAGTAGCATCCCTTACATCCATTAATGCTTTAATCAAGTGATTAACTCTAATTTTCTCCGACTGCGTGATCACGAGGGAAACGCTCAAAAGCGCTGGTGGTTTCCTTACGGAGCCAGTGTGCATTACTAAAATGTGGCGGTTGTAGTTGCCCTGGTGGCTCTTGCACGTTGCATGGCTTAAACGTGGCACTGCCTATTTTGGTGGAGATTCCACATTTTACCTTTTTTTCCGGCCTTATATATAACTTTAATACGTGAAATGATCAACTTAGTGGAGTGTCCACGTGCACATGTCATAGCTTTCAAAACCACTATTGACCAAAACACAGATATTTTTAACACCCTTTTCCATTTTTTGTGGCCCACAAATTCATAGCCTCATGCTCGTCATTGCAAACTAGAAAGCTCGGAGAACCAAACCCACGTGGAGCTTTTATTCAGAATCTCGACTGAAGTGAGCTAATGTTCAAGGATACCTTGGAAATGATATGCCCTACGAGATTGGCCTTCTACATGTCTTTCTGCATGCTAGAATCTGAGTACACTTGTTGCGTCACGTAATCAAGTGAAAAGTGAAATTCGTCGGTCAGGCCCGTGGATTAGAGAATAACCTTAATCATTCTGGGTAATCCTGGGCATGCTCGGGGAAGATACATAGATTAAAAAATAGTCCATTGTTCTAGTGAGACAGACTACTCCTCATCCAACTTCCCATGCGACGTGAATCCTGAGCAAGGTTTCCCAGCAATTGTCTTCAAGCATTCTTCTGCGGTTAGATAGACATTCTACACAAGGCCTTGAATTCATCCATCTGCAAGCATGTCATGACAATGGTGTGCAATCATCTCTTCTGCCGCAAAAATAAAAAAGAATCCTCAATACGATCATTGTAGAGCTTGGAATCGCAGTTAAAAAAGGATTATATTCAAAGCTTTTAGCGGGTGAGTTCTATGTTAGCAGTCTCTGGATCCAATGTATTTCCATATTCGCTATTGTTTTCTGGCGTAGGCTATTATTTTTTGCAGTCCCATTTGAATTTGGGTATTTTTTTGGTTCAAGATAATTTTTCAGAAGTATGTTGAATTTGAAGAAGTGGAATTGGCATGAATTAAACGAATTAGCACTGGCCTGCATTGAAGGAGTAAATAAGGAACCACTGCAAATACGCTAATGAATAGTGTTGTTGTTGCAAATACTTTAATGAATGGCGTTTTTGTTGTTTGATTGATGGCCATGCTGAGCACAACAATATGCTTTCTTTCTTTTTCGTTGCTGGTAGTGTCATCTCTGGAGCAATAGCATGTTGTTCCTTCTTCCTTTATACGTTGCAAATATTTTGTAGAAAGTACCACAAATTTTCGTGAAATGACATCTTTTTAATTTCCATGGCCGAATTCTCTGCAATTTGTGGTTATTTTTCCATTGACTTGGGCGTGATTTTCTTATTTTCTGGTGGGATTTAGAGATCTTAAATAAATAAATATGGCAGCACCATGCAAACTAGCACAACAGAGACATTACCAATAACTGATGGAACACTTGTTATATGTATATACAATGCCTTTTCATTAAAATTGTATATGCACAAAGCTCACCAAACTGTACATGAACAATATAATTACTTTAAGCCAAAACTTTAGCGAACAAATTCAATTTTGACAATATAACAAATTCAATCTTTACATGAACGGCAGGGACATCGCCATCCAATGGACCTTGTTCTTTAAGGTCATAGATTTTCAAAATTTTCGTTAATAGAGAATAGGGATAATGAAATTCTAAAATATATTTTATATTTTTTCTTAGATATGGTAAAATATATATTATACTTGATCATTACACTCGGAGGAATATGAATAATGAGTTTAAGGTTTAAGGGACAAGTGATTTGGACAATTTTCTCACTTATTATAATTTCTTTTTATTACTTTAGTCTATTTTGTCTATTTTTAAAATGTAATTTGTGGATTATGGTTATGAAATTGTTGGACAAGGCAATAAATTTAAGTAAAGATGCATTTATATGTTCAGATGTTGGAAATTTCAAACAAAAAATCATTTTTTGACTTCATGGAAGACACTAACTAGATAATCGTTATTTTGGATACTCTGGTAGCTCGACATCAGTGAAGGATAGATGCTTGAAGTACCATGGAATCTGCTACCATAATAATACATTATTCTCTCTGCTCCTTCACACCCAACATAGGAAGAGACTTAGCTGCTTTGTAGCTCTTTGTCTTGTTACGCCAAAGGCGTTTTTTAAGGGGTCGATGCCTCTCAAAGCTTTGTCGTTTGTCATGGGCCTATGAGGATCCTCCCCTTGAATTTAACAATCCATTTGCATTCATTGTCACATCTCCTTTTGTTTGCTCAGTACATAAATTGAAGTTAACATACCTCTATTTAGTCTGTCGAACTCTAGGACATGTTGTTGTGATATACAGATTAGGTATTTTGCAATTTGATTTCACATGGTGGGTGGCAGTCTTACACTATTGTTATGTCTTTTGTCCCGTCTGTTATTGGGTTTTGTAGGAAAAAAAGAGTAGGTATCACAACAATAGTAGGTGGTATTTATGGCAGTTGGTGCTAACAAAGTTGATGAAAATGAATGGTCCTAGAAGATCGTGCACAATGAAGAGGAATAATATTAGTTCACATAGGGAAAAACATTTAATGTATACATGCATAGCATCCTAAGACATTTGGAGCAGGAAAAAAAAAAAAAAAACAAGTGATTTACAAAGTTTAAATGTGTAAATGGATCTTCAATAACTTGTTATGTGAGGAATGGATTGTTTAATATTATTGTATTTTGTAGTTCTAATAGTTAAATCATTATACTTGCATTAAAAACTGGCATATTCCTAGTAAACACCTACCTAAATGACTAAACATCGAACCATCTTATTCATATGTTTATTGATCTTTAGCATTTATTTGTTTTTGGGACAGAGTGATGCTTAATGGTGACAAGTGAAGGTGGATCTTGTTACTTGTTATCACTCAAATTCTCATTGTCCTTGAGAGACAACAAAGTTTGCAAAAGGGATCAAATAGCCCATTTCCTAAGCCCGTGAGAGCTTAATAAGAGGTTTTATTGGCCGCAAAGGTGCTTAGGAGAAGCAAATAAAAGGGGTAGGTGATCGAGTGCTTAAAGCCATGGGCTTAAAGATAGGTGACCAAGCGCTTAAAGTAAAGGGGACATAAGACTGTGGGAAGAACCATGAGCTAGAGTGGTGAAAGGGTTATAGCATGATTGAGAAAATCATCACAAGAAATATCCAATAGATAATTGGTGAAGGGGCCTAGCCATCGTCGAGATGCGAGGAGGTTATGGAAAGTGATCTAGTAGATCAGACAATGGCCCCAACAGATCAGTGGTGCAGGAAGATAGTGCATCATTGAGATGCAAGGGGTTAAATATGCCCAAGGAGTTGTTGGCCCAAAAAATTCTAAGGACACATGGGTGTTTCTCACTGGTATCGACTCCCCAAAGCTATTGTAAAACCACTTTTCCTCCAATCCATTACCACTATAGTAAATCGTAGCGTTTTTTCGCCCAGGAACAAGAAGCACTAAGGAGGTTGCCACACAACAAAAGAAGGGGTTATTTGAAACCCATGGGAACCACCCATAGAGAAACACATGTCAGGTGGGGTCCATCGACCTCATTTGACGCCACCCAAACTTGCCCAATAGGGATATGCCAACTGTCAAAATTCAAATCTTGTATTGATTGTTAAGAGGGAAAATATTCAAATGCTATTTTCATTGTAGCCCCCATCGAGAAGGATCGAGAACCACAGATGCAGATGCTATAGCCTAGTCAACACCATGCCATAGGACACAAATACATATGTAAGCTTTACCCTCTGGGTAATTCTTACACTATTCCTTTTCCCCCATTTACCTTCGTATAAAATTTTAAAAAGGATTTACCCGCCTAGTAATTATTCCACCTTTGCATTTTTACACACCAGTCCCTATCAATTTTCTACCATGGCCTCTGCATCCAAAAGAAAACCTTTTGTTGGCATGGGATTAGTCCGCAGGAAGTGCGGAAGCCAACAGCTGCGAAAGGGATAATCGACAGAAGAAAGGGTCATTCACAGAGAATGCGAAAGTAGATAGTTAGTTAGATAAGGGTCATGTGGACCATTTTGTAACCACTTAGTTTTGTATAAATAGAAGTATGATTGTAAGCCTAAGGCCATCTAGATCGAAGATAGCGGATAGAGATATATTCGGCAATGAATAGATCTATTGACCTTTTGTGTTTTGATTCAGTGGCTGATATGTTTTGTATCCGCGATATGATGTATTGATTGTTTCTACGAAAGGTTATTCCCTAGGGTTTAATGAATGAATGAGGATGTTCGATTATGGTTCCATCTTTGTCTTTATTTCTATTGAATGATGAATGCAAATGTCTGATGAGATGTGTAATGCTCTGTGGGTTTAGTAATTGATGTTTATGCTAATGGGTAATCAGATCATGTTAATGCAAATGTCTGTTCTATGTTAATTGTGTGATTGATGAATATATGAACGATGAAATGTTAGTATAGTGCAAAAGATATAATCTCTGGTTTCTGTAGTTACAAAGTGTGTTTGATGCATGTCCTCAAATCCACTGCAGAAACTTGGTTCCTGTAGCCCCCTTGTGCATCTTAGGTGAGACTTCGCTCGCTTTACGAGTGTTACTGGAAAGGGTAAAACCTTTCTGGGCTGGTGCATAAGGGAGTTCAGTCGATGTTTTGTCGACAACACAGTATCAAGGGCTGTTGATTTTTGAGTGGATAGTATCCTAGAGGGATATATTACTGAGTTCACAGTAGACATGATGAAATCATACAACGATGCGGAAAGAAATTTCTTTAGGGAACCAAAGGGAAGGTTCTTGTTATTTCTAAAACTGTGGATTAAGATGCTCGTCTGTGAGAAGGTCATTTTGAGGATGACTTTCGATGAGTAGAAAGATCAATGTGCGGAGGTTGTAGGTGTTGCGTGAATGCGTATCCGATAGAAAGATGTGGGGTAGATGGACATGAGCGACGACGAGTTTGTATGGGAAGCTAAAAAGAGTGTGGTACCTTGAGGAGTGGGGTGATATTTCGGCATCCTGACAAGAAGAGGGGGACTGAGAGAGAGTCTCTAGAGAGGACCAGAACAGAAGATTGGGAAACAATACCACAAGGGAGAAAGCGACCCTATTGTGATGAAGACGGTGACCAGGCTACCCTAGAAGTAGATGAGGTACGGATCGTAAGTTACAACATACATGCAACCCCATGCACTACCCAGAATTTCACAGGAAGAAACCCAAGCTATTCGCAAATTTTCCCTATGTGCATTGGTAAAAGTAGTGCATCAGTAAACAATAACAGTAGGAATGTTAGAATGGCAGACGACACAAAAATGCCCACATTCTAGGGGAACGGGACTAAGGATCCCGAGTAGTTTTGGCTTATGTGTGAAGCAGTATGGACCGTGAAGCAGGTCCAGGATGAGGTTATTAAACAGGGACAGCTAGCGATGACCCTTAGGGGCCGTGCGCTAGATTGGTTTATGAAGTTTATGAGGGTTCCAACGGGAACACCAGCCAATTCGTTGGCGCAGATCAAAGCAGGAATGATCGATGAATTCAGGAAGCCAAAGTTGGAATCACAGTATGTCACCGAGGTCAAAGAAATCAAGCAATACCCAAATGAGTCGGTATGGGAATTTGATCAACAATACAAAACACTGATAGTGAAGGTAAGTTTTGGGATAAATGATATGTAACACAAGGAGTGGTTCATCACATGACTGGTACCAAAAATCCGCAGACCACTAATGCAATAGAAGGTTGCGACCCGAGTGGAAGTATTGGAGATTACGATGAATCTAGAGGCTTCACCAATCGGTGAAACGGGGTTGGGTATGGATCAATTACAAGCACAGCTCTCAAAGTTGTCGATCCAACTGTAATACATGAAGAAAGGGAAGAGGCCCGCAAAGAGGTATGTTGTACCAGGTGTAGGACAGAGGGAAACCACAAGGATTAGTGCCTAGAATTTTGAGAATATTTGCAATCCGGTGCACCAAATCTCCTCAGTCAAGGAGGGTTTCCTTGGTGTCGTATTTGCCAAATGAGAGGTCATCGACCAGAAGAGTGTGTTTATCTGTAGAATATGGTGTCGAAACTAGAGAACTTGTATTGCAAGTTCTACAAATCGGTTGCCCACGATGAAAACAACTGCAGAGCTTATGGCCTACTCCAGGAGAGGACTGCTGTAACATCCCAAAAATTCACAAAACTTTAAAAAAATTATGTTAATTTTTTAGCATTAATTCAACATACTCTAGGATATTTATTGAGAGAATAACATGTACAGCATATCAATCACAACAAGCAATCACATGAAACAATAGACACACAGAGTTTCATTGGGGAAAACCATAAAGGTGAAAAACCCCACAACTTCCTCAGAGATAGAAAGAGCAATGATACAACCCAAGTACAAGAGATAGTCCTCCTAGTAGCTACTCCTCATTCCTCCACTAGTGCGCCACTCTCCAAAGAGTGTAAGAGTGAGAAAGTGAATGATCAAATAGAGTGCCTCCGACACTCTATTTATACTTGACTTGACTTGTCTAATAACCTTTACTAGGTCGGCCTCAACTTAACCACTTAACATAAAGCTGACAGGGCCGACTCTCACTAGGGTGGTCTAATAACCCTTTAACCCACATGACTTATATAGGGCCGACACCATCAAGGTGGTCTAATAACCCATAAAGTATAAGTTATACCACTTACAATATAAATGATGAAATTTCCATATAGAGGAATAATAACATCTCTATAGGAATACAAAATACATATATGAAATACATTCCGAAGTTACAAATACATCAACACTCCCTCTTAACTAGGAAGGTATTTCTCGACACATATCTGCTAGCACAAGTCTTATTCTCTGGATCATTGTCACTGGATCATCGTCATCATCACAATTGCTACTATCTCAATCAATCTCTGAACTACTTGTCATAGGAATTTCTAGAGAGCCAGTCCTTTTTTATACTTGATGTAGGCCCACCACCTGTAGGGCTTCATTGTCACTGGCCATACTGTGGAATCCTCATGACTGATTATGTGCGTCAACAAAACCTAGTGCAGAGAATAGGATCATTTACATGTTGACCTTCACAAAACCTACTCAGAGCATCCCAGGATGTTACGAACACACTATTCTACCTGTCTGGATCTCGATAGAGCATCCTAGGATGTTACAAGCACACCGCTCTACTTGTCCAAATTTTAAAGGATATTTTCTATGTGAACTTTCGCAAAACCTAGTCAGAGCATCCCAGGATGTTATGAGCACACTCTCTACCTATTCGGATCTCGATAGAGCATCCTAAGTTGTTACGAGCACACCTCTCTAGATGTCTAGATTTTAAAGGATATTTTCTATGTGAAACCGTAGCAAAACCTACTCAGAGCATCTCAGGATGTTACGAGCACACCACTCTACCTGTTCGGATCTCGATAGAGCATCCCAGGCTATTATGAGAACACCGCTCTACCTGTCTGTATTTTAAAGGTTCTTTTCTATGCTACCTACATAACCTATCCACGGCCACAGAGTATCAACCTGATACTCATCATACATCATCCTGATGTATACATGATCAATCCGATCATCATCACTGCATCGTCCTGATGCATGTCATCTAGAGAAACATCCTGAAGCTCGTCATATGTGATCATCCTGGTCATCATCATAGCATCATCCTGATGCATGTCATCTGGAGCAACATCCTGAAGCTCGTCATCTGTGATCATCTTGATCATCATCATAGCATCATCCTGATGCATGTCATCTGGAGCAACATCTTCAAGCTCGTCATCTATGATCATCCTGATCATCATAGCATCATCCTAATGCATGTCATCTGGAGCGACATCCTGAAGCTCATCATCCATGATCAACCTTATCATACTATGCATCCACTTGATGCATACAATGTATCTTCCTAATACATATCATCATACATGATCCACCTGATCATGTAATCTATCTACTTGAAACATGCACAAATACATGATCTACTTGATCATACAAGTATCCACCTGATACATATCAAATACATGATCTACCTAATCATACAAGTATCCACTTGATGCATATAAACTACATGATCTACCTGTTCATACAAGTATCCACCTGATGCATATCAAATACATGATGTTAGCACTTATATTTTATCCCGGTTGTAAAAGAATAACACCTAAGGTAACTTATTTCAAACCAAACTTTAGGTAGAAAACTTAGCCATTTTTTCCACCAGAGAGGGCTCTCTCACAAGATATGTGTAAAGGTTAAAAATATATAGAAATACACTCAAAATTTCTCAAAAGGATTTATTTGGTTGAAAAGGAAACAAGAAACATTGGGCATGGAGTCAACTTTCAAATATTTAACGTGCCAGCAAGAGATTTATACCAAACAAATTTCCACAGAGGCAAGATAGCAACCATATCACAGTCAATTTGATTTTGCAGGTGGTATAGAAAGAAATAATGACAGTCCATCAACAATAGGCATCTAACTAGGATGAATCCATTGTCAACTTTGGAGACATAGTGGATACATAAATGCGATAAAATGAGGCATAACCAGTATGAATCCTGATTTATTTCAAACGTTCATTTAAGTATAGAAGAAGAACATAATGGAAGATATAAAAAATAAAGTAAACATGCACATATAAAGATAAGGGAAAAACAGACTGTAAAAATGGTCAACACATGAATCTCTAGTCTCAAAAGATAGGCATTTCCACTATACGGCCTTATATTTATAAAAAAATTGACTTCAAAACATATCGTCTCTCAAAGAGTTTCCAACCCTTTCAAAAATGATTCTCATTGTCTTTTATACAGAATTCGAAAGAAGCTTGACATAACTGCTTCTTTTAACTAGTAACTGAAAATGTCTTAACTCGAAAGATAACAGTATTTAAACAATAGATAACTGTCTTCAAACAATATTACAAATTTTTAAAATAAAAGCATCATTTTTTGCCACTTGGCAAAAATTATGAATGTATCTATGAATGGACACAATATCTTGTCCTTCCATATTTGTCCACATAGTTCCATTGGTCGGTCGTGGGTAAATCATAACTGGTAATTTCCTTCACCAAGACTTGCATTTCAAGGTGACCTGGATAAGAAACAAGAGGAAGATTCTCACAGGTTGAGATCAACATATTTAAAATTTCAAAGTCTTCCACAATTTTCTCCATTAAAATCTTTCCTGTAAGCATATGATCCAATTGCTGAAACTTTTTGTGATCCATTCTTATGTCAAACAATAACCTCTTATATTCATTGGGAGGAATCAATTCATCCTTTTCATCCCAAAAAGAAGGGAATCCTTTGTTTATTAATTTTTTAAATCGCTTCTTAAACTTTATTACTTCCTCCCGTATATCTCCAGCTTTGGCTTGAATATTTTCAACATGTGAATATTTTCCCAAGATTCTTCTGGCCCATGTAATGACCGAAATTCTATTCATTCTATTCATTGTTGTCAAGTCTACTTCAGTTAAACTATTTAAGAAAGTTATTGCCCTCTGTGCTATTTATTTTGGCTTTTTGTTTAAATTTTCTCTGACTGCTCTACAACTCTCAAAGGCGTCTTTGGCTACTTTTTCTTTGACTCTTATATAATCAAGATAAGGTCTTAATTTTTCAACTTCCTTTATAATTTGATCCCATACCATTTGTTTGCAACCTTTTATTGCATCATGTCTTGTCACATGAGCTTCCAAACCTTTATTATTATCAGTTAATTCCTGATTCCTTATTTGCAAAGTTTTAATTTCCTTATCTTTAGTCTCATTTTCTTCTTTGAGCTTCTGTATTCCCATCTTCAATTCTTTAATTTCGGCATCTTTCAAACTCACCTGGGACATGGCTTGTAAGAGACCATCTAATCCAGTTTTATCTTCATCTGTATCTGCATGCACTTGTTGCTGACCTAATTCTGCTAACTTTTTCTTTATTTACTCCAATTGCTCTTCCAAACAAATTTTTTCTTTTTCCCAGTGAACGTTTTCCTCGGTGAGCTTCAACAATTTTGCAGTAATATCCTTTACTTCATTTGACAACTCTTCTTTTTCTTTTTCCAGTACTGTTAGTTCGGCTCCTTAGTTAAGCAAAGTGTCTGGGATTTTTAGCTTTTGCCTTAACATTAGAATCGTATCATCCTTTTCTTTGAGTAATTTTGCTGCTGCATCTCCCTCTTTGTTTATCAAATCTATTTGCAATCTTTTTATTTGTTGTTGTCGAGATTTATTTTCTGTTTTCTCTTGTCTCAACTGGCTATTCAATTTATCCAATAAATTTTTCAATTTGTCTGCCTTTAATATTGCTCCCAAATAATCTGAATATATAACCTCTCCTGTTTGTCTGTGCAATAAAATTTTAAATGGGGCATTGATTTTTGTCAGATCCACCTTTATCCCTGAGATCTTATCTTTAGTAACAAATGAAAATTTTAAAGAATTTTCTTTGACATTTCTACAAGTAAACAAATTGACTTCAGTGTTGGATATATTTCTAACCCTTGGAAATAACTGACTGGTTTGGCGAGAGGATTCCTGTTTATTTTGACTGTGTTCATTAAATACATCCATCATACTATTTGGTCTATTTACATCATCTTCCACCGGGGATTCTTTAATACTGTACTCCTTTACCATGACCTCTGGTATTTTGACTTCGGTTCTTCCTTCCTCTTCTGAAACTGCCATTAACTCTTGTTTCTCATCCATTTTCAATTTTTTTCATTTTTCTGCTCCTTCACTTTCAATGTTCACTATATCTTGTATGGGTCTTTTAAACCCTACCATTGCAGTATTCATCGTGCTTTCTGCCTCTGCTGTTGCATCTGTCAATATCATTTCCTTATCATGTGAGTCTGGAATGATTTCTTCCTTATACTCCATCCAATTGGCTCTATCAGACATTCCCTCAATCATTTGATGATTCAATGCTTTGATGCGATGATCTGTTTTCCATTTTGATATTATGTTTAATGGATCATACTCAATAGCCATGTCTATCTCAAAACCCATATATTTCAATAATTTCTCTATATAAATAGCAGCGTTTTTATTCTTCACTGTGAATGGGCCAAGTGTGAATGGATACTTAATATCTGTTGCTTGTTTGAAAAGTAAGAAATTATTATCCTCAACAATTAACTTCTGTCTCAGGAACTCCAAAGCAAAAAACCTTAAGGTAAGATATGGTTGTAAAACATAGGGTTTATGTTTGAAACCATATAACCTGATCACTGTACTGTCCTTTGACAAGAACCAATCTCATACAGCGTATTCTGCACTTAATTGCATACATGCTTGCATTTCTGGTAATACTCTAGGCAATTTTTCACCAAAAATCATTCTGTAAATCTTAGAGAGCATATAATTTATGTAATTAAACATGTTATTTTCTAATAACTTTGTGAAAATGATCTCAGGGAATTGTAACTCTTCATGACTGGCCACCATGATCATTTTCCTCAAAAAAGACTGAAATCTGAAATGCCTCAGAGTAGGGAAATTGACCATCTGGTCATAAATCTTCTCGGCCAAGAATTCTTCAAAATTAAGTCGAGGAATTTGATTTTCATCAATCCCTGACTGAATTGTACTCATTTTATACAAAAGGATTAACTGAAACTCAGTTACACACATGTCTGTATCGAACCCTAGGATTAAAGCCAACAATGTCAGTACTAGCTGGGTATTTTCATCAAATAAAGTGATATCTATAGGGTACGGGATATCTGAAATGTTGGTTTCTGGTTTAAGACACATAGACAAAAACTTTTCTCTATCATCTTTTAGGGTTTGAGTATTTTCAAATATAGTGTCAACAACCGGCTCCAACTCGGGATGCTATCCTCCTTGTGAGGTAGCAAAGAACATCGTAGACCAAGTGCCTGATCCATTGGGCTACATTCAAACTTTTCTGCAAATCAAGGTTCATATCCTCCCTTTTTGTTTACTGCATGATAAAGGAAAATATTTACACTGTACAAAATTCTCTTTCACCTCTGTCCTTTAAGAGAGATAATGTTTGAGGTGTTTACCATTTACTGGTCCTCCAGGAAAGAATTCTCCATTGCAATTTTTTAGGGTAAACTCATTTTATCCTTGGTATCCTGCAACAATATATGGACCTTTCCACAAATGTTCAAACTTCCCATGGTGATCTTCATTTCTAGAGTCCCACTTCAAAACTAAATCATTTATCTGAAAATTCTTTTCTTTAACCTTTTTGTCAAAAGTTTTCTTCATTTTCTCCTGATGCATTTGGGTTTTGTTGTATGCCTTTTCTCTAACTTCATGTAATTCTATCATTTGATTTATTCTCCTCTGCATATGATTTGGTTCTTCTTCGACTTCTTGTATCAATTTCATAACGGGAAAACCCAAAGAAACGAGAAAAATTACCTCTATGCCATACACCAACTGAAAAGGGGAAGTGCCAATTGTTCTTTTTGTACTGATTCTATCTTCCCACAGAGCATATTTTAATTTAGTGTGCCAATCCCTCTTGTTATGTTCTAGCAACCTCTTTATGATCCTCACTAAACTTCTATTTGAAGATTCAGCCAACCCATTTCCTTGTGGATAATAAGCAGTGGAATGATTTAAATGTATGTGATATTTGTGACAAAAATTTATCATCTTTTTTTATTTGAACGCTGGAGCCTTATCTGTCACTATCCTTTTAGGACAACCAAACCTGGATAAAATGTTTTCTTCTAAAAAGTTCATTATCACTATTTCTGTGGCATTTCTTGTCGGAATGGCCTCAATCCATTTCATGAAGTAATCTGTAGCAGTTAGAATCCACTTATGCTGCCCTGAAGAATTTGGGTTAATTTCACCAATAAAATCTAACCCCCACTGTTGAAAAGGTGCTTCAACTGAAATGGGTTTCAAAGGAAATGGTAATAATTCTCTTTTCCCATCAAAAATTTGGCATTCATGACATTTGGTCACTTCTTTATATACATCTGAATACATGTTAGGCCAATAAAAACCAGCTCTAAGAATGTTGTTCACTGTAGCCTTCCATGAATGATGTCCTCCACACATGCCTTTATGAAATCCCCCCATAATATGCTGCGCTTCATTCTCTAATAGACAATTCAACAGAATACCTCCTGGATCTTTCCAAAATAAATTCCCATCTAATATGCAGAACGTGGCTGCTTTCAACTTTACTGTTCTTGCTCTGGTTTTTTCCATATTTGCAGGCGCTTGGAGATTTTGTAGAACATACACAATGTTTGCGTACCAGGGAGATAAAGAGAAATATTCAATTACTTGTAAATTTGGAATGTCTTCTTTTGAAATTTTGGAAAGAAAATTCATACCTAGAGAATCCCAATTTGTTTCTGTCATCATTTTAGCCAGACCTTGGCCTTTTATCAGCTTTGTAGGTTTAATGTCGAGATCATATTCCAATAATACTACTATCCACTTTGCTCTTTTTCCTTCAGGATCTGGCTGGGTAAGAATATCTTTCACTGCTACTGATGGAACATGTGCTATTATATGAGAATGCAATATGTATATCCCGAAATCCTTCAATGCTTTCACTAAAGCATAAGCTTGTTTCTCCATAATGTTATATTTTAATTCTGCATCCCTAAGAATCTTACTAAAAAATGCAATTGGCTGTTCCACACCTTCTTGGTTCTTTTGTAACGATACTCCAGCTACTGTGTGTTCTGATGCATAAGTAAACATAATGAAATCCTTTGAATAATATGGACTAATTAACACGGGTGCTTCAGTTAATGCCCTTTTAATATTATCAAAAGATTGTCTTACTTCTTCAGTCCATTTAATTTCCTTGTCCTTCCTTGGCATTTCAGATATGTTTCTCAAAATCTCAGCAAAACTAGGAATGAACCTTGTTAACCAATTTACCCTTCCAATAAATGACTGAATTTCCTTCTTACTCCTAGGGATCCCGACCTTCTGTATGGCAGATACTCTCTCCGGGTTAATCTTGATGCCTTCTTTTGACATGATGTGTCCCAACAATCTTCCTTCTTGCATGCAAAAATGAGATTTCTTTGGATTTAAGGAGATCCCAAATCTTCTACATTTTAGAAAAACTCTTTCCAGATGTTTCCAGTGATCAGCATCATTCTTTGAATAAACAGTGATATCATCCATGTGTACTACCACAAATTTGTCTCTTTCATCTGCAAATGCAATGTCCATGGCTCTCTGAAAGGTTGCCCCTGCGTTCATCAAACCAAATGGCATTTTGGCATACATAAACGTTCCCCATGGAGTAGTAAAAGCAGTTTTCTCCTGATCTCTTGGGTGAATTTTAATTTGATTGTAACCTGAGAAACCATCTAACAAAGAAATTCTTTTGGCTCCCACAAATTTTTGCAAAATATGATCCATTTTCGGGAGTGGATAATTATCTTTCAAAGAGACATTGTTCAAATTTCTAAAGTCTATGCACAACCGTATTTCGCCATTCTTTTTCCTTACTGGTACCAGGTTATCCAACCACTTAGAAAATATCAAGGACACAATTATCTTAGCATCAAACAGCTTTCTCACTTCTTTTTCTATCACTGGAAGCAACTTGGGATTTATTCTTCTCAACTTCTGTTTAAAAGGCTTTTCATCAGGTTTGATAGGAATTGTATGTTGTATAACAGAAACATCATATTCTTTCAGGTCTCCATAACTCTAGGTGAAAACATCTGAAAATCTTTTCATCACTTCCACACTTTTATTCTCTTCCTTTCTTGGTAATTTCTTTGAAAGCTTTACCAATTTGGGATCTTCTTCGGAACCTAAATTGGAATCTTTTACATCCTCAGGCTTAGGTTCTACTTTTGGATTTTTCACGACGTCATTTTTATCAAACAATTTTTCTAAAGGAATCAAGCCTCTAGGGATAACGTTATTCTTCAGCTGAATTATATCCTTACCTCCAATCCTTTGCTTGAATTTTTCTGTTTCTTCAGGGGAATCTTTTTCATTTGGACCAGCTCCAGCATCTTCTGCATCAATAGACCTGTAATTGAATTCATCTGTCATCTCTAAAAAGCGTTTAATCTGTTGATCATCTTCAAAAACCTGTCAATGTTTGATATTGTCTGGGATAGATGGTTTGTGTATGACCTCAATATCATATTTCTTTTTAGAAAAGATAGGGGTTTTGAACGCAGCTCCCGCAGTGGCCAAAGAATCTGCTACGGTGTTATTAACTCTGGGAATTGAAACAACATCATGTTCATCGAAAAAAATTTCCAATAAATCCCACACTTCATTCCTATATGACCTCATTTTAGGATGTTTGGTCTGATAAATAGATTTTACCTGATTTATTACCAATTCAGAATCTCCAAACACTTCAATTCTTTTTGCTTTTAAATCTCTCAATACATTCAACCCCAGAATTAAAGCTTCATATTCTGCAACATTGTTTATACACTCAAAATTCAATTGATAAGAAAACATTAAGAATTCTCGATCAGGTGTGATTATCCATACTCCCGCACCAGCTCCTTCTCTGCTCCTAGCTCCATCAAAGTGCATTGTCCAAGTTCCTTCTTTTCTAATTTTTTCTCTTAACAGTCTTTCTTTTTCATTTTCTTTAGGTTCGATTTAATCCATCTTTTATTTGGATTCAACATCATTGTACAGAATACATGACCCCAAATCTGTGTCTACTACATATATAGCATGCTTTTCGGGTTCTTTTAAGTCACTTACCAAATAAGTATCCATTTTTTCAGCATATAATCTTCTGTGTACCCCCAACACTGGAATAGTAGCAAAAGACATATCCATCTGCAAATTTCCTTTTAACTTCGAGGCCCATGCTCTAGACAATAGAATACCAAATTTTACTGGAATATCAACAACCACCACATCCATGAGAATACCTTTGGCTGGTATTTTACTGAGATTGACTGTTAAATCTTTGATTAACCCTAAACATTTGACTTTCCTTGAATCAAAAGAAAATAGGCCATCGTATGGTCTTATGATTTCCAATCCCAAAGATTCAACTACAAGTTTCGGCATCAGATTATGAGAAGCTCCCGAGTCTAACATACAATTATGCACAACTTTATCATGAACGTTCAAATCTACATAGAAAGGAGAATTTTCCCCAAAACTATTATCTTCCATTCTTGAACCCAAGTAGATATTAGGAGTATCATCATCTAATTCCAAAGTATCTATTTCCACTCGATTTTCTACTTGCATCATCTTAAAAATTTGTTCCTTGTATTCCTTATTCTTTAATATCTTATTGAAAAGTACAGAAATCTTGAATTTGGACATTTCACTCTGTATATTGAAAGGAACCAAATTTTTATCACCTTCTTTCACTGAATCTTTCTTGTTATCTGAAATCACTTTTGGCACATCCTCGTTTTCTTTTCTTCTCGTTTGTTGTTCATTCTGACTGGTGGAGGATTTATCTGTAGATCCTTTTGATTTTCCCATTGACTCTTTTCCTTTGTCTATTATAACGTCCCAGTTTCTCAGATTTATATTTCTTTGAAGATCGTTTATAGCACTTTGGTAACCAATCTGGTATTGATCAATTTCTGTCTCCAAATTACAACATTCTCCTTCTGCTAGGAACATATCATGTTCATGTTTAGTCAGATACACTTCGGAATCAAAACTGCCACAATGGTGAATATCACTCTCAGCCATCTCAGCTTCAACTTCCCCAGTGATATAATTTTCAGGGAAAGGAGGTCTGATTGGATCTTCTTCTGCATTCCTTGGGTTTCTCTGATCTCTTGGCCTTATGGGTGGGACAAAGGGTCTCCTAAAATTAAGATTTCTTATTTGAGGTTCTATTTGTTCTTTATTCGGAGCTTTGTGATCCACTACTAACCTGTCTAACAACTTCTCCATAGTTTTCATGATTGCTTCAAATTTTACATCTGTGGAAGAAGAAGAAGAAGTTGTATTTTGATTATCTTCTTTACTTTTATTTCGGTCAATATCTCTATGCCTCATCTTTCCAAAAGCCATCATATTAGCTTCAACTTCCACCGCATCTTTCATCATTATTACCAAAGTGGTAGATCTTATTTCTCTTAATGTGCATGAAAAATCACCTTCAAAAGCATCTGCATAATGTAACTTGGTTGCTCCTACTGGAGGTTTTATGTCTGTAGGGATAGAGTTATAAACTTTCATAAATATGGAAGAGAATTCTTGAACCGACTCAAAACCTCTTTTTTTCAGATTGTTATACTGTGTCAACATCTGTGAAGGATTTTTCTGGTCTTCCCATCTTTCGATAAAAAGAGTTGTGAAAGCATCATAATTAGCAATTGATCCTGCAACTAAAGCTCTGAACCATTTTTTGACTTCGCCTCGCAAGCTTTGGGAAAACAACCTCATTTTTGCATCATCATGATCCACTTCTTCTAAATCAATGAAATCACTAAAGTTATCAACATGTTGCTGTGCTGTATAATTACCCTCATTATCAAAAGTAACGATTCTCTATCCATAATTTTGAGGCAAATCATGTAAAGTAGCGGGCAAAACCAATGGGGCAAATCTGGAAGCCATGGGTGGTGGATTATAAGGTGGAACAATCACTACCTGTTGTTTATGACTTTGCACAGGTATTCTTTGGGCCTTGGATATTCTGGACCCAGCCCTTTAAGATTTTTGTAAGTTTTCCCAAATAGATTTTAAAGAATAGTCCCAGAAACTTTTTGGGTCAACTTTTGTTTCTTTCAAATCAGAATCTGATTTAGTTCTAAGCAAAACTTTTTCACTCGAACCAATAGTTTCTTCCTCAAACAGATTTTCTTGAAAAGAAGGGAATATATTCGAAAACTGAGGAATAGCTTCTTTTGTCTTGCCTTTATCCGTCTTGAGGAGCTTTTCTAGATTATCCACGCCTGAGAAGAACTGTGAACCGGGATTTCTTCTTGTATCCACAATGTCTATTTCTGAATACCTTCAAAAACCTTAAAAACATTTTCACAAGTGAAGTCGCCAGGGCAATATCTACAACCAACTTACTTCAAACTTCCTTGCCCAAGAAATTTGACCTTTCTCTATCATTTCTTCCAGGGAAAATTTCACTTTCATCCCCGGCAACGGCGCCAAAATGTTAGCACTTAGATTTTATCCCGGTTGTAAAAGAATAACACCTAAGGTAACTTATTTCAAACCAAACTTTAGGTAGAAAAATTAGCCTTTTTTTCCACCAGAGAGGGCTCTCTCACAAGATATATGCAAAGGCTAAAAACATATAGAAATATGCTCAAAATTTCTCAAAAGGATTTATTTGGTTGAAAAGGAAACAAGAAACAAGAAACATTGGGCATGGAGTCAACTTTCAAATATTTAATGTGCCAGCAAGAGATTTATACCAAACAGATTTCCATAGAGGCAAGATAGCAACCATATCACAGTCAATTTGATTTTGCAGGTGGTATAGAAAGAAATAATGACAGTTCATCAACAACAGGCATCTAACTAGGATGAATCCATTGTCAACTTCGGAGAAATAGTGGATACTTAAATGCGATAAAACGAGGCACAACCAGTATGAATCCCGATTTATTTCAAACGTTCATTTAAGTATAGAAGAAGAACATAATGGAAGATATAACAAAGAAAGTAGACATGCACATATAAAAATAAGGGAAAAACAGACTGTAAAAACGGTCAACGCATGAATCTCTGGTCTCAAAAGATAGGTATTTCCATTGTACGGCCTTATATTTATCGAAAAATTGACTTCAAAACATATCGTCTCTCAAAGAGTTCCCAACCCTTTCAAAAATGATTCTCATTGTCTTTTATACAGAATTCGAAAGAAGCTTGACATAACTGCTTCTTTTAACTAGTAACTGAAAATGTCTTAACTCGAAAGATAACTGTCTTTAAACAATAGATAACTGTCTTCAAACAATATTACAAATTTTTAAAATAAAAGCATCATTTTTTGCCACTTGGCAAAAATTCTGAATGTATCTATGAATGGATAGAATATCTTGTCCTTCCATATTTGTCGACATAGTTCCATTGGTCGGCCGTGGGTAAATCATAACTGGTCATTTCCTTCACCAAGACTCGCATTTCAAGGTGACCTGCATAAGAAACAAGAGGAAGATTCTCACAGGTTGAGATCAACATATTTAAAATTTCAAAGTCTTTCACAATTTTCTCCATTAAAATCTTTCCTGTAAGCATATGATCCAACTGCTGAAACTTTTTGTGATCCATTCTTATGTCAAACAATAACCTCTTATATTCATTGGGAGGAATCAATTCATTCTTTTCATCCCAAAAAGCAGGGAATCATTTGTTTATTAATATTTTAAATCGCTTCTTAAACTTTATTACTTCCTCCCGTATATCTCCATCTTTAGCTTCAATATTTTCAAAATGTGAATATTTTCCCAAGATTCTTCTGGCCCATGTAATGACTAAAATTCTATTCATTCTATTCATTGCTGTCAAGTCTGCTTCAGTTAAACTGTTTAAGAAAGTTATTGCCCTCTGTGCTATTTCTTTTGGCTTTTTGTTTAAATTCTCTCTGACTGCTCTACAACTCTTAAAGGCGTCTTTGGCTACTTTTTCTTTGACTCTTATATAATCAAGATAAGTTCTTAATTTTTCAACTTCCTTTATAATTTGATCCCATACCATATGTTTGCAACCTTGCATTGCAGCCTGTCCTGTGAGATGAGCTGCCAAACCTTTATTGTTATCAGTTAATTCCCGATTCCTTATTTGCAAAGTTTTAATTTCCTTATCTTTAGTCTCATTTTCTTCTTTGAGCTTCTATACTCCCATCTTCAATTCTTTAATTTCGACATCTTTCAAACTCACCTAGGACATGGCTTGTAAGAAACCATCTAATCCAGTTTTATCTTCATATGTATCTGCATGCACCTGTTGTTGACATACTTCTGCTAACTTTTTATTTATTTCCTCCAATTGCTCTTCCAAACTAATTTTCTCTTTTTCCCAATGAACTTTTTCCTCCGTGAGCTTCAACAATTTTGCAGTAATATCCTTTACTTCATTTGACAGCTCTTCTTTTTCTTTTTCCAGTATTGTTAGTTCGACTCCTTGGATAAGCAAAGTGTTTGGGATTTTTAGCTTTCGCCTTAACATTAGAATCGTATCATCCTTTGAGTATTTTTGCTGCTGCATCTCCCTCTTTGTTTATCAAATATATTTGCAATCTTTTTATTTGTTGTTGTCGAGACTTATTTTCTGTTTTCTCTTGTCTCAACTTGTTATTCAATTTATCCAGTAAATTTTTCAATTTGTCTGCCTTTAATATTGCTACCAAATAATCTGAATATATAACTTCTCTTGTTTGTCTGTGCAATAAAATTTTATCTAGGGCATTGATTTTTGTCAGATCCACCTTCGTCTCTGAGATCTTATCTTTAGTAACAACTGAAAATTTTAAAGAATTTTCTTTGACATTTCTGCTAGTAAACAAATTGACTTCAGTGTTGGATATATTTCTAACCCTTGGAAATAACTGACTGGTTTGCCGAGAGGATTCCTGTTTATTTTGACTGTGTTCATTAAATATATCCATCATACGGTGTGGTCTATTTACATCATCTTCCACCGGGGATTCTTTAATACTGTACTCCTTTACCATGACCTCTGGTATTTATACTTCGGTTCTTCCTTCCTCTTCTAAAACTGCCATTAACTCTTGTTTCTCATCCATTTTCAATTTTTTTCCTTTTTCTGCTCCTTCACTTTCAATGTTCACTACATCTTGTATGGGTCTTTTAAACCCCAACATTGCAGTATTCATCGTGCTTTCTGCCTCTGCTGTTGCATCTGTCAATATCATTTCCTTATCATGTGAATCTGGAATGATTTCTTCCTTATACTCCAGCCAATTGGCTCTGTCAGACATTCCCTCAATCATATGATGATTCAATGCTTTGATGTGATGATCCATTCTCCGTTTTGATATTATGTTTAACGGATCATACTCAATAGCCATCTATGTCTCAAAACCCATATCTTTCAATAATTTCTCTATATAAATAGCAGCGCTTTTATTCTTCACTGTGAATGGGCCAAGTGTGAACGGATACTTGATATCTGTTGCTTGTTTGAAAAGTAAGAAATTATTATCCTCAACAATTAACTTCTGTCTCAGGAACTCCAAAGCGAAAACCCTTAAGGTAAGAAATGATGGTAAAACATAGGGTTTATATTTGAAACCATATAACCTGATCACTGTACTGTCCTTGACAAGAACCAATCTCCTACAGCGTATTCTGCACTTAATTGCATACATGCTTGCATTTCTGGTAATACTCTAGGCAATGTTTCACCAAAAATCATTGTTAAATCTCAGAGAGCATATAATTTATGTAATTAAACATGTTATTTTCTAATAACTTTGTGAAAATGATCTCAGGGAATTGTAACTCTTCATGACTGGCCACCATGATCATTTTCCTCAAAAAAGACTGAAAGCTAAAATGCCGCAGAGTAGGGAAATTGACCATCTGGTCATGAATCTTCTCGGTCAAGAATTCTTCAAAATTAAGTCGAGGAATTTGATTTTCATCAATCCCTGACTGAATTGTACTCATTTTACACAAAAGGATTAACTTAAACTTAGTTACATACATGTCTGTATCGAACCCTAGGATTAAAGCCAATAATGTCAGAACCAGCTGGGTATTTTCATCAAATAGAGTGATATGTATAGGGTACAGGATATCTGAAATGTTGGTTTCTGGTTTAAGACACATAGACAAAAACTTTTCTCTATCATATTTTAGGGTTTGAGTATTTTCAAATATAGTGTCAACACATGATCTACCTGATCATACAAGTATCCACCTCATGCATATCAAATACATGATATATCTGATCATACAAGTATAATACATGATCTACCTGATCATACAAGTATCCACCTGATACATACATAAATACATGATCCACCAGATCATACAAGTATCCACCTAATACATACATAAATACATGATCCACCTGATCATATCAAGCATCCAACATGATGCATATACAAATGCGTGATCCAACTGATCATATCAAGCATCTAACATGATGCATATACAAATACATGATCAAACTGATCAAAGCAGCCAACTGATGCATATACAAATACATGATAAAACTGATCAAAGCACCAACTGATGCATATACAAAGCTGTAACTGGAGCATCATCCTGATGCTCATAAGCTAGTGCTTACATCCATAGCCATGGGAAGGATCCTCCTCTCACCATGATTGGAATGGATCCTACAAATGTGTCCATCACTTCTTCCTTGAAGTGTTGTCAATATGAAGAACACCAAGCCTCTCTCTGAAGTATTCAAACTTCACTTTGGCTAGTGGTTTCGTCAACACATCTGCAACCTGCTCATCTGTGACAACATACAGGAGATTCACTGTTCATCTCTGCACCATATCCCTGATATAGTGATATTTGATCTCAATGTGTTTCGACTCGTCGTGGAACACTGGGTTCTTAGATAGCTTCACACAAATCTGGTTGTCACAAAAGATACCAATAGCCTCCAATGGTAGATCAAATAACTCAGACAGTAGCTTCCGGGGCCATACTACCTCACAACTAGCCGAACAAGATGCAACATACTTTGCCTCAACTGTACTCAGTGCTACGCAGGACTGCTTCTTGCTAAACCAAGATATCACACCTGATCCCATACTAAAGCAGCACCCAGATGTGCTCTTCCTATCTGCAGCACTGCTTGCCTAGTCCGAATCAACATGACCCTATAGGTTAAACTTTTAATTCGCATCATACTTGAGCCCATAATCAATTGTACCCTTCAGGTACCTCGGAATATGCTTTAAAGCAACCAGATGAACACCTCTCGGATCCATCAAGAACTGGCTCAATGTGTTCACCGCAAAGCAAATATATGGTCTCGTGTTCGTCAGGTACATCAAGGACCCAATCATCTGATGATACACCGTGCAATCAACCAGATCAGATGAAGCATCACACAGAAGCTTCAGGTTCGATGCCATAGGTGTGGGCATGGCCTTACATTCCATCATCCCGAACCTCTTCAGGATCTCTACTGCATACTTCCTTTGTTTAAGGAAGATTCCATCTGCACTCTGCCACACCTCAAGTCCTTCATCTCAAACTCGGAAGCAAGCTTCCTCTTGATGTCGACAATCAACCCATCCTCACCTGTTACAAACAGGTCATCCACATACAATAGTAGTATCACAGGATTTCCTTCCTCAACCTTGTAATAAAGGTTGGAATCCGCTTTACTCTTGGTAAAGCCCAAACTAGATATAAAGTTGTCTATCCTACCATACCAAGTCATAGGAGCTTGCTTCAAGCCATACACGGCTTTCTTCAACCTGCACACATATGATCCCCTGTCATGTGTCTCAAAACCAAGTGGCTGCTCCACATACACTTTCTCTTCGACTACACCATTCAAGAAAGCTGTCTTGACATCCATCTGGTGTATCTTCCATTTCATCACTGCAACCAGGGAAAGTACTGATCTGATGGAAGTGTACCTGGCTACAGGAGCAAAAGTATCTTCATAGTCTATACCCTCTTTCTGGGAGAAGCCACGAGCTACAAATCTCACTTTGTATTTCTCTATGCTGCCATCTGCAACATGCTTGATCTTGTAGATCCACTTGGAAGTTACCATAGACTTCCCTCCAGGTCTTGGGACAACATCCCAAACATCATTCTTCATGATCGATTGGTATTACTCAATCATGGCATTCTTCCATTACATCATATCGGATCCTGGGAACTTCAGATTCTTCAATATCTTCAATAGATAGCTTCATTGCTAGAACAAATGTTGTAGTCCTTCTTTTGTAGGTGATGGCATACGATATTTCCTACAAGGAAAGTTAAATTGCATGATTAGAAACATCTCATAGTTTTCAGAACAAATTCTTACACATAAAGAAATATGTCATATAGTCATGCAATTATTTTAGCCAATGCTTCAATACAACATTTATCCATATCCCGTAACTTTCTAGATGCCTTCCAATCTCTACCAGAACATTGTTAAGAGTGTGCACAACTCCCAGCATGTCAGCAAAGAGGTTTCATTCTAGATAAGTAGCAATGGAATGTTGTACAGTGACATAGGCCACTTACCCATTACATGCATATTAGTAGTATACTGTTCATTAGTGTAGTTATTCTAATATGCATATACACAACCTAAGTCTAGGAACATAGGTATATACATTATTGAACAATATTATTTAAACAATAAGAAATGACAATTCAAATAATTATCTTTGTTTGTTGTTGGGTAGACTCCCTCTCAATCTTTTCTTCCTCGCAAGAACTACTAGAGTGTGCTCCCTCTCGATCTTTGCTTCCTGGATTTCCTGTTCTTGAACTTATATCCATCCTTGATTAATATGCATGCTTACTAGTATCATCATTGTGTTATCCTCGAGATCTCATACATAATCATACATTCATTAGTATAATATTAATACTATCAAAACACAATAATCTTAAACATGTATAGTCATGACCATTTCAAACACAGATAATAAGCATTATTATTCAAGGTTTACATAGGACTTTTCTAGTTAGTCATATCATTAATCAAAGTAAGGAACATAATATACATAAACGATAGATTACTCAAACTTGTAAATTGATGAGTAATCATTATCAATCATACAAAAGTATACGATCCTTACATAGGATAGGATTCTAAAAACATACCTGGTCATCATATTTGCTATTTATGTCTAGCAATGTCTTCTTGGTCTCTTCAATGACCTGCATAACTCATAAGTTAACCATTGTAGAACAAAACATACATACCTCATAAGTAGAGCTTCTATGTGATCCATGACTATGGATGAGTCTTTGTCTTCATGTCACCATGGTCTTGATCTAGAGCTTGATTTGTACCTTCATGTTAGCAGATAACATTCTCCTCATACAACACCATAGTGCATTAGTACAATCATAATACAATCATAAGTGTCATAGCCCTAATCAATGAATGTCTTCTATCATGCATTCATACTTTTACTAGGGTGATAAGACAAGTCTAAAATTAAACAAGATTGTCACTAAACTCAATAACATGAGGACAATCATATTATAAACTTAATCATGAATAGATTTCAAAACATACCTATAAGCCATACCTGTCATATTGCTTGTAGTAGTTGTTGTTTTTCCTTTTGTTCTTAGGACAATATGAGGAAAAGTGTCGTCTTATTGGTATGTGCTATGAGAGATTGATCTTCATTCCCCATCTTTTCTTCTAGGGGCCACAAGCCTAGCTTCTCCTTGTGAACATTCCTCCCACAGTCTACTGAAATAGAACAATTCCTTTCTTGCACAGATTCCTTGGATGAAGGAGTGCCATGACCTGGGTAGGCCATTCAATGTGGTCATTACAATTTCTCCATTCTCTACTACGTCATCCACAGCTTCAAGTTGTTCCTTGATTTGAGAGAGCTTGGAGAAGTAAGATTGTATGGTCTCTCCATTGTGGATCTTTACCCCTTTCAATTGGTTCCGTAGAGTCATCTTCCAATTTATGTTCTTCCCTTCAAATAGCTTGGTCAAGCAATCAAGCATCTCCTTATATGTCTTCAAAGATGACACACGTGGTATGAGATGGTCTTTGCTAGAATCAACAATGATCCTCTTAGCCTTGACCAAGTTCCTCTTGTGTAAGGCCTTAGTCTATTCTCCCTCTGGGACAGGAACCCCTTCACTTATGTAGGTGTCCAACTCACTCTCTTCTAGAATTAACCCAATCCTATACTTCCATGCTCGGACGTTATCAGCCCCTTCAAGCTTATCCTCAAGCTTGGTGTGCTGAGACATCTTAAAGAGTACTTCAAATGGAAATAGAAAAGATTTAGGTCTTACCACTTGATTTGCAGAAATCTGGATCTGAAGCTGGATTAGGGTTTGTCAGAGAAACCCTAAAAATTCAAACTTTGAATTTCAAACTTCTGAAGGATGGAAAGATGCGCCTTGATGAGCTGATCAATATGGTATACTCAGAATTTGAAAACTGAAAAGTTTCACCCCTCAAATTTGCTTTTCAAACTTTCGGATTCACTAGGAGGACCCTGAATTAGTGTTTGATTTTCCATGAGCTTTAGCCATCCCAAAAGTTTGATCTTGGTCTCTAAACTTTGAGTTTTCAGAGGAGCGTCTAGCCATGGTCTTAGATTTCAGAAATTCCAACTTTTGTAGAAGCCCTAATTTTTGGCTTCACTAGACAGGACCCCAAACTAGGGTTTGATTTTCCCGGAGCTTCACCCAACCAAAAATTTCGATCCAAAGCTCTAAAATTCGAGTTTTCAGAGGCGCTTCCAGCCATGGTCTCAGATTTCAGAAATTCCAACTTTTGCAGAAGCCCTAATTTCCGGCTTCACTAGAGAGGACCCGAAACTAGGGTTTGATTTTCCCGGAGCTTCATCCAACTAAAAATTTCAATCCAAAGCTCTAAACTTCGATTGTTCAGAGGAGCTTCCAGCCATGGTCTCATATTTCAGAAATTCCTATTTTGGTGGAAACCCTAATTTTTAGGCCAAAAATGAAAGTGCCCAGAATTGAATTATGATTAGACAGAAAGATGCGCCTTGTTGAGGAGAGTCACAATACCCTACTACCTTTGAAGATCTGTGGAGAGAAACCCAATAAACAAGAAGCCCTAGCTTCCGCAACTGAATAGTGTCTTCTTCTGAGGTTAGGTCTGATACCATGTTACTTTTTGAGCATTAATTCAACATACTCTAGGATCTTTACTGAGAGAATAACATTTACAGCATATCAAGCATATCAATGCATATCAATCACAACAAGGAATCACTTGACACAATAGACACACAGAGTTTCACTGGGGAAAACCATAAAGGTGAAAATCCCGACAACTTCTTTAGAGATAGAGAGATCAATGATACAACCCAAGTACAAGAGATAGTCCTCCTAGCAGTTACTCCTCCTTCCTCCACTAGTGCACCACTCTCCAATGAGTGTAAGAGTGAGAAAGTGAATGATCAAATAGAGTGCCTCCCACACTCTATTTATACTTGACTTGACTTGTCTAATAACCTTTACTAGGTCGGCCTCAACTTAACCACTTAACATAAAGCTGACAGGGCTGACCCCCACTAGGGTGGTATAATAACCCTTTAACCCACATGACTTATACAGGGCCAACCCCATCAAGGTGGTCTAATAACCCATCAAGTATAAGTTACAACACTTACAATATAAATTATGACGACACTTCCATATAGAGGAATAATAACATCTCTATAGGAATACAATATACATATATGAAATACATTCTGAAGTTACAAACACATCAACATTTTCAATGTAGCATTAAACACTATAATTGTTGTGCGGAATATATATTAACTACTTGTTTGTTGTTTTAAACGACATGCTGGAATAATATGTTATAATGATCATGTATGTGTATTGTTTTACGATGTGTGTGAAATGTAATTGTATCTACATTAGGATGCTATTGGTGTTTTCTTGTTTCAGCTGTACATCCTAGATTACTTATAACTTGATGTAGATGCTCCATACGATTACTTTACTATGGTTTATAAGCGCTAACTGGTTGTTCTTCTTTTTTGATGATGAAGGGGTCCTATGGGAACCCCGGGGCTTACTTAGCTATTAGCTAAATCATTTGAACGTTCTTGTCCCAGATCAAAGGTAAGATAAAAAGTGTTTCGAAAGTAATTCTGGAGATCCTATTTACCGTCAGTTAGTTTTCCAAGTTGTAAAAATAGAAAATTAGAGTATCTTACAAATACGTCTGGGTGATATCCAATATATTGTTTCTTCAATTGAAATCTATGACGTGTTGTTTAAATGACATTATATTCATTTCATTCTACTCTCAGTATTCATATTATTTTAATAATGAGCACCGAAAACACTATTAAGTATTGAAATTCCTACTCAAGGAATTAAAATCAATATTAAGTATCTAAGATACGAGGAATATATCCTAAGTTTGAATATACTTAAAGTAATTCTAAGTCTATATTTTTATACTATACATGATATGTTTAAACCCTAAAGTAATGGTCATAGTATATACAACTATAATTTAGTTGCTAAATGTGCTTCCTCTATAGTCTATACCATTAAATACTATAGTGCCTAGAGCATATTCAAATTTGCACTAAACCATAATATGGATAGGATCTTATAGTTTTAACCACTATGTACCAAGGTTGTTTCGTATTATTTATTTGTTATATGAATGGATTGGCAATATGCCACCTTAGCCTTGTGTTAATGGAATGTAATCATGGCGCATTATTTCTAATCCTTCCATTGTGGATGGTCAAGACTTTATCCTAGCTTATGATACGAACTATATGGAATAGTTGATCTTTGAAATAATGTGACTCAAACTATATTGTAATATTATGGATCAAACTGTTGTAGGTCCGAATGATACCCTTGTTGCTTGGCTGAAAGATCGTCGTACTAGTGATGGATATTCGTATTAAAGTGCATTATAGTAATGTTAGTGAAATTCCTGTTGTCATCCATCGTGGCTAAATTTCACATGGAGTTTTCTTGGGTTGTGGGGTTGCATTAACTGTCTAGAGTTTTATTATTTTGAAGCATAACTAGGTTTTCATTATGCAATGAGTGGTTTGGTGGAGAGGCTGACAGGCCTGCGATTTCTTAGGGTTAGTAGCACGTCTGTAGAAGCATATCACCAGGTTTCAAACTTGTGACCTATTACTTCAACAACTTCTACCATGAGTTCTCAGGACCGAACCACCCTTGGCTGCGTTGTTGGTGATTGTTTAAAATCTTGGTGCTTTCTTCGGTTGCAGGAGTGAATTTTCAGAACAGGGATTCATTTAAAGGGTAAGATCTCTATGAGTATTTCTTAGGTGCAACCATTAGTATTGTTCTAAGCATATAAACTATTTTTAACCACTCCCTGCATTGCTTCGAAGGTTTCTCCACGTCTACAAGTCTAAAGGTTCGAAGCTTACCTGGGATACAACTAAACAAAAATGGTAAGCCTCGGTGGTTCCTCTTGTAGGTTCTCATGGCAACTGTTGGCCGTTTTTGGTTTATCTGAAGCTTTTCAGTTTGTGTTTTGGCTAAGGATGTGGCCGCCGTTGTAATGCTTTTTTAGGCTAAGGGACAAGCATAGGGAGGATGGGATCGTTAACCTACCTTGGTATTGATCCTCCGGTGTTTTTGCTGTGAAGTAACTTTGCTGGAAGAAATGTAACAGCTGCGTGAAGGGTTAAACCCTTAGTCATTTGATAATAAAGGATGTTTTATGATTTTTGAACTAAATGTTGTTTTGGGGTTTCGACCCTGTGTTGTGACTGTAAATGTCAATGTTGTTTGGTCACTCGGTAACGATCAGTTACGGTTTTAGTTTATTAATGGATAGTAGTATTGGTATTTGTAAAAGAGTTCAACCTTCGGCTATTTGATAAATAATAGGGTTATGGTATTTATAATTGAATTTTTTTTTAAGTTCATCGTATAAGTGGGCAGTACTCCAAGAACCTGTGTAAATTCCAAGTTTGTTTTATGCTATGTTGTAGTTTATAAATGGTTGAGATCCAAAAGGATTGATGCCTCATTATTGTAAAATTCGAACCCTAAAAAGGTTCTGTGAAGATAACTAACTGTGGAGACCTGGTCTCATATATCTATTGTCTTGTCGAATGTGTTCCTTCATCTAGTGTTTGGTTTGTACAGGTATAAGAAAACGTGACTATGTTATTTAACGTTGAACATAAGCACTGTATCTTGTTTGGAAAGATTAATCTTTGGCCGAGAGGCTGGTTAAGCACTCAATTCGATACTACAATTATTTTGGTTCTCTTAGGGTTTTCAAAAGTAACCTACAAATATGAGGAAGAATCCTTGTATGGTTAACTCTGTCTTGTACTTCTATTTGACTCGTCAAGTGTTGAATGTTTATTGTAGGTTATGAAAAGAGTAGCTAAGGTTCTGTAAAAAGGGACAATCGTCCACTAGCAAAGTTGTTTGTTTAAAGAAGAGATGAAAGTCCTTAGTCATGCTTACTCATTATGTTTGTATTGATCGATGTTTTCAATTCATGGAAGTTGATAACTGCTTGATACTATTTAATTATACTACAGAATGTTTGAAAGTATTATTAGGGAATTCGAAAGGATATGGACAATAGTAAGAGGCTATAAAATATCTTTTGCAAAGATTTAGAAAACATGGAAAAGTTAAACCTTATTTTAATCTATTTCTGCAAAAGTAGAGATAATAGAATGTTTGAATGATATGGATGCTACAATGTTTGTTTTTGCAGCATTTAAATTTCGTAAGAAATCAAGAAAGACTAAAGTGAAGAAAGATAAGATTATGTGTATTTAGTATTTGTTGTAAGTAAATATTTACTCTATAACTAAACCCTAGGTTTATGTAGAAGCCTAGAACTATATGAGTTTTTTGTTACTTCTTTTGTTATAAATGTGAAGCTATTCTAATGTCTACATAATATATGTGCAACTACAATTTTATGAAAGTATAAGATATTGTTAAATTGCAAAATATAACAGAAAAATGAAACATAATAGAGTTAGTCTACTCATTCATGATATTCACCACTTATCATTTATCTATTTTAACCTCCCTTCCCTGTACTAGAGTACGGTACATAAAAAAATACGTGGAAAAATGCAGGGAAGGCATTTATTCATTCATTACCTATACTTATTCAAGAATATACAAATTCATAATCAGATCATAAATTCAATCATTTGCTCTTGTAGGATGATAACTATCAATATTTAACTAAAGAATACTGAATCAACAGCTACAGAAAATAAATTATAACTACTTAGGAATGAAATAACAAGTAGAACCTGCAACTATAGATAGGGTGGACAAACACCCAAGGAGGCCTTCTCCTCCCAACCTTCTCTAGAAGAAGCAACCAAACTAATTGCCTCCTTTGGACCCCCGAGCTTGTTTACTGAACCACTAGGTAGAAGACTTTGTGTAGAATCAAGGCACTTAGGTTGTATAACCAACAATCAATAGAGACTTCCCATATAGCTCAATCTCTGCACTCAGCAGTAAAACTCTCCACTGAGGAGTAAGAAAGGTAGACTTACACCATGATCAAAAACCTAGTTTTTCCCCTCATCGAATCTCTTTTTTGCATACAGCAAAACCACAAGGTAAATTTCCTCGTCAGGAAAAGTGTTGAACCTCAGTCCAAATTCGATGACTCTTAAAAAGATTCCTAGGTATTTTTAGTGGTTAGTTTTCAATAAATGAGCCTCAAGCTCTAGTTGCACAATCCATGGAACTTGACCACACTTCAAGGGAGTTGTCCCATACCAACAACTAGTTAATTGATTCATGCTGCTGCCGCTTGTCCATTTCCTTCTACCACAGATTCCATTCCTCCTAGTGGGTCCATAAACACTCTTTCAACAATTCTCCTTGGGTGAGTGTCTCCTATTTTATTTATTTAAATAATAATATTGTGCATTTATAGTCATGCTTGGACACTTATCCAAATATATAATTTTACAATAAAATTTAAGATAATGTTTTCTTCAAACATAAAATGTTTTCAGCAAAGGGGTATGTTACAAACACCCCCACTTAAGCTCATCATCGTCCTCGATGTTGTTTATCCTTCAATCAGAGCCTCCCGGGAACGGAACTGGATATGCTGCCTGCATGTTACTTTCCAGTTCCCAGGTAGCTTCATCAGGGCTAAGGTGCTTCCATTGCACCTTTACTTGTCCTATGGTACGATTCCCGAGCATAATTTTCCTCCTGTCGAGAATACAGTCTGGTTCCACCTGAAAATCTCCTTCGGGTTCCACATGTATGTCATTCTAATTCATCACATGAGCATCATCGTGCAAATACTTCTTTAAAACAAAAATGTGAAAAACATTATGGATTCTTAATTCAGATGGTAGAGCCAACTGATATGCAACAGGTCCAATCCTTGATAGGACTTCAAATGGTTCACAGTACCTTGGTGCTAGTTTAGCACAACTCCCAAGCTTAAAAGAACTTTTCTTGGGTTTTACGTTTACAAAGACATGATCTCCAACCTGAAATTCTCTTTCAGTGTGTTTGAGATATGCATAACTTTTTTGTCTATCTTGTGCAACTTTTAAGTTTCCTTGTACCTGTTTCACAGTTAGCTCCATCTCTTTTAACAAATATAGTCCTAAAATTAATATGTCAATAGGGTTATCCCAAGAAATAGAAGTACAACATTTTCTTCCATATAAAATCTAAAATGGACTAAGTCTAGAAGATGCTTGACAATGATAATTGTATGCAAGTTCAGCTAAATGCAAATAGTCTTCCCACTTAGTTAGTTGATCTTTAACATACATTCTTAACATGTCTTCTAAAATCTGATTAACCCTTTCAGCCTGTCCATCAGTTTGTGGATGGAAAGAAGTACTGAAATTTAATTTACTATTTAAACCCTTAAACAATGTTGTCCAGAAATTTCTAGTAAACTTGGAGTCTCGATCAGAAATAATTACCTTTGGAATTCCGTGTAAGCGGAAGATTTGCTTCATAAACACATCTGCAATGTTAGCAGCTTTGAAAGTAGTCTTAACAGGAATAAAATGAGCAGATTCACTAAGTTTATCCACAACCACCATTATTGAGCCATTCTGTTTCTGGTTCTTAGGTAAACCTATTATAAAATCAATACTTATAATTTCCCATTTCCATTCCGGAATTGGCAATGGCTGCAATAGGCCAGCTAGGTGTTGATGTTCAACCTTAATTGTTTGATATTCAAAACACCTAGCTATGTACTCAACCACTTCATTCTTCGTGTCGGGCCAAAAATAATCCTTCCTTAACATAGTTATCATTTTCTGATAACCAAGGTGTCCCAAATAAGGACTTTTATGAACTTCATCCAAAATTAACAATTTAACTTTTGACACATTAGGTATATAAATTCTGTTTTTATAAGTCATTAAGCCTTTTTCATTAATGTTGTAATCTGTTATTAATTTTTTAGATAAATTTTCAGCCACTTTATCATGCAATTTTTTATAATTTTCATATTGCTTAATTCCTTCTTCGATTTGATTTTCCAAATTTGTCTTAAATGTGTTGATTGCTGCCAGAAAACTTAATTTGACATTTCTGCTCAAGGCATCAACAACTTTGTTTTCTTTACCCTTAATGTGTTAAATTTCAAAATCATACTCGCTAAGGAAAACTAACCACCTAGCTTGTCTTGCGTTAAAATTTGTTTGATCCAACAAATATTTTAAACCCTTATTATCTATCATTAGTGTAAAATTTCTTCCAATCAAGTGATGACGCCACATTTTTAGTGCATGTATCATGGATGCCAGCTCTAGATCATAAGTTGCATAGTTCTTTTCATGGATTTTTAACTTTCTAGACTCAAAAGAAATAGCATGACCTTCTTGAGTTAAGACCCCTTTAAGTCCATCGTTACATGCATCGGTGCATACAACAAAGTCCTTATTAGGATCAACAATTTTTAATATAGGTGTTGTTGTTAATAACTCTTTTAACTTCTTAAAACTTTCTTCGCATTTTTTATCCCAGATGAATTTCTTCCCTTTCTTCTGCAAAGAAGTTATGGGATTCACAATTTTAGCGAGTCCTTCAATAAACTTTCTATAGTAACCTGTTATTCCTATAAATGACCGTACGTCAGTTACGTCTTTAGGGATATGCCACTCGTTAATTGCTCTTATTTTATCTGGGTTGACAGAAATTCCATCTTTAGATCTTATCTGACCTAAGTACTATATTTTATGTTTATAAAAGTCACATTTACTGAACTTAGCATAAAGCTGATGTTCCCTTAAAACCTGCAGAATAATTCTTAAGTGTTCATCATGATCTTCTTTACTTTTTGAGTAAATTAGAATATCATCAATGAACACAATTACAAACTTATCCAGGTACTTATGTAGAATGTTATTCATTAAACACATGAAGACTGATGGTGCATTAGTTATCCCAAAAGGCATAACTACGAACCCGTAATGTCCATAACGAGTTCTAAAAGCAGTTTTGAAAATGTCTTCATCATTTATTCTAACTTGATGATATTCAGACCTTAAATCAATTTTAGTGAATATCTCTGCTTCGCGTACCTGATCAAATAGATCATCAATGCGGGGCAAGGGATATCGATTTTTAATTGTCATTTTATTAAGTTGACGATAATCTATGCACAGTCGCATGGTTCTAGCCTTCTTTTTAACAAAGATAACTGGTGCTCCCCAAGGAGACACACTTGGTCTTATGTAGTTCTTATCTATTAATTCTTTCAGCTGAGATTTTTGTTCATTTAACTCCAGAATATTCATTCTGTAAAGAGCCTTTGAGTTTGGTAGCACTCCCGCTACTAATTCAATGGTGAAATCAAGTTCCCTTTCCGGAGGTAGTCCTGGAAATTCTTCTGGGAATACATCAGAATAGTCCCTAAGAATAGATAAGTCTTCCAGTTTTATCTTATCTTCTTTAGATGAACATTTGTCATTCATAACATTCACAGCAAACATTTTACAGCCCTTTCTTACAACTCTCTTTACTTGTAAAGCATAAATTTGTCTTACAAATGTTTTCGTAGGAATTCCTTTTACTGTTTGAGTATTACCTTAACTATTCAAACAAGTAAAATATTTCTCATAACAGTTGAGTACTACTCTATGCTGTTCAAGCCAGTCCATGCCAATTAACACATAATATGACCCTAATGGCAAAACATTCAAATTAACTTGCATTTTCAGCTGACTCATAAGTGTTAGTTTTTCAGAATTTACTTCAATCTGATCTAGGATCTTAACTGAGAGAACAACATGTACAACATATCTACAGCATATCAATGATGGACACAATAATGAAAGCACACAAGAGACACAGAGTTTATTTGGGGAAAACCATAAAGGTGAAAAAACCCAATAACTTCCTCAGAGATAGATAGAGCAATGATACAACCCAAGCATAAGAGATAGACATCTCCTAGCAGCAGCTTCTCCTCCTCCACAAGTGCGCCACTCTCCAAAGAGTGTGTGAGAGAATAGAATGATCAAATAGAGTGCCTCCCGCACTCTATTTATACTTGACTTGACTTGCCAAATAACCTTTACTAGGTCAGACTTAACTTAACCACATAACATAATACTGACTGGGCTGACACCCAATAGGGTGGTCTAATAACCTTTTGACCCACATGGCCGACCCCCAATAGGGTGGTCTAATAACTCTTCGACCCACATGACTTATACAGGGCCGAATCCAACAAGGTGGTCTAATAACCCATCAAATATAAGTTATGACACTTACAATATAAATGACAACACTTTCATATAGAGGAATAATAACATCTCTATAGGAATACAAACACTTTCGTATAGAGGAATAATAACATCTCTATAGGAATACAAACACTTATGTATAGAGGAATAATACCATCTCTATAAGAGTACAATATACATATATGAAATACATTCCGAAGTTACATATACATCAACAATAAGTAAATCACAACTTTTGACAAATTCTATAATTTTTCCTTTAGTGCCAGTTGCTAGCTGAACTAGCCATGAATTATCAAAATTTTCTACCTTTAACTTGCAACTTTTCACTAAGTCAGGTGAAATGTAACTCAAACTTGCACTTGGATCTATTAAAATTGAAATAGATTTGTTTATTATCATACCTTCGATTTCGACCATAGACGTTTGATGGTATGCTTGTCAATTTTCTAGCACTACATTTAGTTTGGGCATTTCTCTTGCTACATCACCAACTGTTGGCTCCACTTGTATGGTGTGAATGTTGTTGACTATCTTTCTATTGTGTGGACATTGAGCTCGAGTATGTGGTCCACCGCAGTCATAACACTTCAAAGGTGGCCTCTGTTAAACATTTCTGGTGTTGTTATTATTATTGCTATTATTATTATTAAGCACATTCCTTGCAGCAGTCAAAATTCTGTGGTGCATTACCTCTGTAATTATTATTATTATTATGAATATTTCTGTTATTGAAATTTTTATTATTTCCAGAATTCTTAAAATTAAAAGTTTTCTTTTATTGCTCATAATTACTTGATTTATTATTCTTCCAACTCAATACACCTTCTCTTCTCTTATTCTGTTCAAAACAGAAATGAGCATTCCTCATGGTTTCTTCAAGAGTTGAAGGGTTATCGTACTCAATTATGTCCTTTATGTGGAAGGGTAAACAGCTTAGAAATCTTTGTATCTTAGGTTTTTCTTCAGCTAGGTAAGGTACATACCTTAACAAGCTGAAAAATTTGCTGCATAATTCCTTCATGGTCATTGAACCCATCTTTAAATCATAAAATTCTTTTGACTTATCTTCGTAATATTGTTCGGATAAAAACTTTTTTTAAACATGTTCTTAAATGTACTCCATTTTATGTCTTTGTCCTTAAGATTTTTAATTCTTTTGATATCTTGCCACCAAATGTCTGCCCTTTCGGTTAGATTGTATATGGCCATCTTAGCTTTTAATTGAGATGAGTAGCTATAAATCCGGAAATACTTCTTCATTCCAGACAACCATGCTTCAGCTGCCTCTCCCTTTTCATTTTCGCCATTAAAAGTTGGAGGTTTTATCTTTTTAAATTCTCCTGAAATTTGTTCATAATTTTTACGTCTTTTCTTTGGAACACTGTCGCTGTCCCGATTAGAATTATAATTTCTGCGATAACTTTTATCATCAGATTAAGAAGAAGAAGAGTTACTTTCATTTTTATAGTATTTTGCTTTCTTATCTCTGTGTTTGTAGCACATTGTTCTAGATTCACTTTTTACTTCTGTTCTCTTACGTTTTTCATCTTGATGGCACTTATCCAATAGAATCTGATTTAATTCCTCTTGTGCTCTTAAAATCATTTCATTTTCCATTAATTGTTGCCAACTCCTTTCGCGGGTTCGCCCAGGTTCATTTTTATACTTTTTTTGCACAGACGAATGCTCGATCGAACGTATTTTACGTACCCTCGATCGAGGTCTTCTTAAACTCTCGATTGAGGTATTTGAAATACCTCTATCAAGCAAATAGCTCAATCGAGGGCTTAAAAAACAGGCCGAGAGCCCTTTTCACTGCAGAATGAAAGTTTTGTCTACCTTCCACAAAGTTAAACCATGTAATTAAATGCTCATTAATGAGTGGACTTGATACCATTGGACTCGTTAACGAATCCTCTATCCAGATACATAAAATTTACGAATTTTTATCTTCATATGTCTTTTGTTTTTAAATTTCTACTAAAACTTTCCCTAAGAAACCCTGTCGACAACTTCGATTGAGCTCAAACATAAATCCACAACATTCAAAATACACATCCAAAAAATATGAAAAAATACACAAGCCCCAAATAAACATGTCATCTTCAAAAGGGTATTTTTAGTTTTGCAAATTATGTAAAAAATCAAAATATTTCGTGCACACACACACATGTGCAAAATGCAGCTTAGATATTCATTGGTCAGTTTCGAAAAATAATAATAAATATAATTTTTCAAGAAAAACTAAAAGAAAAATATGTAAGCCCTAGTGTATTCTGTCTAGATCATGTTCACATATTTCATTTTTTAAAATTATTGCTTTAACGTTAAATTATTATGCATACACACAAACTACTTGTTAATTGCTCTTCAAATTTTTAAGTATACACGTTTCATTAAATGAAAATTTGACACGATATATGGCATTGGTATATTTCGAAAAAAATATCATTGGAAATCCAACATAATTCTCTACGTTTTGTTTTTGAACCGCATGTCAAAATTCATATGGCAAGTGTGAGTTTCGAGGGCTTCAATTTAATACATGGGTAAAATTTCTGTTTTTCATCGTCATATTTGGCCAAAAAGAGTTACCCATCTTCATGGAATCACCTTTTTAACACTTTTTTATTTCATATTTTAAATCCTTAACAGTACGTAATAATTCAGATGATTGATCATTAAGTTCTTCGTAGATTTCTTCGTTAATATTTTCCTGTTCGTTATTATTACGTTCATTATGAGGAGATTTGTCCTCTGTTGATTCCTCTGGTATGTCCATACCTGAAAATTAAACGTCAAGTTGTTCTGTACAGAAACAAAATTAAATAAAAGTTAGTAACTATTTTTTTATTTTTTTTTGGGCGCGTGTGAGCTTATTTCAGGCCTAGAGTTTGAACTCGCGCTTTGATACCACATGTAACATCCCAAAAATTCACAAAATTAAAAAAAATTCAATGTAGCATTAAACACTATAATTGCTGTGCGGAATATATATTAACTGCTTGTTTGTTCTTTTAAACGACATGTTGGAATATGTTATAATGATCATGTATGTGTATTGTTTTACGATGTGTGTGAAATGTAATTGTATCTACATTAGGATGCTATTGGTGTTTTCTTGTTTCAGCTGTACATCCTAGATTACTTATAACTTGATGTCGATGCTCCATATGATTACTTTACTATGGTTTATAAGCACTAACTGGTTGTTCTTCTTTTTGATGATGAAGGGATCCTATGGGCACCCCAAGGCTTACTTAGCTATTAGCTAAAGCATTTGAATGTTCTTGTCGCAGATCACAGGTAAGAGAAAAAGTGTTTTGAAAGTAATTCCGGAGATCCTATTTACCGTCAATTAGTTTTCCAAGTTGTAAAAAGAGAAAATTAGAGTATCTTACAAATACGTCAGTGTGAGATCCAATACTATTGTTTCTTCAATCGAAATCTATGATGTTTTATTTAAATGACATTATAGTCATTTCATTCTACTCTCAGTATTCATATTATTTTAATAATGAGCACCGAAAACACTATTAAGTATTGAAATTCCTACTCATGGAATTAAAATTAGTATTAAGTATCTAAGATATGAGGATTATATCCTAAGTTTGAATATCCTTAAAGTAATTCTAAGTCTATCTTTTTATACTAAACGTTATATGTTTAACCCCTAAAGTAATGGTCATAATATATACAACTATAATTTAGTTTCTAAATGTGCTTCCTCTATAGTCTGTACCATTAATTACTATAATGCCTAGAGCGTATTTAACTTTGCACTAAACCATAATATGGATAGGGTCTTATAGTTTTAACCACTATGTACCAAGGTGGTTTCGTATTATTTATTTGTTATATGAATGGATTGGCAATATGCCACCTTAGCCTTGTGTTAATGGAATGTAATCATGGCTCATTAAGTACAAGCCTGCCATCGTGGATGGTCAAGACTTTATCCTAGCTTATGATACGAACTATATGGAATAGTTGATCTTTGAAATAATGTGACTTAAACTATATTGTAATATTATGGATCAACCTGTTGTCGGTCTGAATGATACCCTTGTTGCTTGGATGGTAGATCATCGTACTGGTGATGGATATTTGTATTAAAGTGCATTAAAGTAATGCTAGTGGAATGCCTGTTGGAATCCATTGTGGCTAAATTTCACGTGGAGTTTTATTGGGTTGTGGGGCTGCATTAACTGTCTGGAGTTTTATTGTTTCGAAAGTATAACTAGGTTTTCATTATGCAATGAGTGGTTTGGTGGAGAGGCCGACATGCATGCGATTCTTAGGGTTAGTAGCAGGTTTGTAGAAGCATATCACCAGGTTTCGAACTCGTGACCTATTACTTCAACAAATTCTATCGTGAGTTCCCAGGGCTGAGTCACCCTTGGCTGCGTTGTTGGTGATTGTTTAAAATCTTGGTGCTTTCGTCGGTTGTAGGAGTGAATGTTTAGAACAGGGATTCTTTTAAAGGGTAAGATCTCTATGAGTATTTCTTAGTTGCATCCATTAGTATTGTTCTGAGCATATAAACTTTAACCACTCCTTGCATTTCTTGGCAGGTTTCTCCACTTCTACATGTCTAAACGTTCGAAACTTACTTGGGATACTGCTAAACAAAAATGGTAAGCCTCGGTGGTTCCTCTTGTAGGTTCTCATGGAAACTGTTGGCTGTTATTGGTTTTAGCCGAAGCTTTTTAGTTTGTGTTTTGGATGAGGATGTGGCCATCATTGTAATGTTTTTTTAGGCTAAGGGAGAAGCATAAGAAGGATGGGATCCTCGACCTACCTTGGTATTGATCCTCGAACGTTTTTGCTGTGAAGTAACTTTGTTGGAAGAAATATAACAATTGCGTGAAGGGTTAAACACTTGCTCGTTTGATAATAAAGGATGTTTTATGATTTTTGAACTAAATGTTGTTTTGAGGTTTCGACCTTGTGTTGTGACTGTAAATGTCAATGTTTTTTGGTCACTGGGTAAAGATCAGTTACGGTTTTTAGTTTATTAATGGATAGTAGTATTGGTATTTGTAAAAGAGTTCAGCCTTCGGCTATTTGATAAATAATAGGGTTCTGGTATTTATAACTGAAAATGTTTTTAAGTTTGTCGTATAAGTGGGAAGTACTCCAGGAACCTGTGCAAATTCCAAGTTTGTTTTATGATATGTTGTAGTTTATAAATGGCCAAGAGCCAAAAGGCTAGATGCCTCGTTATTGTAAAATTCAAACCCTAAAAGGATTTTGTGAATATAACTAACTGTGGAGACCTCGTCTCATATATCTATTGTCTTGTCGAATGTGTTCCTTCGTCTAGTTTTTGGTTTGTACAGGTATAAGAAAACGTGACTGTGTTATTTAACGTTGAACATAAGCACTATATCTTGTTTGGAAAGATTAATGTTTGGCTGAGAGGCTAGTTAAGCACTCAATTCGATAATATGATTATTTCGGTTCTCTTAGGGTTTTCAAATGTAACCTATAGATATGAGGAAGAATCCTTGTATGCTTAAGCTTTGTCTTGCACTTCTATTTGATTCGTTAAGTGTTGAATGTTTACTGTAGGTTATGAATAGAGTAGCTAAGGTTCTATAAAAAGGGACAATCGTCCACTAGCAAAGTTGTTTGTTTAAAGAAGAGATGAAATTCCTTAGTCATGCTTACTCATTATGTTTGTATCGATGGATATTTTCAATTCATGGAAGTTGAAAACTGCTTGATACTATTTAATTATACTACAAAATGTTTGAAATTCTTATTAGGGAATTCGAAAGGATATGGAAAATAGTAAGAGGCTATAAAATATCTTTTCCAAAGGTTTAGAAAACATGGAAAAGTTAAACCTTATTTTAATCTATTTCTGCAAAAGTAGAGATAATAGAATGTCTGAATGATATGAATACTACTATGTTTGTTTTTGCAGCATTTAAATTTCGTAAGAAATCAAGAAAGAATAAAGTGAAGAAAGATAAGATTACGTGTATTTAGTATTTGTTGTAAGTAAATAGTTACTCTATAACTAAACCCTAGGTTTATCTAGAAACCTAGAACTATTTGAGTTTTCTGTTACTTCTTTTGTTATAAATGTGAAGCTATTCTAATGTCTGCATAATATATATGTAACTACAATTTTATGAAAGTGTAAGATATTATTAAATTGCAAAATATAACAGAAAAATGAAACATAAGAGAGTTAGTCTACTTATTCATGATATTCACTGCTTATCATTTGTCTATTTTAACCTCCCTTCCCTGTACTAGAGTATGGTACAGAAAATAGTACGTGGAAAAATGCAGGGAAGGCATTTATTCATTCATTACCTATACTTATTCAACAATATAGAGATTCATAATTAGATCAGAAATTCAATCATTTGCTCTTGTAGGATGATAACTATCAATATTTAACTAAACAATACTAAATCAGCAACTACATAAAATAAATTATAACTACTTAGGAATGAAATAACAAGTAGAACCTACAATTGTAGATAGGGTGGACAAACACCCAAGGAGGCCTGTTCCTCCCAACCTTTTCCAGAAGAAGAAGCCAAACTACTTGCCTCCTTTGGACCCCCGAGCCTTTTTACTAAACCACTAGGTAGAAGACTCTATGGAGAAGCAAGGAACTCAGGTTTTATAACCATCAATCAATAGAGACTTGCCATACACCTCAATCTCTACACTCAGTAGTAAAACTCTGCACTCAACAATAAACAAGGCAGAATTACACCATGATCAAAAACCTAGTTTTTCCCCTCATCAAATCTCTTGTGTGCATACAATAGAACCACAAGGTATATTTCCTCGTCAGGAAAAGTGTTGAACCTCAGTCCAAATTCGATGGATCTTAAAAAGAAGCCTAGGTATTTTTGGTGGTTAGTTTTCAATAAATGAGCCTCAAGCTCTAGTTCCACAATCCAGGGAACTTGAACACACTTCAAGGGAGTTGTCCCATACAAACATCAAGTTACTTGATTCATGATGTTGCCAGTTGTCCATTGCCTTCTACCACAGATTCCATTCCTCCTAGTGGGTTAGTAAACACTCTTTCAACAGTTCTCCTTGGGTGAGTGTCTCCTATTTTATTTATTTAAATAATAATATTGTGCAATTACAGTCATCCTTGGACACTTGTCCAAATATAAAACTTTAGAATAAAAGTTAAGATAATGTTTTCTTCAAACATAAAATGTTTTCAGGAAAGGGGTATGTTACAACTACAACTGCATACTTCATGGCAGGAGAAGAACAAGCACCGGTTCAGCAACAACAACAGTATAATCAACCGCCGACCCAGTATAATCACCAACCGCAGTAGTATGATAAGGGGAAGTATGGGAAACCATAGTATGGTCTTCCACAATATCCAACACCGCAGTATCCGCCACCATAGTACCCACCATATGGACCACTGCAACAGACCCAATACCCACCATATGGCCCACTGTGTGGAGGGGCTAGAGGAGGATTCTGCGGAGGTTGAGGTGCTGGCGTAGGGAAAGGAGGAGCTGCTGGGAGATGAGGATGACCGATTATATGCTACTATTGTGGGTAGTAGGGGCACTATCATATCAGAGGGATTTCCTGAATCGAGCACCATAGCAATGAACTTATTGCAGCGCTGTGGATCATGGCGTTGAAGAATGCCGCAGCTCATCACGAAATGGTAGACCAAGAATATGCCACCACCTCCACAGAACGAAAATTAGAATTCACCGGCTGTACAAATGCTATAAATAAAGGCTTGAAGAAAACACGCGACTATTGGAGTAGTGACATGAGAAGGAGTGGTGACAGGAGCCGATAGACCACGAGATATTGTCCGACCAACAGTACGAAAACATGTCACTTTTGATGCTGAGGTCGAAAGGGATATCTTCTTGAAAGCGTAGGAGGCGATGAGATAGAGGAGGAAGTTACCTCCTGGGAAGAATGTTCACATCTGCCCGAGATCCAGCATTACATCTTTCATCTCAAATCCTACCAGTTCTCAAGGGACAACATGAACTCCTTCCCAATCCTTCTCTTCTTGCCAATGCTATGTGGATTCCTTTTGGGAAGTGGCACTTAAATACATTCTTTGGATTCCTTGGACATTATTAAATTTGAAGGAATATTTGTTACTTTATTGATAGCATAAGGATCATTCAATATATTCACACAAATTTGCATAAACGTACTTACTATGTCCTCCTAATGACTCTTGTACATCTTTCTCTGTTGTTCATATTTGAGTTGTATAGCTTTGCACTACACAACATGTCTTTGTTTTTCATTCCACCTACTACGCAGTAGCTCTGCCTTGCGCAACCTTCTTTGCGATCTTCTTCTTCAAGTAGTCTATGCAATTTATCTTCCCTACGCAACCTATCTTGGTGCAAGTATTCCTCTCACTAGGTAGCTTCCTCAATTGCTCTCTACACCTTGTGCAGTATTTGTAGTTGGTTCTTCACTTCAAACTTATGTAGGGGTTGTGTAAATTTCTTTATATTCTGCTCCATTTTTATTCCAGTATTGCATTCTCCAATAATATCTTCACTTGTCCGAGCGCAAGCTTGAGTTATTATGTTCACCTGTGTTAGATCCTTTCCATTATTTCCTTCCTTAGATCAATGGCCGCCATGTTACAACAACCTTTCTTGTCTTCCCACTTCTTGATCAAGTCCAAGCAATCTTTTATTGCATGTTATGCACTATGATAGTAGGTTCACAGAGTCCGAGGTTTAGTACAAAATATTTCCAAGTGGCCTAGTGCCCCACAATTAAAACAAACCACTTGTCTTCTAGCTCCTCCATAGCCTCTTCCACAACCTTGGAACCCACCATGCATTTCTCCTTGTTTTCCCTCTGGATCAGGTCCTATGTTTTCTTCTATGCTATAAGTCCAGTACTAGGCATCTGTCAACTGGGGCTTGTAAGCTTATAGGTTCCAGCACTATATGTGTAGGATCGAAGCCTAGACTAACCTAGTCTAATCTAACCTAAAACCAACAACACACTTAAATTTAATAAACAAAACAAGCAAATCGAGATAGCTCAACACCTATGGAAGAAACTTGTCATGGAGCAACCATATCTCATAAGTTAGATCATTAATCTATCCATTGGTGATTTACTATTATAAAAATCAAAATACATAAATCTAAAACTAAGTACAGGAATTCAAACTAATACAAACCAATACTGAAATAAAAAACTAATGCAAAACACTAAATACATAAATACAAAATGCAAAAATCAAACACAAAACAAACAAAAGCAAAAATAAACCAAATGAAAACTATCTAAAGTAAGCACGCAACTAAATTTCTATAAACCGAGAGTCCATTCCTCACCAAACATTCAATGACACAAAATACAAGATTTAGTGCAAAAGACAAAATACCAAATATTTACAAAATACCAAATATATGCACAAAGTACAAATTATATTGCAAAAATTCAAAAAAATTAAATTTACAAAAGACAAAATGCATTGAAATTACAAGAAAGACAACAAGATGTATTAAAAATTACAAAAAGAAAAAAGGTATTAACATTACAAAAGACAAGATGTATTGAAAGATAGAATATATATAGAAAAGAAAACATGAAATGATTACAAACACTCTCACATATATTTAAGAAAACAAAAATGCTTATTTGAGAAGATATGATATGATCAAATTACTTTGATAACATAATAATAACATCACACAATGTGAAACCGTTTATAGATTTTAAAGGACACTTGTTAACATGATTAAAATATGTAGATGTAAAATTAAGTTACGGCACTACAAAACATACGGAAGGATTACAGATGAAAACATTTCCAGAAACTATTTATTAAAGGATCGTTTCATCATATTTGAGGAGATTACCCTCAATCGACTCCAACATATGGACAAGTATAATACTTGGTGGAACCTCGTTTGTAGATCTCACACATCTCCAAATTTTAATTAATGCTAACAATATTTAGTTGGTAACCGGCACCATGTGATAGCTTTGAGGAATAAAATCTATATGAACAATTTATACAACTTGATGACGAACTCGACATTGTTCTCGTTTTTTGGGGGGTCAATTTTAGTGGGTGTTTTTATCACCGTTTCAAAAAGTGTGTATACTAGTAGCACCATTTTTCATTTTGAGTCATTTTTTAGATTTTGAAACTTCTTAATCATAAGAAAACTATAAAGTGTTTTTTCAAAGTTTACTAAAAACTATACATTTAGTGGCTACTTATAATGAAAAAACATATAATTTTTTAATTTTGTTAACATTTAAAAGTTAGTTAGAATGAAAAAATATACATTTTGTAAGTTTTTTCTTTAAATTTTTTCTCTTAAACAAGTCATTTTTTGAGAAAATTTGTAACAACAATGAGAAAATAAAGACATTACAAACCATTTTGAACATATTTTCAGCTATTTTATGTTTAAAAATGATTCTATTTAACATTATTTTCTATAAAGTGCTGATTTACATAAACTCAACATAAAGTATACCATATATTTGTAAATAACATATTAAAAACATAATATTTACTCTCAAAATAAAATCTTAAAGTCAAAACATTACGGAAATATATTCTCAAAATTTTTTTAGGTTTGACATTTTCCTCATAATGGTGTCGCCCATTCGAGCGGAGCAGTGCATTGGGTGCCCAAAGAAGGCTTAGGGGAGGAGCATATATTTTCTCTGCAGCTCAAAGGGGCCTCGCACAACAAAGTAAAAAATTCAAAATTTTAAAAAATAAATATGAAAAAAACAAAATGAGAAAACAGATTAAATTTTTTTTAGAAAAAGTAAAAAATATATAAAAATTATAAATTTATAAAAAAAATTATAAATTTTATGAACAACAATTTTAGAACAATTTTTTCTAACAAAATGTAAACAAAATTTAAATTTTCTTTTTAAAAGTATATATATATATATATATATATATATATATATATAATCCAAATAAAAAATACTTAAACAAATTAAAACAAAAACAAAATTTTAAAAACATTTGAAATTTATAAAAAGTTATAAAAACTTTAAAAAGTAACTAAAATTTATAAAGAAAACAAATTATAAAAACTTAAAAAAAACATTTAAAAAAAACTAACATATCTGCGTAAAGTGTTTAAAAAAATATCTTTTCGGAAAAAAAATAATTTCGTTTTTTTTATGAATATTATTAGAAATTTTTTTATTTTATGTAGACAGAGTGGTGAAATAATTTCTTGAATAGTTTGTGTTAAACTGAGTGCAAGGAATTACTTTTTAATTAAGGGTTTGATTTTAATATTTTTGTAAACAACAATAAGTATTGTTTTGGTCCGTGTCTATATTTTTAATCAAAAAAAAAATGGTGCTATCGGTAGCACCAGTTTTTGATTTGGGGTTGTATTTTGGTGTTTTTTATGCAAAAATATGAGTTTATGGCTAGAGTTCTCATTTTGATTATAAAGTTCTTGTCAAGTTTTATAACTTGTTTATGTTGTCAGTACCGAAACGAGTACAAGAATGAGTGTTGAAATCTTCAAATCTTCGAATCCGGCTAGGATGATTGGTTTTACTCTTCCATTTGTTGCATTTATACAAAACATGCACCTATCAAATGGAAAACAAGAATTGTTAAATTTCAAGGAGATTATTTCAATGGTGTAAATATAAACATTTATTGATTATTCAATAAGACAATTCTAAGTCTTTGCTAAAAAAAGTGAAGTAATACCTGAAGATTTATCAGTAATAGTTGAAGATTTATTGATAAAATCATTTGAATAATGAATGCATTGACTTGGTAGATTGTGGGGCCAGTTTCTAGTTTTTGGAAGTGAAATACTATTATTCGACATAGTGACAGATTAATGTGGTTGAACATTGGAACAATGTAACTTCCACGATCTTCTCCTTGATTCAATGGTAGAGATATATATGCAACTGTCTTCATATTTATTGCTACAACGTCATTCTTGCAAATGTGTTATTGATGTAACGTCTTGTTAACAATTACTCTCTTCCTCTTATACTTCATATTGGTAATACCCCTACCTTGCCTTAGTATTTATAGGCTTCAATGTAAATATTATGTATATGCAATGTGTGTTTACCTTAGTGTGGAGCTCAAGGCCAAGGCCCCACTACTGTCGATGCTTAAGCTTTGTTTACATAGTCAAGTATTTGACATTTGAACTCTTCCTGTGATACTAAGCAATGAGATATTGTAGTTGAAGTAAATATTTAATATTGCAATGAAATACCCAGAAAAACTTGCTAAGTGAGACAACTAATGAGAAGGGGCTATGTTATCCACTAGGTATAGGTGAGAGAGTTATGGGATGGGAACCCATGCTGCCAATTGTACATGAGAAAACGATTTGATTCCCCACACTGACATGGAATTTGGTTACAGAAGGCGGGGAAGGAAGGTTGGTGCAAGAATGGATGGGGCATAAAAACGGCCTTGAGATCCGAAAGTGGGGTTCTGCCTATTCTCCCTTGAAGCATTCGATCACCTGGGAACCCAAGAACCCTGTTTGTCTATGCGATGGTGAACCCAGAACTTCACACTCATCACGAAATGCAAAGCCCAGCCGTGAAACAGAGAAAGAAACACGATTATGTGTGATCCGAAATTGAAGAGCCGAATGCCATAGAAACCCTACATGAATGCATTATCTATTGATAAAATCTTTGAAAGCAAACCCTAAGGCGAATTACAGAGTGTTAGTAGCTTGAGGAAGCCGTGGGAGGATTGGAATCTATGGGTAGAGAGTCGAGTTGCGGGACAGAGCTTAGTTCGCAACCCTGTGAAGATCCCAACTTGTTTAACAGAGATAGAAGGTCATATTTAGGGTTGGAATGGTTGATAAACCCAGTGAAGGGTGTAATCTCATAGAAATAACAGTTGGACCTTTCTATGCCCACCCGAAATAATACTAGAAGGGAAGGATCCTTGAGGGACTGTGCAGCAGAGAAGAGGGTCTTCCTTGTGTTGGGTAAGGTAGATAATGTGGGTGCCATATCTCACGAGTGTTGAGATGTCTGTAGCTCTTTGGTTGAGCTCACCGACTTAGCACCATCCTCCTTGTTTCCTTGTATGCTTGATCAACCCAACTGTACGTTGGCTTAGCATTGTAGTAGAACTTGACCGTTAGAGAGCCTAATTAGCTTCCTTTGTTAGATTTTCAGAATTTACTTCAATTTGATCTAGGATCTTAATTGAGAGAACAACATGTACAACATATCTACAACATATAAATCATCGACACAATAATTCAAGCACACAAGAGACACAGAGTTTACTTGGGGAAAACCATAAAGGTGAAAAACCCCAATAACTTCCTCAGAGATAGATAGAGCAATGATACAACCCAAGCATAAGAGATAGACATCTCCTAGCAACAGCTTCTCCTCCTCCACAAGTGCGCCACTCTCCAAGAGTGTCTGAGAGAATAGAATAATCAAATAGAGTGCCTCCCGCACTCTATTTATACTTGACTTGACTTTCTTAATAACCTTTACTAGGTCGACCTCAACTTAACCACATAACACAATGTTGACTGGGCTGACACCCAATAGGGTGGTCTAATAACCCTTTGATCCACATGACCGACCCCCAATAGGGTGGTCTAATAACCCTTTGACCCACATGACTTATACAGGGTCGACCCTAACAAGGTGGTCTAATAACCCATCAAGTATAAGTTACGACACTTACAATATAAATGACGACACTTCCGTATAGAGGAATAATAACATCTCTATAGGAATACAAACACTTTCATATAGAGGAATAATACCATCTCTATAGGAGTACAATATACATATATGAAATACATTCCGAAGTTACATATACATCAACACTCCCTCTTAGCTAGGAAGGTATTTATCGATACAGATCTGCTAGCACAAGTCTTCATCTTTGGATCATCATCAGCGAATCATCGTCATCGTCACTGCTACTGCTATCTCAGTCAATATCTGAATCTACTCATCATAGGAAGTTCTACAGAGCCAGTCCTTTTTCATACTGGGTGTAGGCCCACCACCTGCAGGTTTTCATCATCACTGGCCATACTGCGGAATCCTTGGGACTTATTATGTGCGTCACAAAACCTCGAAAGAGCATCCCAGGCTGTTATGGGTACACAACTCCGACCTATAGGATCTCCCAGGATCTTTTACATGTGACAATCACAAAAACTTAAAAGGGTGTCTTACCAAGCAAGAACCCTAAAGAGCATCTGAGTCCTTTTTCATCCTGTCCAGATCTCTAGGCCTGATTACATGTGACTCCTACCACAAAAACTTAAAAGCGTGTCTTTCCAAGTAAGAACCCTAAAGAGCATCTGAGGCCTTTTTCATCCTGTCCAGATCTCTAGGTCTGATTACATGTGGTCATGGCAATTCCTCGAAAGAGCATCTGAGGCCTTTTTCATCCTGTCCAGATCTCCCAGGTCACTTACATGCCATAGGACAATGCTTTGAAAGATCATATGAGGCCTTTTTCATCCTGTCCAAATCTCCGAGGTCTACTTACATGTCCTCCTAGAGAAATGCCTCGAAAGAGCATCTGAGGCCTTTTTCATCCTGTCCAAATCTCCTAGGTCTACTTACATGCTCATCTGCACAACCTGTCCACGGCCACAGAGTATCAACCTGATACTCACCATACATCATCCTGATGTACACATGATAATCCTGATCATCAACACTGCATCATCCTGCTGCATGTCATCTGGAGCAACATCCTGAAGCTCATCATCGATGATCATCCTGATCATACAATGCATCCACCTGATGCATACACATTATCTTCCTGATACATATCATCATACATGATCTACCTGATCATACAATGTATCCACCTGATACATATACAAATACATGATCCACCTGATCATACCTAATACATATCAACATACATGATCTACCTGATCATACAATGTATCCACCTGCTACATCTACAGATACATACACATGATCCAACTGATCATATCCAGCATCCAACATGATGCGTATATACATATACATATAAATGATCCAACTGATCATATCTAGCATCCAACATAATGTGTACATACATATACATATAAATAATCCAACTGATCATATCCAGCATCCAACATGATGCGTACATACATATACATATAAATGATCCAACTGATCATATCCAAGCATCCAACATGATGCATATACAGAGTAGTAACTGGAGCATCGTCTTGATGCTCATCATCCAACGCTTATATCCATATCCATGGGAAGGATCCTCCTCTCACCATGCTTGGAATGGCTCCAACAAATGTCTCCATCACTTCTTCCTCGAACTGTCGTCAATTTGAAGAACACCAATCCTCTCTCTGAAGTACTTGAACTTCACTCTGGCTATTGGTTTCGTTAGTACATCTGTAATCTACTCATCCGTTGCAACATATAGGAGCTTCACTGCTCCTCTTTGCACCATATCCCTGATATAGTGATATTTGATCTCAATGTGTTTCGACCTGTCGTGGAACACCGGTTTCTCAGACAGCTTCACACAACTCTGGTTGTCACAAAAGATACCAGTAGCCTCCAGTGGGAGATCAAATAACTCAGACAGTAGCTTCTGGAGCCATACTGCCTCACAACTAGCCGAACAAGCTGCAACATACTCTGCTTCGACTGTACTGAGTGCTATGCAGGACTGCTTCCTGCTAAACCAAGAGATCACACCTGATCCCATACTAAAGCAACACCCAGAAGTGCTCTTCCTATCTGCAGCACTGCCTACCCAATCTGAATCAACATAACCCTACAGGTTAAACTTTTGATTCGCATCATACTTGAGTCCATAATCAACCGTACCCTTCAGGTACCTCAGAATATGCTTTACAGCAACCAAGTGAATACCTCTCGGATCCATAAGGAACTGGCTCAATGTGTTCACCACAAAGCAAATATATGGTCTCGTGTTCATCAGGTAAATCAAGGACCCAATCATCTGATGATACACAGTGACCTCAACCGGATCAGATGAAGCATCACACAGAAGCTTCAGGTTTGATGCCATAGGTGTGGCCATGGCCTTGCAGTCCATCATACCGAACCTCTTTAGGATCTCCATTGCATTCTTCCCTTGTCCAAGGAAGATACCATCTGCACTCTGCCACACCTCCATGCCTAGAAAATAGTGCATCATCCCCAAGTTCTTCATCTCGAACTCGAAAACAAGCGTCCGCTGTGTGTCGAAAATCAATCTATCATCACCTGTAACAAATAGGTCATCCATATATCAAAGTAGTATCACTGGATTGCCTTCCTCAACCTTGTAATAAAGGTTGGAATTTTCTTTTCTCTTGGTAAAGCCCAAACTGGATAGAAAGCTGTTTATCCTACCATACCAAGTCGTGGCTGCCTGTTTAAAACCATACAGGGATTTCTTCAGTTTGCACACATGTGACTCTCGGTCATGTGTCTCAAACCCGAGTGGCTGCTCCACATCCACTTCCTCTTCGACTAAACCATTCAAGAAAGCTGTTTTGACATCCATCTGGTGTATCTTCCATTTCATCACTACAGCCAGAGCAAGTATTGATCTGATGGAAGTGTGCCTGGCTATAGGTTTAGAAGTCTCTTCATACTCAATCCCCTTTTTTGGGAGAAGCCACGAGCTACAAACCTCATTTTGTATTTCTCCATGCTACCTTCTGCAGCATGCTTGATCTTATAGATCCATTTGGAAGTCACAACAAACTTCCCTTCAGGTCTTGGGACTGCATCCCAAACATCAATCTTCATGATTGACTGGTACTCGATCATGGCATTCTTCCAGAATCCTGGGAATTTCAATATATTCAAAATCTTCAATAGATAGATTTGTTTTTGGAACAAATGTTGTAGTCCTTCTTTTGTAGGTGCTCGTATACGATCTTTCCTACAAAACAAGTTAAATTGCATGATTAGAAACTTCTCATAGTTTTCTGAACAAATTCTTACACATAAAGAAATATGTCATACAGTCATGCAATTATTTTAGCCAATGCTTCAATACAACATTCATCCATATCTTGTAACTTTCTAGATGCCTTCCAATCTCTACTAGAACATTGTTAAGAGTTTGCACTACTCCCAACATGTTAGCAAAGAGGTTTCATTCTAGATAAGTAGCAATGGAATGTTGTACAGTGCCATAGGCCACTTACCCTCACATGCATATTAGTAGTATACTGTTCATCAATGCAACTATTCTAATATGCATAATATACAACCTAATTCTAGGGACATCAGTATATACATCATTGAACAGTATTATTTAAACAATAAAATATGCAAGAAATGATAATTCAAATACTTATCTTTGTTTGGTTGTTGGGTGGAATCCCTCTGAATCTTTGCAACTCCATTCTGATGTGGATTGTGAGAAGTGGTCGAATCCCTCTGATTGTGAAGAACCTGCAATAATTAATTAATGCAAATACACGAGATATCAAAAATAATAGAACTTAGAATCACTTTTATATTGATCACGGGCCACTTCGAGGGGGCAACCTCCTTTGAGCAAGCTCAATACAATTAACTTCACGATGCCTTCATAGGCCTCAACACACACTTATATACTAATTCTAGGTGCCAATACCATGGGTCAATACCATGTGTCAATACAAACCATGGGCCAATACAAAATATAGATCAACAATTATTATGGGTCAAAACCATGGGCCAATACAAACTATGGATCAACAAAACTATGGGCGACTTACAAAGCATATGCACTAACAACAATAACAAAAACTATGGATCAACAAATACTACGGGATGACTTACAAAGCATATGCGTCCAACAACAATATACTAACAAAGTAAAGACATGGGTTCCTAAAATCCCTTCTCCCTTAGAAAAAGCTTTGTCCTCAAAGCTTTAGATGTGGAAATTGATGCAGAATCTGAAGGAGTGAGTCCCCTGTAGCATCCTCGGGTTGCATTCCAGGCCACTGGCATCTTTTGAGTTTCAGGGAGGATTGCATGGAAGGCTGTAGATGAAGAAGAACCATATCAGCGACATGAAAAGTGCGCACGGAATGGTGCTGATCGTCTTGTTGTTTCAGTCAAATTCTTTCCATGTGAAGATTGTCCTGCAGAATGAGAAGAAGCTGATCGCGGTTTTGAAGAATTGAGTCTATTGCCTAAACTAGGGAGCTGCTGAAGGTGTATGGAAGAAGAACTGGTGGTGCCTGTCCAGAGACTGCTTCATATGGTGTCCTTTTAGATGTGGTACTATACCACTGGAGCGCTTCTAGGAAATCCATAGAAATAGTTGTCCAAATCTGTGTAGGGATGGGAAAAGGTTCGAGCAATCCCGAAAGGAGGTTCGTTTCACTCTTGTTGACCTGGAAAGTATTGCAGTCAACCACCATCCGTCGAATTGTCATTTTCAATCCCTGCCAAAAAAACTTTACATTGTTCTTGGTCATACGTTTTGAGGAACCCAGAGTGCCCTGCTGATGACGAAGCATGGAGTTCATAGAAGAAATAGCCTCGTTGAACAGATTGCAACCAAATTGGAACAAGCAGAGAAATAGCCGTAAGAGAAACTGGGTCATCAAATGTGAGAGAAGGAGCATCTGCCACCATATTGTCCTTACCCTTCTGGTAAGTGGTCGCATAGTCATAACCCATGAGTTGGAGAACCCATTTCAAGTGTGCTGGGGAGGAGACTCTTTGTTCCAGAAAAGTTTCCAGACTCTGGAGATCAGTCTTGTTGCAGAAATAATTCCCCAATAGGGATGGCTTCCACTTCTGTACTGCATGCAAAATATCCATCATGTCCTGCTGAGATGTAGATGCGGCAAAATGCTTACCGGAAAGGTCTCGTGAAGGTGACAAGCCCACTGGTGCAACAAAGACACCGGCATATCTATCCAAGGAAGTAGTGGAGATCGTTGGTGGGTGCATCTGAAGGGAATGGAGCTGAGCAATGACACCATGTGAATTCTTCTTAAGGATATTGTCCAAGCGATGTGAACTAATGATGCAGAGAGACCATGGTTGTAAGCCCATCAATTTATGTTGTGTCCCATTGACTGAAAACTGCATCCAAAGTTCATCAAAATCCCATAAGATGGGGCCAAGTGTGCGTAACCATTGAACACCCAAAACTACATCACATCCACCTAAGGACAAGGCAAACATGTCAGAGCGCAGGTTATAATATTCCATAGATATAAGCACATTATGACACTTCCCCTTGCAAGGTAAGGTGCCCCCATTGGCAACTATGACTTTAAAGTTGGAACAAGGATGGACAAAACAATCAGCCTGTTTGGAAATCCGAGGGTCAATGAAGTTATGAGTGCTACCAGAATCAATGAGTATGGTAAGAGGGAGCTTCTTGAAGTATCCCCTGATCCGCATTGTTTGTGGGGTGGTGACGCCAGTTACAACATGGAGAGAGATCTCAGGTGGGTCATCTTGATATGGGGTGTCAACAGGCGGGTGCTGAATGTTGACCTGAGTATCTAGAGCTTCTTCACCAAGTTCTAAGGCAGGTGGAGAATCCACATCCAAGAGATAGAGCTTTTGTTGAACACATCTATGTCGTCGAGTGAATTTCTCATCACAATTATAACAAAGCCCTTTTTCTCGGCGTGCCTGCATCTCTGTTTCAGACAAATGCTTGATAGGAGTTGTTCGAGGATCAGGCGTGATGGGAGGTCGTTGGGAACCCATATTTCTGAAGGGAACAAAGGTGGGTTTGGAGCATTGTTGAGCTGCGATCTTGTCCTCTTCCAACTTAGCCAACCCTAGGACTTCCATCCTTGTGTTGGGACAGAACATTTTGACTTCTGAGCGGATTTCATCCTTGAGACCACTGATAAAACAACTCCTGTAGAATTCATCAGACAATCCTACTGTGTGATTGGCCAGTTTCTCAAATTCTGTCTGATACTCTCTCACTGTGCCAATTTGGTGAAGTTTAGTGAGTGCTCTTGTGAAGTCATCAAAAGCACTAGGACCAAATCGTGGAAAAAGGAGTTGGCAAAAATCTGTCTAGTTTGGCTTGGGATGAGCTTTGATGTACCAATAGTACCATTGAAGGGCTTCCTGTTCCAAATTAAAGGATGCAAGTGGAACTTTCTGGACATCAAAAGTATTATGCAAACTGAAATATTGTTCTACTCGGTATATCCATCCAGTCGGATCAGTACCATTGAAGCGAGGAAAATCAAGCTTCGGCCCATGAAAATTGCTGGAAGAAGAGAACCCAGTGGCTGCAGAAGATTCTGGTTGTTGGTTATTGTTCATGGCTGAATGCTGAAGATGGAGGCTGAGAAATTTTTCATCCAGATCTTGGAGTTTGGTTTGGATGGCTGCAAGTGCTTCCTCCATGGTTTTTGCTCCTGTGCGAGTGACAACCATAACCAGGATTTTTTTTTTTTTTTTGGTTGATTGGGTAGAAAAACAAAAACAGAAACTACTTCAGTAAAGGAAAATCTGGATTTGGGAAAAAAATATGAAGGGTAATTGCGGTTTAACTAGGTTTTGGACATTGTCGAATAGACATGGAAGCAAAAAATGAGGATTTCATAAGCGGGGTGAAAGAATGAGAAAATTTGGCATAGGGGGACAAAGAAGCAGAATTCAGAAAGGAACTCTGTTGTAAAATTTGAAGGTGATTGGGTGAAATCTGAGGAAGTTATGGAAAACCCTAAAAATAGACAAATGTGAGATTTCGGGCTTTGGGAAGTGGAATTGGGGATAGGGTCCTCAAGAATGAAATATGCAGAATGGGATGACAGCGGTTCCCCAAAAATTTCAAGGGAAACATAGTGAAAACAAGGGAGATATGGAGAAAAAACTGAATTTTATACTCTTTTTTTTACGACTGGAGCGGCTATGGCTAAGAAGGGATCTGAAACAGATAGATCTGCAGCGGCCCGGAAGGGAGCGGAAATAGGGGTATCTGAAACGGTGCTGAATGGATTGAAAATGGATGGATCTGGAACGGCTTTTAGAATGGATCTGAATGGATGGATTAGAAACGGCGTAGCAGTGATCGACAACAGTTCAGTTGAAAATAGATATGGACCCTAGGTATGTGTGGCTTCCTAACAGTTCAGGCGTTTCACTCGGCCACCAATGCTGTCTGAAGGCTTGCGTATTGGGGCAGCATCCCTCACTCCATCACTAAGGTAAAATTGATAACCGCTTTGCCACAAATGACAGCTCTTGGTTTACCTCATGGGTGGGAACTAGTCAATCAAGTAGGGGTTGTTGCCTTTTTCTATGGCAGGTCCTCTCAATGGGATAGCTACTTAGGGGTTGCTGTGGTACTCCTCACAATGAGTTTTAGGGCTTATGCCCAAGTACTTCCCACAGTTAAGCGGATAGGGATTGTTCCCAAATCCAAACCTGCAACAGATGTGAAAAAAAAATTTGGCAGAAATTTCACCCAGCGAGCCCAACAAAGTGCTCTGATACCAGATGTGAAGAACCTGCAATAATTAATTAATGCAAATACACGAGATATCAGAAATAATAGAACTTAGAATCACTTTTATATTGATCACGGGCCACTTCAAGGGCGCAACCTCCTTTGAGAAAGCTCAATACAATTAACTTCACGGTGCCTTCATAGGAATCAACACACACTTATATACTAAGTCTAGGTGCCAATACCATGTGTCAATACAAACCATGGGCCAATACAAAATATAGATCAACAATTATTATGGGTCAAAACCATGGGCCAATACGAACTATGGATCAACAAAACTATGGACGACTTACAAAGCATATGCGCCAACAACAATAACACAAACTATGGATCAACAAATACTATGGGATGACTTACAAAGCATATGCGTCCAACAACAATATACTAACAAAGTAAAGACATGGGTTCCTAACAATGAATATCTACATTCTTGCAGAAACTACTGGAGTGTGCTCCCTCTTGATCTTTGTTTCTTGGATTACCTATCCTTGAACTTATATCCATCCTCGATCACTATGCATGCTTACAAGTATCATTATTGTGATATCCTTGAGATCTCATACATAATCATACATTTATTAGTATATTCTCAATAGTATCAAAACACAATAATCTTAAGCATGTATAGTCATGATCATTTCAAACAGAAATAATAAGCATTAGTATTCAAGGACTCTTATGGTTAGTCATATCATAAATTAAAGTAAGAAACATAATATGCCTAAACCTGTGATTACTCAAACCTATACTTTCATGACTCTTCTGGTTAGTCATATCATCAATTAAGGTAAGAAACATAATATGCATACACCCATGATTATTCAAACCTATGAATAATCATTATCAATCATGCCATGTATACTTATATAAGAGATCCTATCATAAGGTAGGATTCTAACTTGATATAGGAAAAACATACCTGGATTAGTATGTTAGATAGTTATGTCTAACATACCCACATGATGTCTTCTTGTTCTCTTCAATGACTTGTGCTAGTAACCTGCATATCTCATAAGTTAACCATTATAGAACCAAGTTATACACACCTCGTAAATAGATCTTCTAATTGATCCATGACAATGGATGAATCTTTGTCTTCATGTCACCATGCTCACATGTTATTTAACTAGAACATGATTTGTCTTTCTTGGTGTACCTTTCATGTTAGCGGACAACATAAACCTCATACAACACCATAATGCATTAGTACAATCATAAGTGTCAATACCCTAATCAATGAATATCTTCTATCATGCATTTGTAATTTTATTAAGGTGATACGACAAGTCTAAATTTAATCAAGATTGTACTAACCGTAATAATATGAAGACAAACATACCATCAACTTAATCATGAACAAATCTCAAAACATACCCGGATAAGTCATACATGTCGAGATTGCTTGTAATCTTCTTATGTAAGACCTTAGCCTCATCTCCTTCTGAAACAGGAACTTCTTCACTTATGCAGGTGACCAATCCATTCTCTTCTAGGATTAACCTAATCCACTTGATTTGCAGAAATTGGATCTCGAGTTGGATTAGGGTTTGTCAGAGAAAACCTAAAAATTAAAACTTTGAATTTCAAACTTCTGAAAGGATAGAAAGATGCGCCTTTATGAGCTAGTCAACCTAGTATACTCAGAATTTGAAAACTGCAAAGTTTCACCCCTCAAAATTGCCTTTTAGTTTTTTGGATTCACTAGGGAGGACCCTGAATTAGGGTTTGAGTTTCCCATAGCTTCACCCAACCAAAAAGTTTGATTCAAAGCTCTAAGCTTCTATTTTTCTGAGTCGTTTCCAGCTGTGGTCACAGATTTCCAAAATTCCAACTATTGTAGAAGCCCTAATTTTCCATCTCTTCGATCAAAGTCCCAAACTGGGGTTTGATCAAGCCCGACCTTCTTTCCAACCAAAAAATATGATCTTGGTCTCTGAATTTCTATTTTGTTGAGTAGCATCCATCCGTGGTCTCCGATTACAAAAAATTCAAACTTTCTTCGAAACCTTAATTCTCGGAGCCATGAATGAAGGTGCTAAAAAATAATTATGTTTTGATAGAATTATGCACCTGATTGTTTCTGGTGTAACTCTGAACTTTCTGATCCACAGGGTATGAAAATTTTTCTTGTGGTATCCTGACTGTCATCTTTCCAACCCCACAGGTCTAACCTCAAATGGATTCTCTTAGAGAGAGTTATTCTAAGTGTCGCAATGTGACCTGTTTATGGGATAAAACAAAAGAGCGAACTTGTATGGCATACCACGTGTCACTTGTTCAGTTTCGACCTTTGAAAAAGATACCTAAGAAAGTACAGTCCATGCACTACCTATAAATTTTTAGAAAATTTCATTTGGAGCTTCCTAGCCCAAGTTATAACCTTTTTTCCTAGGTCACCTATTTATGACTCAAATATGGAAGAGGCCGAAACCCTAGACTGGACAGATCATAAAACACAAAGTACAACAAATTAGAAGTTTTCCTTTGGACACACGGTACATGGGGATCTGATCTTCGACCTGTAAAATTTTCAGATCCGAAAAATTCACCAAAATGGATTTATAGGGAAAGTGCTACGATGACTGGTTTTTGCTATATCAAGCCCTAGCATCGCAAGTGCAAGAAGTGTCATACATGCCATACCATCCCTTCTTTCAGGATAGCTCTAATACCATGTTAGATTTTCAGAATTTACTTTGATTTGATCTAGGATCTTAACTGAGAGAGAAACATGTACAACATATCTACAACATATCAATCATGGACACAATAATGCAAGCACACAAGAGACACGGAGTTTACTTGGGGAAAACCATAAAGGTGAAAAACCCGAATAACTTCCTCAGAGATAGATAGAGCAATGATGCAACCCAAGCATAAGAGATAGACATCTCCTAGCAGCAGCTTCTCCTCCTCCACAAGTGCGCCACTCTCCAAAGAGTGTGTGAGAGAATAGAATAATGAAATAGAGTGCCTCCCACACTCTATTTATACTTGACTTGACTTGCCTAATAACCTTTACTAGGTCGGCCTCAACTTAACCACATAACACAATGCTGACTGGGATGACACCCAATGGGGTGGTCCAATAACCCTTTGACTCACATGACTTATACATGGCCGACCTCGACAAGGTGGTCTAATAACCCATCAAGTATAAGTTACAACACTTACAATATAAATGACGACACTTCTGTATAGAGGAATAATAACATATCTATAGGAATACAAACACTTCTGTATAGAGGAATAATACCATCTCTATAGGAGTACAATATACATATATGAAATACATTCCGAAGTTACATATACATCAACATCCTTAGTGGATACCCAACCCACCTCAGGGGTGGTTTATTAGTTGAAAGAGTATAGGTTGGACAAAGACCTAAGGTTGGATTGAAAGTTGTCATCACTTAACCAGTTTCTTGGGCAGCTTCAAGATTCAAAGTTAAGTGTTTCTGTGGTATAAACTATGATGTTTCATGTATTATGCTTACGTGTTGATGCTAAAGTCTTTGAATGAATGTTGTATGAATTGGATCAATAGATAGACTGTGTGTAAGCTTGAGTAGAAGGATGAGTTCATGTGGATTACTTCATTCATTTGCATAAGTTTAGTGCATTATAAATCTTGCAGGGGATAGATGTATTGGTTAGACCTAGTTCCATGCATCTTATGTATGGTTAGGCTTGTCATGCCCTAGATTAATGAATGGATGATTTCATGAACTTGCTCATCAAGAGGATAGGCATAAACCTGGGTATGAGGTTTAATGCATGATTGAATTCTTTATCATTTACAAGAATGATATGTGTTTATAACCCTACAAGTTGTGATAGGTAACAAGCTCAGTTTTATTATATATGTTTTTTATGCATTGCATTCACCCTTAAAGGGGATGGTTTGAATTCACCTAGTCTTGGAAAAAGGAGGGTATATTCCCTAATGTGTTTCAAACCCCCTCTTTGGGTCAAGTGAAGGTAGAAGTCATGGTGGAAAGGAGGCAGAATCCCTGGTAGAAGGACAAAGACAATTAGGTGGTATTATGAATGGAAATTCAGTTGGAAAATTAGCATAGTTAGAGTGTTCATATGGAGTGGGGATTTGCATCATTGGATAGATCTCTCCAATAGATTTCCAACAGTATCAGCCTTGCCAAATTTGGATTAAGGATGAAGGAGTTATGCCCTGGAAAGTTTGCAGAAGCAGACGAGGTGCTTCCGTAGTTCCGCATCTGCAATGCGGTTTGTGGATTGCGGACGTTGGAAAATAATGTTGGATTTGGACTTCCGCATTTCCAAGTTCCGCAATGGGGAATTGCGGAATACGGAAGGGGGAAAATATCCGGGAATTGGAATTGGAATTCCGCATTCTCGCATTCCGCAATGCGAAAGGAGAAATTTTTCGGAGGATTGAATTTGAGCTTCTGCATTCCCGCATTCCGCAATGTGGATTGCGGAATGCAAAAAGAGAAATTGTGGGAAGGATGATTTTGGGGATTCCACTTTCTGAATCCCGCAATGCGGAATGTGGATTGCAGATTGACAACCATTACGGCTGTGTGTAAAATTGGAAGACAAAGAAGAAAAAGAAATGTACCAGAGGGTCTCCCATGGCCTCTGAATTCCACCAGGGAGGTTAGGAAATGTGACAAAGTGGTATCAGAGCTTCAGTTACAGTACTGGGGATGCTTGGGACAAACCGTGGAAGAAATTGCATGCAGAGAAGCGCCCATGGCACCATTTTAACCTAAAAGAATTCTTATTTATTAACTGTTCAATGAATGATTTCCAGATTGTATGGATGTTTCAAGTTCTATGCATAGCTACACTGTCTAACAAACATTTATATCATGCATAGTGATTGCAACAGGTTATAGTTGAATCGTACAACAAGGCCATGTGTAGGAAAGAAAGAATGGTGACCATTAATGATGCACATGATCCCTATGAGCCTGAAGAAGATGTGCTAGGGGAAACGTGCAGGAAGAGCACGTTGAAACAATGTCCAATGGAAGAAGGGAGCAAGTAACTCCCTGGAACTTGGTTGAGACAATGGTAAGTTTTAATGAGAGGCTAATAAAGGATTAGCAAGAGCAACACCAGCTCAATGTAGCCATTCTGCAAAGCCTTACTGATATGCATCAAAAGGTAAATATGGGGTTCAATCCAAGTACTATGGGAAGAGAATAAAGGAATGAAAATAGTCACTCTAGAGTCTGTTCTAGGCAGAGGACTCCAAGCCATAGAAGGGGTTCTATGAGCAGAAGGCACGCAACACCCTCTTCAAGATCTCTTTCTAGAAGGTGAGGACACTCCACAGACTCTCAAAGGAGTTCAAGGCACACTTATAACAGGATTGAGAGAAAAAGGAGGTCCAGAGGGATCCCACAAGGATAATTTAGGAAATCAATACCGCCTACCTTTGACAGAGAAAGAAAGACAGGCCAAGAGGTAGAGGCATGGCTACATGGAATGAAAACGTACTTCAAAATGCATGATTATTCAAAAAGTGAGAAATCCAAGGTTTCCATTTACAATCTGAAAGGAAGAGCTTCCATTTGGTGGGAACATATCATAAAAGTGAAGAGAACCAGTGAAAAAAGGATCAGCTGGGAGCGGTTTAAAAGATACTTCAAGAAAAAATACCTATTATCTAGGTATTATGATAGCAAGATAAAGGATTTCAATGAACTCAGGTTGGGGCAGAATTCCATGGAGGAGCATGTTCATAAATTCTTGGAATTGTTGAGGTATGTTGACTACATCAAGGATGAAAGAGTGAAGATTGAATGTTTCCTTAGAAGCCTACCATATAATTTCAGAGATAGGATTGAGTTTGTCCATCCACCAAGTTTGGATGAAGCCATTAGAATGGACATGCACTATTATGAGCAGAATAAAGGAAAGTCAGAAACTCAGCCATCATGGAAGGGAAATCCCAAAGGAAAGTTTGAACCAATGAATAGTGGCTTCAAGACACCATTCAGAAATTAGTCCAGAACCTTTTCACAGGGACATCAAGCAAGAAGTGGATTCAAACCAGCTGTAGAAACAAAGAAAACATCAAAAGGGCCACTTTAGTGTTGGGGATGTGGAGACAACCACATGCTTAGAGATTGTCCAAATTGAAGGGAGAATCCTTGAATCTTGCACAACCTAGGAGAAGAAACCACAATAGAAGATATGGCCAGAGAAGCAACACTAGATGATCACCAAGCAAACCACCAATCAACAGTGGTAGAAGTTGAAGGTAAGATTCCTAAGCAATATATTTCTGTTTTAATTGACCTAGGATCTACTCATAGTTATGTGTCCCCTAAGGTGGTTGAAAGTTGTTATGTTAGTAAAGTGAAGCATAGTAAGTGTTGGTTAGTCCAATTAGCCACTGGAACTAAGAGGAAGGTGAGTGAAGTAGTGGTGGAGTGCCTCATAGAGATGAATGGACTTCTCACCAAGGTGAACTTGAATGTCTTACCATTAGGATCTTATGGTACTCTCATAGGTATGGACTAGTTGGAAAGACACATAACCAAACTTGATTTCTGTAAGAAGGTACTTGAGTGCATTGATGATGAAGGAAGACCAAGGTTGGTGAAAGGAATTCCAAAGCAAGTTTCAGTAAGGCAGATTTCATTCTTACAGTTGAGAAAGTTCTATAAAAAGGGATGCTAATTATATGTTGTGCATATATCATATTCAACAGAAGATAAAGGACCAATGTTAGAATACTTTCAACTATTACAGGAGTTCCAGGATGTATTCCCAGATGAAGTGCCATGACTACCACCCAAGAGAGACATTGATTTATCCATTAATCTTGTTCCAGAGGCAACACCAAGTTCCAAAGCTCCTTATAGAATGAGCGCACCTGAGCTAATAGAATTGAAGATGCAACTACAAGAATTAATGGACAAAGAATATATCATACCAAGTGTATCTCCTTGGGGTGCACCTTGTTATTTGTTAGTAAGAAGGATGGAACTTTGAGACTATGTATAGATGGCAGGCAGCTAAACAAGGTAACAATCAAGAACAAGAATCCATTGCCAAGAATTGATGACTTGTTTGATCAGATGAAGGAAGCTAAGGTATTTTCCAAGATTGACTTGAGTTCTGACTACCATCAAGTGATGATAAAGGATGAAGACATTCACAAAACAACTTTCAGAACTAGATATGGCCACTATGAGTTCATTGTGGTGCCATTTGCTCTCACCAATGCACCTGCTACTTTCATGTGTCTCATGAATAGTGTCTTCAACAAATATTTCGATAAGTTTGTGATTGTGTTCTTGGATGACATACTTGTGTATTAAAATAATGAAGAAGAACATAATGAACATTTGAGAATGGTGTTGCAAGTCCTTAGAGCACACCAGTTGTATGCAAAGCTGAGTAAGTGTGATTTCTATCAACATAAGGTACAATATTTGGGTCATATTATTTCAGCAGAAGGTATTGCAGTAGATCCAAAGAAGATTGAGGGCATAATGGATTGGCCTACTCGAAAGAATGTTGTAGATGTTAGATCTTTTATGGCTCTTGCAGGTTACTACAGAAGGTTCAATGAAGGCTTCTCCAAGATAGCTCACCGAATTACATCATTTCAGAGGAAGGAATTCAAATTTATATGGTATTAAAAATGTGAAAGAAGCTTTCAATAGTTAAAATAATTACTTACTAGTGCTCCCCCTAAAGATTGCAATTCCAAATAAAGACTTTGTGGTGTGCACAAATTCTTGCATTGAAGGGATGGGTGGAGTTCTCATGCAAGAAGGGTTTGTAATTGTCTATGAGTCAAGGAAGTTCAAAGAGCATGAAAGGAACTATGCTACACATGACTTAGAGCTAGCATCCATAGTGCATGCTCTCAAGAGATGGAGACATTACCTTTTGGGGAGAAGATTTGAACTCAGGACTAATCACATGAGTTTAAATTATCTATTTGACCAACAAAATTTGAATGCTAAACAAACTAGATGGATGGAATTTCTTTGTGAGTTTGATTTGGAGATTTAGCATGGCAAAGGTAAATATAATAAGCTTGTTGATGCACTCAACATAGAATTTCGTATTGCAGCAATGAGTGTTTGTAAATCAGATTTGAAGGAAAGGATCCTTGAAGTTCAAGCTATTGATGAAGCTTACCTCCAAATCAAAGAGAAGTTGCAACAAGGTAATGTGGATGACAAGTCTGCAAGATATCAGATTGAAGAAGATGATGTTCTTATGTATGAAGATACCATACAGTACATTCCAAATTGTGCAGAATTGAAGCAGCTTGTGTTGGGTGAGATACACCAAAGGCCATATTCTAGCCACCCAGGATATCAAAAAACTATAACAACAGCAAGGAAACAATACTTTTGGCATGAAATGAAGGACATAACAGAATATATTTCTAGGTGTCAAAAGTGTCAGTAGGTCAAGGCAGAGCACCAACATCCAGCAGGATTGTTGCAGCCATTTCCCATTCTAGAGTGGAAGTAGGAAGTGATCTCTATAGATTTTATAATAGGTCTTCCCATGAATGTAAGGAAGCATGATTCCATTATGGTTGTGGTGGAAAATATATCAAAATAATCTCACTTTATCGCAGTTAAGTCTACTCACAAGACAAATGATATTGCAAATATCTTCATGAAAGAGATATTCAGGTTGCATGGATTGCCCAAGGCAATAATTTCAGACTGGGATACAAAATTCACTTCCAAATTTTGGAAAGGATTGTTTCAGGAATTGGGAACTAGATTGAATTTTAGTATAGCCTATCATCCTCAAACAGATGGTCAGATTGAGAGAGTAATTCAGATTCTTGAAGACATGTTAAGGATGTATGTGATGGATAAGCCATCCAAGTGGGAAGACTACCTACACTTGGTAGAATTTTCCTACACCAATGGATATCAAGAATCATTGAAAATGAGCCCTTTTGAAGTCTTGTATGGTAGAGGATGCAGAAATCTAGTGAGTTGGGACAACCTAGTGAACAGGGTAGTGCTTGGACCATAAATGATTGAATAGATGGAGTAAGAAGTTGTCAAGATCAAGCAGAATTTGAAGGAAACTCAGGACAGGAAGAAGAGTTATGTATATTTGAAGAGAGTGCACAACTAATTCTAGATTGGGGATCATGTTTACTTGAGAGTGAGACCAGGGAAGAGTTCCATGAAGTTGGGAAGTTGTGCCAAGTTGGTACCCAGATATTGTGGACCATTTGAAGTCCTCGACAGGATAGGACCAGTTGCATATAGGATTTCATTTACTTCTAACGTGAGAGCTCATAATGTTTTCCATGTCTCTTTACTTAAGAAATATGTACATGATCCTAATCACATAATTGATTGGCATGTTATACAGGTGGAACCCAAGTGAGAGTTCCAAATGGAGCTTGTGTGCATTCTCGACAAGAAAGTTACATTGCTCCGGAAGCGATCCATCGGGCAGGTAAAGGTGCAATGGAAGCACCTTAGTCTAGAAGAGGCTACATGGGAGTTTGAGGATGCCATGAGAGAGGCATTCCCATTTTTGTTCAGTTTTGAGAAAACCAAGGACAGTGTTGTTGTAAGGGGGAGGAAGTTGTAATACCCATACCATGCCTTATTATTTAGTGGCATCAATCTAAATATTGTGCATATGCAATGTGTGTTTTCCCTAGTGTGGAGCTCAATGCCAAGGACCCAATAGTGGATGCTTAAGGTTTTTTTTGCATAGGAAAGTATTTGACATTTGAACTATTCATGTGCTACTAAGCCATGAGATATTGTAGTTGATGTAAATATTTAATATTGCAATGAAATACACTGAAAAACTGGCTAAGTGAGGCAACTAATGAGAAGGGGCTATGATATCCACTAAGGAAAGGTGAGGGGGTTATGGGATGGGAACCCATGCTTCCACTTGTACAGGAGAAACCAATTTGACTCCCCATAATTACATGGAATTTGGTTACAGAAGGTGGGGAAGGAAGGTCGGTGCAAGAATGGGATGGGGAATAAAATGACCTTGAGATCCGAAAGTGGGGTTCTGCCTATTCTCCCTTAAAGCATTCGATCACCTGGGAACCCAAGAACCCTATTTGGCTATGCGATGGTGAACCATAACTTCATACTCATCATGAAATGCACAGCCCAACTGTGAAATAGAGAAGGAAAATGTGATTTCTGTGTGAGCCAAAATTGCAGAGCCGAATGCCATATAAACCCTACGTGAATGCATTATTTGTTGATAAAATCTTTAAAAGAAAAACCTAAGGCGAATTACTGAGCGTTAGCATCTCAAGGAATCCATGGGAGGATTGGAATCTGCGGGAAGAGAGTCGAGTTGCATGATAGAGCTTAGTGCGCAACCCTGTGAAGAGCCCAACTCGTTTAACAGAGATAGAAGGCCATATTTAGGGTTGAAATGCTTGATAAACCCAGTGAAGGTTGTAATCTCATAGAACTAGCAGTTGGGCCTTTCTATGCCCACCCTGAATAACACTGGAAGGGAAGGAGCCTTGAGGGATTGTGCAACAGAGAAGAGGGCCTTCCTTGTGTTGGGTGAGGTAGATAATGTGGGTCCCATATCTGCTGAGTGTTGAGATGTCTGTAGCCCTATGGTTGAGCTCACTAGCTTAGCACCATCCTCCTTGTTGCTTTAGCATTGGATTGGACCTTAACCGTTAGAGAACCTGGTTATACTCCTTAGTGGATACCTATCCCAACTCAACGGTGGTCTCTCATCTGAAAGAGTATAGGCTGGACAAAGACCTAAGGTTGGGTGGAAATTTGTCCTCACTTAGCCAATTGCTTGGGGAAGCTTCAAGATTCAAAGATAATTGTTTCTGTTGTATGAACTATGATGTTTCATGTATTATGGTTATGTGTTGATGCTCAAGTTGTTTAATGAATGTTGTATGAATTGGATCAATAGATAGACTGCATGTAAGCCTGAGTAGAAGGTTGAGTTCATGTGGAGTACTCCATTCATTTGCATGAGTTTAATGCATTATAAATCTTGAAAGGGATAGATGTATTTATTAGACCTAGTTTCATGCACCTTATGTATGGTTATACTTGTCATGCCCTAGATTAATGAATGGATGATTTCATGAACTTCCTCACTAGGAGGATAGGAATAAACATATTTATGAGGTTGAATGCTTTATCATTTACAAGAATGATATGTGTTGCTAACCCTGCAGGCTGTGATAGGTAACTAGCTCAGTTTTATTATATATGTTATTTATGCATTGCATTCAACATTAAAGGGGATGGCTTGAATTCGCCTAATCTTGGAGAAGGAAGGGGATAGTCCCTGATGTGTTTCGGACCCCCTCTGTGGGTCAAGTGAGGGGAGAAGTCATGGCAGGAAGGAGGCAGAATCCCTCGTAGAAGGACAAACACACTTAGGTGGGATTATGAACAGAAACTCAGTTGGAAACTTGGCATAGTTAGAGTGCTCATATGGATTGGGTATTTGAACCATTGGATATATCTCTCTAAGAGATTTCCAACGGTACCACCCTTGCCCAATTTGGATTAAGGATGAAGGAGTTATGCCCCTGGAAATTTTGCAAGAGCAGAGGAGGTGCTTCCGCAGTTTTGCATCCGCAATGCGGATTGCGGACGTTGGAAAATAACGTTGGATTTAGAATTCCACATTTCCGAGTTCCACAATGTGGAATTGCAAAATGCGGAAGGGGGAAAATATCTAGGAATTGGAATTGGACTTCCGCATTCCTACATTCCTCAATGCGGATTGCGGAATGCTGAAGGAGAAATTTTCTAGAGGATTGAATTTGGGCTTCCGCATTCCCACATTCCACAATGCAGATTGTGGAGCGCAAAAAGAGAAATTGTTAGAAGGCTTATTTTGGGGATTCCGCATTCTGAATCCCAAAATGCGGATTGTGGATGGATGGCCAGTGCGGCTGTGTGTAAAATTGAAAGACAAAGAAGAAAAACAAATGTACCAAAAGGTCTCCCATGGCCTTTGAATAGCACCAGGGAGTTTAGGGAACATGACAATATACTAGGTAATAGCTCTATCTCTGAACATGGTCTCCAACTACGCAATATTGGTATCCTCATCTGTGATGTTATTCATTAACCATATCACCTTGCAAGTAAACTAATTTTGCTATGCATCCTCTTTCCCTATCCCATCAAAGGCAAGAAGTCTCAATGTAAAATCTTATGTATTCGCCATTTTTGTAGGTATAGGAGAACCACTCCCTGTGTTTGAAACTAGTGTGTTGGAACAACACTACTATTTCTTGGACTCAGTTAATATGGGTTATTATGCTGGGTAGGACTAGCTTCTATTCCTCTAACTTCTGCTTTAGAACTTGCTTCCCACACAAACTCAAGTAATAATTGGTCTTCTTGATTTGATGAAGGGCATTGGTAGGTAGGGCCAAAGTGTGGGTTACTTCTTGGTGAATTTATTCTCATAATATTGAATCCAATGGAGCTCACATCTAGCTTTGTAGTCTCTTTTGCAATCATACAAGTGCCTCTATTCATATGTGCTTCCTCTTCTTTCACATCTTGATTTTTTCCTCTTGTTTGCTTTAGGGGTGTGGTATCACTATTCTCGTCGGAGCTCTCACTTTCTTCTATTCCATGCCTCTTGGTATGTCTCTCTCCATATGAGCATTCTTATTTCCCATCCTTTGCACACCCTTCTATCACAAAGGACCCTTATGCACACTTTCGTCGTGCAGTTCCATCTCTAGCATTCTTCTTTCCTCTCTGATCTACATTATCTTTCCCTGTCGGCTACTTTTCTTGTTTCTTTCTTCTAATTTGCTACTTTATCTCATCCCTTCTTGCATGTCTTGTCTCCCTCTAGAGTCTCTACTCTTCTAGATCCATATTTGCACCTAGATATTATGCCAATTCTTCATACCCCACCCCCACAACGTAGGGATTACGCTTCCATGATATCAACGTTCATTGTCATTAGCCCCTTCCCAACAAGCAAAATCTTTACCTACAGTAGAATCTACACCAAGAATATCTTTCTTGGGCCCTCTTCAAATCTTGCTTCTGCGTGGCTATAGGATTCACTACAACTTATGGAAAACTCTACAATATACCCTTCTTTCACGAACAAGAACAAAAAATAAACATCTCTAGACCATCTATTATTTAGATCTTTCAATTGTTGGAGCTTTTCATCAATCCATACTATTGGCCAATGTGTTCTCTAGGTGTTATTTATATCAGATTGCATCTTTGTCAATTCATATAAGAAAATAGGAAGCTCACAAAAGAAAATTTCATGCAAATCTAAATAAAGATACATGTCTTTCCAATTTTGGGGTGAGATCTGGAGTCCTCTACTCTCTTTTTGCTCGAACTCGTCCTCCTTTCCTTCCAACCATTGTTTGATCTCGTCTTTAGTGGGATTCCACCTCATTACTTAATACTCCCTTCACTATCCTCGTTTGGCCCCAACAATAGAACCATTGTTAGTTATTTGATTTAGTTAGAACTAGGGTTCGGCATATGTAACCAACAAAACCCGACATGTGTCGACATTTTCAATACTCTACAATCATAGTAAGGTCTCACCCGAGACAAGCAAAGGAAATTATACAAAGACCTAAATCAGGGACGTGCATGGTAGGATAGATTCTCTTTCTTCGGTATTGTATTCATTCCTTACTTAACCATGTTATTTAACCATCAACAAATTAATATGCATCTATTAAACTACAAAGGATTCAACATACATCCATTCATCAAGAAACTATGTAAAGCGAATATGAGACAATTGTTGTATTATATTACTGGAAAAAACTAGCTACAATTCATTACTACAAACTCAACTCAATAGGTTTATAATCCTTCATCGGTACAATATAGTATGGAAAAACACCATAGTATAAATAGTGCCAAACTGCATAAAAAAACCCACATAACAACATCAACCAACATAGATCCAACAACCAACCCAACCCTTTACAAAGTAGGCATTTTATAGGCTAAGGTTCTAACAAATGTAGTATTGTTGGTGGCATGCAGTCTCTAACTAAACTCATGGTGCAACTCTAAATGTCTTTTGTTGGCGCACAACTACTTCTAACTATCTGGCTCGGCATGCTGATCCAAAATTTGGGCACCACCATGGAGATGTTGCCACGTTACATAACATAATATTTCCATGTCAACTCATAACTTATCAAATATAAAAGAAATCAAAGACATTCATGTCAGATCATAAAATAAGATAAAATTAAAACCATCATAGATCCACCATAGATCATTCTTAAACTTGGATCTATTACGCACCGAGAGAGATCCAATTTCTTGAGGTGTAAGCTTTTTCTTGATGTGTAAAAATATTAAGATAAAAAAATTTACACCTCAAGTAATTGGATCCCTCTCTGTGCTTAGTAGATCTATGTTTAAGATGGATCTATATTGATTCCTAGATGATGTAGAGTTGACAGATTGGCATGCAGAGGGTTGAGGAACATGAGGTTTCCAATCAATTCCCTTTACCCAAGGTGAAGGAGGCATGTAATATCGATCATCATTATGAACATGTAAGTCTTGTGGCATCTCCACTATGCTAGGATGTGGTTGTAATTTAGTCTGCCAATACAAATGAGGGGGTTGTATAGCTTGAGGAGTATCTCCGAGAAATAGATGTCCAATTTGGGCTAGTTGGGAAAATTATTCAAAATCGACATTGAAGTGGAGAGATAATCTTATCCTCTTCCTTCTCCCTTCCTACCATGCATGGTGTTCCCTATTTCCTCTACCTCTTTGGATCTCTTGGATCCTCGTTTGTGGAAACTCATCTAAACAACAACCATATTATATTACAAGTTTAACTTAATAATATATAAAAATATATATTGATGATAACTTACTCACATGCCTCAAAATATAACAAACCAGTTTCAAAACTGTCGAGCAATCAGTGATATCATTCATCAAATACTCTCTCTTTTGTAATTGAACGAAGACATTAAATATTAAAATCAAATTGAATTACATAACTAGCAGGTAAATGAACTATGGAGATTAACAAAAGAGGAATAGATCATTGTCAAGATGAATGTTAAATTTTGAGCATTAATTCATTATACTCTAGGATCTTTGCTGAGAGAATAACATATACAGTATATCAATGCATGACAATCACAATATGAAAAGCATCACAAGAATCAAAAGCATAAGAGACAAGAGACACAAAGTTTCCTTGGGGAAAACCCTAAGGTGAAAAACCCCACAACTTCTTCAGAGATAGAGAGAGCAATGGCTCAACCAAAATACAACCAAATAACACTGAGATAGTCTCCTAGCAGATGATCCTCCTCCTCCTCACTAGTGCGCCACTTTTGAGAGTGAGAGTGAGTTACTTTTTCCGAGTGTATAAAATAGAGATCTCCGATCTCTATTTATACTAACCTTTTTGCCCAGTGACCTTATCGGGCCGACTTGTCTATCTAGATACATCCACATTATATTATATATAATTCAGGGCTGACCCCACATGGTGGTCTAATAACCCATCGGCAAGTACACACACTTGCGACCCTTGTCAATCCACACTTCCTTATAGAGGAATAACACCTCTCTTATAAGGGTACAATAAATATATATAAAATACACAGATGAAATACATTCCGAAGTTACATATACATCAACACTCCCTCTTAACTAGGAAGGTATTTCTCGACACAGATCTGCTAGACAAGTCTTCTTCTCTGGATCGTCGTCATCGATGCATCGTCATCATCATCGTCACTACTGCTGCTATCTCAACCAATCTCTGACTCTACTCGTCATAGGAAGTTCTATAGAGCCAGTCCTTTTTCATACTAGATGTAGGCCCACGACCTGTAGGTCTTCATCATCACTAGCCATATTGTGGAATTCTCAGGACTCATTACGTGTGTCACAAAACCTGGCTGCAGCATCCCAGGCTATTACGAGCACATAGCTCTACCTGTAGGATCTCCTAGGAGCACATTACATGTGACCCATCACAAAACCTCGCTGAAGCATCCCAGGCTGTTACGAGCACATGGCTCTACCTGTCGGATCTCCCAGGAGCACATTATATGTGATCTCACTACAAAACCTGGCTGAAGCATCCCAGGCTGTTACGAGCACACAGCTATACCTGTCGGATCTCCCAGGAGCACATTACATGTGGTCCACCACAAAACCTGGCTGAAGCATCTGAGGCCTTTTTCATCCTGTCCAGATCTCCCAGGATCAAATTACATGTGGTCATGGCAAAACCTGGATGAAGCATCTGAGGCCTTTTCAATCCTGTCTAGATCTCCCAGGAGCAAATTACATGCCATAGGACAAAACCTCGAAAGAGCATCTGCCAGATATCCCAGGGAAACGAATTACATGCCATAGGAAAAACCTCAAAAGACTATCTGTAGATCTCCCAGGGCCAAATTATATGTCCTCTCAGAGCAAAACCTCGAAAGAGCATTTTCCAGATATCCCAGGGCACCGAATTACATGCCATAGGAAAAACCTCGAAAGACTATCTGCAAATCTCCCAGGGCAACAAATTATATGCTCATCTGCACAACCTGTTCCATGGCCACAGAGTATCATCTGATACTCACCATACATCATCCTGATGTACACATGATCATCCTGATCATCATCACTGCAACATCCTGCTGCATGTTATCTGGAGAAGCTCGTCATCCACGATCATCCTGATCATACAATGCATCCATCTGATGCACACCAAGTATCTACCTGATACATATCAACATATACAATGTATGTACCTAATACATACATAGATACATGATCCACACAATGTATCCATCAGCATACATGATCTACATGATCATACAAAGATACATGATCCACACAATGTATCCAACTGATCATATCCAACATCGAACATGATGCATATACAAAATACATACACATGATCCAACCGATCATATCCAGCATCCAACATGATGCGTACATACATATAAATGATCCAACTGATCATATCCAGCATCCAACATGATGCATACATACATACATAAAAGTGATCCAACTGATCATATCAAGCAGAAACCAGAACATCATCCTGATGCTCATCATCCAGCGCTTACATCCACAGCCATGTGAAGGGTCCCCCTTCCAACATGCTTGGACTGGCTTCAACAAATGTGTCCATCACTTCCTCCTTGAAGTGTCCTCGATCTGAAGCACGCCAAGCCTCTCTCTGAAGTACTCGAACTTCACCGTGGCTAGTGGCTTTGTCAGCAAATCTGCAATCTGCTCGTCCGTCGCAACATACAAGAGCTTCACAGCTCCTCTCTGCACCATATCCTTGATATAGTGATATTTGATCTCTATGTGTTTCGACCTGTCATGAAACACTAGGTTCTTGGACAGCTTTACACAACTCTGGTTATCACAGAAGATACCAGTAGCATCCAACGGGAGATCAAATAAATCAGACAGTAGCTTCCGTAGCCATCAGGCTGCAACATACTCTGCCTCAGCTGTACTCAGTGCTACGCAGGACTGCTTCCTGCTAAACCATGAGATCACACCTGATCCCATACTGAAGCAGCACCTAGATGTGCTCTTCCTATTTGCAACACTGCCAGCCCAATCTGAATCAACATAACCCTGTAGGTTAAACTTTTGATTCGCTTCATACTTGAGCCCATAATCCACTGTACCCTTCAGGTACCTCAGAACATGCTTGACAAAAACCAGGTGAACACTCCTTGGATCCGTCAGGAACTAACTCAATGTGTTCACAACAAAGCAAATGTCTGGTCTCGTGTTCGTCAGGTACATCAAGGACCCAATCATATGACGATGCATAGAGACATCAACCGGCTCAGATGAAGCATCACAAAGAAGCTTCAGATTCGATGTCATAGGTGTGGCCATGGCCTTGCAATCCATCATCCCAAATCTCTTCATGATATCTACTGTGTACTTCCCTTGACCAAGGAAGATCCCACCTGCACTCTGCCACACCTCCATCCCTAGGAAATAGTGCATCATTCCCAAATCTTTCATATCGAATTCAGCAGCAAGCTTCCTCTTAGTATCTGCAATCAGTCTGTCATCTCCTGTTACAAATAAGTCATCCACATATAGGAGTAGAATCACAGGATCCTCAACCTTATAGTAAAGGTTAGAATCTGCTTTACTCTTGGTAAAGCCCAAACTAGATAGGAAACTGTCCATCCTACCATACCAAGTTCTGGGAGCTTGCTTCAAGCCATACAAGGCTTTCTTCAATCTGCATACACATGTGACTCCCTGTCAAGTCTTGGGACTGCATCCCAAATATCTTCTTCATGATCGATGGATCATGGCATTCCATTTCTTCATCCCAAATCCTGGGAACTTCAATAGCTTCAATATCTTCAATAGATATCTTTGTTGCTGGAACAAATGTTGTAGTCCTTTTGTAGGTGAAGATATACGGTCTTTCCTACAAAACAAGTTAAATTGCATGATTAGAACCATCTCATAATTTTCAGAACAAATTCTTTACACATAAATAAATATGTCATGCAGTCATGCAGTTATCTTAGCCAATGCTTCAATACAATATTTATCCATGTTCCACAACTTTCTAGATGCCTTCCAGTCTCTACCAGAACATTGTTAAGAGTTTGCACTACTCACAACATGTCAGCAAAGAGGTTTCATTCTAGATAAGTATCACTGGAATGTTGTACAGTGCCATAGGCCACTTACCCATCACATGCATATTAGTAGTATACTGTTCATTAATGCAATCATTAAAATATGCACAATACATCTCCTAAGTCTAGGAACATAAGCATAATATTATTTAAACAAACAAAATAGGCAAGAAATGATAATTGAAATACTTATCTTTATTTGTTTGTTGGGTGGACTCCCTCTGAGTTTTTTTTGCTTCCTGGCACGAGTTGCTGAAGTAGCTTCTTCTACACCTTTCTGTTGTGGAATGTAGAAAGATGGTCAACTCCCTCTAAAAATATGCATCCTTGCAGGAGCTGCTGGAGTGTGCTCCCTCTTGATCTTTGCTTCCTGGATTACCTGTCTTTGAACTTATATTCATCCTTGCTGACATCAATCTCCTTGAACCCAGAAAAGACCTCTTCTGTTGTCTTGATGTCCAATATCTTGTGGGGTGTTCTGTTCTGCACATATACAGTTGTTCTAGCTACTTCTGCCCATAGATGCATAGGTAGATCCTGGTCATGCAGCATTGCCCTTGCTGCTTCCATGATAGTTCTGATTTTCCTTTCTACAAATCCATTCTGTTGAGGATTATAAGGAGCATTCAACTCCCTCTTAATCCCTAAATCACTACAAAGCTTCTTGAAGTCACTTGAGGTGAATTCTCTACCATTGTCGGATCTGAATGTTTTGATCTTCTTGTCAGTTTGATTCTCCATCAAGGTTTTGAATTCCTTGAACTTATCAAACACCTCATCTTTGTTCTTCAAGAAGTATACCCAAGTCTTCCTGGAGAAGTCATCAATAAATGAGACATAGTAAACATACCCACTTAGAGAACTGGATGACCTAGGACCACATACATCTGAGTGGATGATTTCTAGGATGTCTTTTTCCTTGCATTCACTGCTTGGGAAAGCCTTCTTAATGTTCTTACCTTTTGCACATCCTTTGCAAACACCTTCATGTTTGGTCTTGATTTTAGGAAGACCCTCTACTGCCTTTCTTGCAATTGTAAGTGCTCTATAGTGCATATGAGCAAGTCTTCTATGCCAAAGTTCACTTGTCTCCATGGATTCATGCACCATGGCATGTTCAGGTTGTCCCTTCAATTTATACAAACCTCCCTCTTGCTCTCCAATCACTACTTCATCATCTATGTTCTTTCCCTTTGGCCACATTAGGACTTGGCCATCCATGAATGCAAACCTCATACCTTTTGCATCCAATGCAGAGATGGAGAGTAAGTTCTTCTTGAGCCCAGGTACATAAAGAACTTCTTTCATCTTCAAAGATTTTCCAGAATCTAGGTTGTAGGAGGCTTCACCACTTCCTTTGATTGTGTATTGATAATCATCCCCAAGTTTCACCTTATGGGGTGATTCATGTTCTGATAGGTTCACAAAAGATTCCTTAAACCTAGTCATGTGTTTGGAAGCCCCACTATCAATCAACCAATCATTACAACCATGGGAGATGGTACCTGTGAGAGCAGATATCAGAACATACTCTTCTTCACTTGATGAGTCATTATCACTATCACTTTCTTCCCTAGCTTTCTTCTTTGAGGGTTCATCATCTTCGGCAGCATGAGCATGAAACCTTCTTTTGCTACCCTTCTTCTTCTTATTGGAGATATTGTTGTCCTTCTTGTTCTGGGGACAATTTATGGCAATATGTCATTTCTCATTATAGGTGAAGCATATTCTTCTTTCTTTGAAGTGATGTGAAGATTTCTTGGAGTGAGATGGCTCTCTCTTGAACTTTCCTTTCTTGGTGTGAGCTGTGAGAGCTTGATCTTCATTCCCCATCTTCTCTTCTCGTGCCACAAGCCTTGCTTCTCCTTGTGAGCATTCTTCCCGTAGTCTACTGAAAGAGATCAACTTCTTCCTTGCACAAATTCCTTGGATAAAGGAATCCCATGACCTGGGTAGGCCATTTAGAGTGGTCATCACCACTTCACCATTCTCCACCATTTCTTCCACTGCTTCTAGTTGTTCCTTGATCTGGGTGACCCTTGAAAAATAGGATTGAATGGTTTCTCCATTCTGAAACTTTACTCCTTTCAATTGGTTCCGCAGGGTCATCTTCCGATTTATGTTCTTCCCTTCAAATAGCTTGGTTAAAGAGTCAAACATCTCTTTGGGTGTCTTAAGAGAAGACACATGGGGTATGAGATGATCTTTGATAGAATCAACAATGATTCTTTTTGCCTTGACCAAGTTCTTTTTATGCAATGCCTTGGCCTCTTCATCCTCTAGGATAGGGATGTCTTCTTTCACATATGAGTCCAACTCATTCTCTTCCAAGATTAACCCAATCCTATACTTCCAGGCTTGGAAGTTATCAACCCCCTCAAGCTTATCCTCAAGCTTGGTGTGGAGAGACATCTTAAATAGTAATTCAAATGGAAATAGAAAAGATTTAGGTCTTACCACTTGAAATGCTGAAAACTGGATCTGGTCCCGGATTAAGGTTTGTCAGAGAAACCCTAAAAATTCAAAATGTGAATTTCAAATTTCTGAAAGGATAGAAAGATGCGCTTTGATGAGCTGATCAGCCTGGTGCATTCAGAATTTGAGATCAACAAAGTTTTTCCCTTCAGAATTTCCTTTTTGTCCTCCCGGGTTCACTAGGGAGATCCCTGAATTAGGGTTTGAGTTTCCTGGAGATCTACCCAGCCAAAAATCTAGATCCAAAGCTTTAAACTTCGATTTTTGCAAGGCGCTTCTATCTGTGCCTTCAGATTCCAGAAATTCCTATTTTTGTGGAAACCCTAATTTTTAGGGCCAAATCTTAAAATGCTTGGAATTGAATTCTGATTGGACAGATAGATGCGCCTTGATGAGTAGAGTCAATCTACTATACTGATTTTCAAAAATCTGTGGAGAGAAACCCAATAAACAAGGGACTCAAGCTTCCGTCACTACAAAATGTCTTCTTCTCAGGTTAGCTCTGATACCATGTTAAATTCTGAGCATTAATTCATTATAATCTAGGATCTTTGCTGAGAGAATAACATATACATTATATCAATGCATGACAATCACAATATGACAAGCATCACAAGAATCAAAAGCATAAGAGACAAGAGACACACAGTTTCCATGGGGAAAACCCTAAGGTGAAAAACCCCACAACTTCCTCAGAGATAGAGAGAGCAATGGCTCAACCAAAATACAACCAAATAACACTGAGATAGCCTCCTAGCAGATGATCCTCCTCCTCCTCACTAGTGCGCCACTTTTGAGAGTGAGAGTGAGTTACTTTTTTCGAGTGTATAAAATAGAGATCTCCGATCTCTATTTATACTAACCTTTTTTCCCAGTGACCTTATGGGGCCGACTTGTCTATCTAGATACATCCACATTATATTATATATAATTCAACTCCGACCCCACACAGTGGTCTAATAACCCATCGGCAAGTACACACACTTGCGACACTTGTCAATCCACACTTCCTTATAGAGGAATAACACATCTCTTATAAGGGTACAATAAATATATATAAAATACACAGATGAAATACATTCCGAAGTTACATATACATCAACAATGAAGAAAAATTGGGTATGTGAACTTTGACAAGGGCATTGGTTTAAGCACATTACTCTTTTTTGATTTCAAGCATGTTATGTAAACAGTCCAATCAATAAATAGATTCAATCAAACCCATTGAGAACTAAGCCATAACTTATTCCCACATATGTTTTGTATGTAATAAGTTGAAATAATGAAGTCAATTGATTTTATTATAGCTTAGAAATCGATAATGATTTGCAGATATGCAACAACAAACTCTTATAATTTTACTCAGAATATGGTAACATAAGCAGGTTATGCATCAAGGCAATACAACATAATTGGAAGGCACCATAAAATGAATCAGCGACATAGGAATAGATAATGCTGGTCTAAGAAAATATGATCAATTATGCATGAAATAAGTGGAGTTAAGAGATACAACATAAGAGCCATTATCCTTCTTTCATCCTCAAGACTGAAAAACAATGCACGGATATTTGAAGGAGTTGAACTTGCATGATACTAGTAGTATGTAAGAGTGTTAACTGACATAAATGAAGGATTGTGAGTTCGAAGGAGTCAACCTCATAAGACAAAATGCACATACCTAATTATGTTACAATGGTAAAATGATCATACTAGGGCTCTTACAATACTAAGACAAGAACTAGAACTCGACAGGCTTGGTCCCATTCATATATCTTTGATAAAAAATCATGCATTAGTCGACCAAGGTATTCAACGGGGCAAACAAAAGCTTTCATTTCACATGGACAAGGAGAATTTTGACATAATGGGATGGCATAACCCTTTTGGCATTCACTGTTGAATGTAGTCGTGAACATAACTTCATCTAATATAGTTGGAAGCAACCCATGCAAATTTTTTAATAGCAACCCAAAGAAATTTTGATGGGGTCTCCTCTATGTTAGATATTAATGTCGAAATAATTAAATTAGAAACTGTTGTAGCCGTTTCCTTATTTCGCTCTACTTGTTGTTAGGAAGATCCATTTTTGTAGGATTATGTTACTTGCGCAATAGCTATATATATTTGTAATACCTTTTCTGAGTTTAATAAGAGTTTGTTGTGACCATCGATTCTGTTTCGCTTCTACTCTGTGTACTTTGTTTTGGTATCAGAGCTTGTGTAAGGAAGGACAAGCCTGGATCATTGTGAGAGAGCAGTGAAGTGAGAGATCAACATTGAGTAGGCTCCTATGCATGGAGGCTTCCTGGAGGATCCAAGTTAAAGTGCATTCGTTGAGTTGTTGAGTGACGAAAGCCGCGTGGCGAACAGAGCCATCGTGGTCTTTACCCAGTTTTCGCAGATTTGGAAAACTGATTTACTCATGCTTGTTGGATCAACGAAATTAATATTGATCATAGAGATATTTCTCCTGAAATACGAGCCATCGATACTTGGGGTCCCTACCCCAACTTCGCTGAGTTGAAATATTTATCTATCCTTGCAAGTTATATTGTAGAAATTAAACTGACCGTAGATCTAGTTTTCCTCTCCACCGTCAAATCATGCAGAGTTTATTGTTGTAATTGTGTGGAAGAAAGCATTCTATTGTTTGTTGTCTCTATAGAAGAAAGAAGATCGCCAGTCCCTCACCATGTCTACCATGTGAAGGAGCCAGTTATTCTATTGCCACGAATTTGTGAGAAGGTGTTGTTGTTACAGTAAAAGGAAGGAATACTGAAGCCATTGTTCTGTCACTGTTGAAGAAGGAGTTTCCGTTGTTGTCACTGTTGGAAGAGTCATCATCTCTGTGTGCAATAGGATTTGTGAGAAGCCATCCATCTGTAAAAGGGAGCTATTGCGGGTGAAGTTGATTCCACTTTTGTGTGAGAGAGGAGACGCTGATAAAGTAAACTAGAGTGCTCGTGCATCTCTTCCCACGAATACTGTCAGTGCAGCTGGTGATAACGAAACTGGAAAGCTCTGTGAGATCTGTTCAAGTGAGATATAGAAGAAGTCGCCTAGGAGAAGAGGTATTTTCTGATTTATTTAATTTTTTTGCAGAAATATCAAATTCGTTTGCAGATAATTACTTGAAAGAAGCATCCAAGCTTGATGGAGATAACTACATTGACTAGAAATTCAAGATCTTGACTCTTTGTAAATGGAGATGAATCTAAACCCATAGGTGTTGTTTTTGCAGACTAGGAGAAACGAGAAACAAAGGCAAAAGTGTTGTTGCGGATGTCTGTCAAGGACAACATATTTCCGCACATCAGAGATTGTTAAACTTCAAAGGAGACTTGGGATATTTTGAAATGCTTGTATGAAACTACAAACTCAAATAGAATTATGTTTCTGAAGACTAAATTATTGTCCATGAAAATGGAAGCACATGAGAATATTTTCACTGATGTTTCCAGAATTAAAGATCTGTGTGACCAGTTAACTGCAATTGGTGATATAGTTTCCAATTCTGACATGGTAACTATTACATTAAAAGGTTTAATTAGGGATTATCATGTCTTTATTTCAAGTCTAGGAGGTAGAGCAAAGCCACCTACTTTTAATGAGCTAACATGGATTATTCTACAAGAAGAAGTAAGAATGAAAGTGTTTGAAATGGACTCTCATACTTTAGAATTAACATTAATAACCAAAGGAAAACAACCATACAGGGGCAAGCCATGGGACATAAACAGAGCAGGCAAGTTTCAGCCAAGAAACAGAGGTATGACCCAATCAAAATCCGTTGCACATGATAAGAAAAATGATGATTGTTTTTACTGTGGGAAACCTGGTCATTATGCTAAAGACTGTTATAAAAGGAAAGCTATTGAAGCCAAACAGAAGTTCAGAAAACATAATGGAAATTATGTGAAACTGACACCTCTATCAATGATGGTTGCAAGAATCTAAAGTTTTTTTATTTCTGAAGATGCATTGTCTGTAGAAACTGATGATGAAAATGCATGGTTCATAGATTCAGGTGCCTTAGCTCATATGTCTTGTGTCAAAGAGTAGTTTGATGAATATCATGAGAGCACAGATGCAACACACATATATTTAGGAGATAATAGATCTCACAAGATTTAGGTTTATGGAGTAATATGTGTAAATTTACGTAATGGCCAAAAGAAACAGATTCATAATGTGTTGTATGTTCTAGGCATAGAAAAGAATCTGATTTCTGTTTCCACAATAACTGATCAAAATCTGAGTGTAGAATTTATGCAGTCTCAGTGTCTTGTGAAGGATATTTAGAATCATTATAATGTCATAGCCACAGGGACAAGAATTGGAGGACTGTATAAGCTTGATGTAACAAAGTCCAATCATCAAGCATTGACATCTACAACAATGACAACTGAAGAGTTATGGCATCGCAAGTATGGACATCTTAATCAAAATGACTTAGTGCTACTTCAGAAGAAATTAATGGTTGAAGGGCTTCCTATTTTGAAAAATGAGCATATAAAATGTGAATCTTGTGCACTAGGAAAGCAGCATAGGGAAGAATTTCCATTGCATAAAGAGAAGAAATAGAGAGAATTAATTGAATTAATACATATTGATGTCTGTGGTCCCATGCAAACCATATCACTTGGTGGTACAAGGTATTTTCTTATATTTGTTGATGACAGATCGAGATTTACTTGGGTTTATTTTATAAGGAAAAAGAGTGATGTATTTGAATATTTTAAAGAATTTAAAACTATGGTGGAAAAGCAGATAGGCAAGTGCATCAAGATTCTTAGATCTGATCAAGGTGGAGAATATACCTTAGGAGCTTTTGAAAACTACTGCAAGAACAATGAGATCATTCAACAATTCACGGTGCCTTCTACACCACAACAAAATGGTGTAGCTGAAAGGAATAATATGACTTTAGAGGAATGTGCTCGCAGCATGTTGAAAGGTAAAAATATCTCTAATGGTTTTTGGGTAGAAGCCTTTAATAATGTTGTTTAATTAAAAAATAGAACTACAACTAAGATTCTAGATCTGAAAACACCTTTTAAAGTCCTTTATGGCTATAAACCTGAAGTTGGTCATTTAAGAGTATTTGGTTCGAAGGCATTTGCTCATATTCCCAAATATGAGAGAAGAAAAATGGATGCAAAATATGTTAAGTGTACATTTCTTGGTTATTGTGATGATCATAAGGCATACAAACTGTTTGAGCTTGGTACGCATAAGCTCATAGCAAGCAGGGATGTCATTTTTCATGAGAATGTAGATGATGAAATAAGTAAATATGATATCTGGCATACTCCTTATGACAATGATGTTCATATAAAAGTTGATATAGATGATGAACAGGAACAAGAACAACAGAAAGAACAGGTACAACAGCAAAGTGAAAGCAACATACACACGCCAAGCACTCCTATGCCTCAGAAAAGAAGAAGTGAAACTGAAGAAAGTGGTGGACCACAGAGGAATTCATCACGAACAATTCAGATACCCTCCAGGTATAAAGATTATGCATTGATGACAAAAGTAATGAATGTAGTAGAACATGTTTCTTATTAACAAGCCAAAAATCATAAGGAATGGAACAATGCAATGAATGAAGAATATGAATCAATAATGAAGAATGAAACTTGGGAATTAACAGAGCTGCCTGAAAACAAAGTTCCCATAGGATATAAATGGCTGCATAAAACCAAATTTAATGCAGATGGAAGTATTGACAAATATAAGGCCAGATTAGTTGCAAAAGGGTATTCACAAAAGGAAGGAATTGATTATCAGGACACTTTTGCACCTGTAGCTAAGTTAAATACAATTAGAGTCATGATTGCATTAGCTACACAATACAATTGGAAAGTACATTAGTTATATGTTAAATCTGCATTTCTGAATGGTGATTTAAAAGAAGAAGTCTATTTGGTTTAGCTTGAAGGATTTATAAAGAAAGGTCAAGAAGATCTTTTTTGTAAACTTAAGAAAGCTTTATATGGTTTGAAACAAGCACCTAGATCTTGGTATATTAAGATTGATTCATTCTTTGCTCAGAAAGGTTTTGTGAAAAGCAAAAATTATCCTAATTTGTATGTCAAAAAGGATGAAAATGGAAATGTTTCTATGGTATCCTTATATGTTGATGATTTGATTATCACAGGCAGTGCTTCTCACTTAATTGAAGATATTAAAATTCAGTTAGCATAGACATTTGAAATGAAGGATCTTGGTGAAATACATTATTGTTTAGGTCTGGAAATATGGAGAGAAGGTAGTAAAACAATGGTCACTCAAAGTAAATACAGAAGGGAGATTCTGGAAAGATTAGATATGAGTGAAAGCAAGGTAATGTCAACACCTTTAAAACAAAATGTTAAGTTATCTAGTGTTGATGAAACTAAAGAGGAAAATGGTATTCTGTATTTCCAGTTGGTGGGAAGTTTAAACTATCTCACCACTACCAGACCAGACATAGCATATTCTATCAGCATCCTTCGTCAGTTCATGGCTAAACCACTTGAGAGCCACTGGATTGTTGTATTGGAGAAAACTCACTGTGGCTTGGGAATACCACAACAGACAGATGACTACCAGAAATCTACTCAATTCTCAAAGCAATGTTATTATAAATGACAATGTTAAGATAATGAAGAAATGTAACCAACCTCGATGCAACGTTTGATGTAGATCCTCGTTGGAGCTTTCGATCCACACACTTGTAATCTGCAAATTAGTCTTGACAACCAATCTCTAACAAGTACATATAATATATGAATGACATTAACATTATCAATAACAATGGTCCATAATATCATAAGCAAATGTAACCCAATGTATAATAAATGGCATTCACACCATGAATGGACGAGAATATGAGTATTTCTATTAATGAACAAGAAGAAGTACAAAGTGATACGACCTCTTGCCGGCAACCAATCTGAACCAAGATCTAGATCAATCCACTTGTGCCTCCACCACTTCAATCCTCCATGAATGGCAAACTCAAACTAGATGGGAGTTTGGAAGGTGAACATAAATGGTTCACAACTACAAGGATCAATGAGTGCAGACTCAAGATAGGGAAAAAATCCACTAGAGTTCTCTTACGATTCTCTTCTTCCTCCCGTCCATAAGCCATATGTGCTCAATATATAGTCCTCTCAAAGGTAGGTGAAAGGACACATCGAGGCATTACTCGGGCAGATGGAGAGCCAAAGGTCACCCAATGACCGCTTTTTGGGAGTAAAAAGTAATTAATAGTGGTTTTTACCATTTTACTTGATACCCGCCGTCTATAGTGATGCAACTCGCGGGTACGCATGCTATAGTGATGCAACATGTAGGTAGGAATAAAAATAGGGCAAACTGGTGCCTCTGAATGATAAAAATGGATCTGAGTCACTGAAATGGATCCTACAAGCCAAAGAATGCTGTTGCTCACAGGGTGGAAGATTTCTGTGTAACAGACGCCCCCTAATGTGTGAGGTCAGAGACTGAAAGCTACGATGGCCGAAATACATTATAAAACTCAGAAGTGGAGTGATGGAGACACAAGTGGAAAGAATAGCTCACTTTTCATAATACAATAGTATCCTTGAATACATGTCGGTATAGTACAACAATCTAATACAATGGCCATGAATAGGCAGTATATAATGGATACATGTCATAAGTGATCATAGCCATGATCCATCTACAGTAAGATATGGTCCTCTGCTGAAAAGAAGACAACTGGTGCAAATCTGGAGGTACAAACTGCTGAAATCTGAGAGGTGATATCTCAGATGTAAAGTCAAAGTCATATGTAGCATACTGAATGCCACAATCGCCCAGGGTCTTCTACACAAGTCTTCGACAGTGCAAGTCCCATCAAGTGAATAAAGGAGTTGGGGTCGAACATGATGAGACATTGTCTGATTATCGGTCAATGATGTATACTGTTAACAGACGCGAGATAACCCACCAATAATGAAAATGGGCATCAAGGCACAGAGCACAATCATCAGAGTGTGAATAAATGGGTTGAAGTCGAACACTAGGATGAATCCATCGATCAGGGGACATTGATGTATTCCCAAAACTGTCGATGGTGAGAGAACCTACCACTAATGACTGCAAGCCTCAAGGTACTCAACCGAACTCTAAGCCTCAAGTTCTGGAATAAATGGGTTGAAGTCGACGAAACGAGACTCGCTGGAAGGAGAGCATTAAGGCATCCCCCATCAACCAGCACGAGGTACCAGCAATGCTGAAAGATTTGGAAGATCTCAGGTGAAATGGACTAACTCAATAAGGATGGACGACATGCAATAGTCAAGAAATCTGAGGAGTGGCCGACACTGGTTTCAGGACTTCCTTTGAACAAGAGCATGAGTAGATGGATAGACTCAGGCAACATAGACTTGACATAAACTGTACAATGCAGGAGGCATTATAGAGGGCTCCATAATGACTGGAAGCTTAACCAATCGGTGGAGAAAACTGAGAAACAAGTATAGCTCCTAAGGCCCAACTATAGTCCCGACTCATAATGTGCGGAGTGGAATGAATGCTCTATTCAAAGGCGACACAACAGCTGCCAACAAGAAATTGTGACCATAATCCTATCCGGCTTTTTGGAATATTTTCTTTCTTGGTCTTTTTCATTTTTGGGAAAAGGTTGAAAAAGAATAAAATTGCTTATAGTACAACAGGTGAGGGAATGAGTTTCAAATAGCTAGCATACTAGTCCCAAGCAGTGGAACATACCTACGCTCAATGCAAGGAAGTGCGTGCAGGATGTGGACACTCGGGGGTATGTTCCCTCAAGTTCAAAAGGGTCATCAAATTGTGAAGGGAAAATATAAAATATCTGTAGGGCTCGACAAGGAAAAGTGCTCAAGCACCAGGCTAATAATTGAGTAAGCGGGACTCGACACAAGGCTCAAGTGGCAAGCAGGATGATGCAATGCAATCACAAGATGATATAACTGAGGGGAGTCCTTAAGGGAGATGGCCAGCATAAGACAAAGTAGAGTATGAGTCTTTATCGCAATGTCATGGTGTGACTACAAAGGACTCCCAATCCTAAGGACAAACAACGGCATGGGCACCAGAATGCATAAAGGGGTTCTAACTAGGGTACCCATGTTCGGGAAATCCCTACCGCCACATAACGACACTTCTATAGCAGTGTGAAGGTTTCCTGTTAGTTACGAAGTGGGGTCGCACCTAGGGTTTATGAAAATGGTCAAAGGTCAAATCCATAATGCATGCGAAAATGGAATCTAACCTATATTCCAGGTGTGAAATGTACCTGTTGTAGGTGTGAAATGGTTCAGAACAACTCTCGCCGAGGAAATCTGTTGAAAAAACACTACTCCATGACACGATATTAGTTCATAATGGCTCAAAAAGGAAAAAACTATAGAAAAGTGGGTCCAAAAAATTAAAATAGTAATAAAATTTTCCAAATTACAATTCATTTGCACTATTCAAAAATTTGGAGTTTAGTGGTAAGTTTTCACCTGAAACTTCAAACGCCGATCGTGGGAGCTACAAGCGACTATTCAATGAACCGTCCGGAGCAGGTTAGTGGTCATTGCCATACCTTTCATTTAAGTGCTTTTATTTCAAATTTGGTCGGTGGAATTTTTTGTTTGGCCAAGCCATAGATGGCTTCGGCACTACCCATGGGCTATAACTATGCGGGTCGCGGGTAGGGCACGAAACATGCAGTCAAAAATAGACTGATCGCGGGTACCCGCCACTGTCTACAATTTAGCCCGCGAGTATGGCCGTGAAGAAAGTTTTAAACATGAAACTGACTAAACATTTCTTGTTTTGCACTCCAGGATGGTTCTAGAGTGGAGGGAGAGAGAGCATGACTAGGTAGAAGAGGCCGTGCGCAACGATTTGCAAGCACAACAAGCATTGCAAGTATGTGGCTTATATAAATATTGGAGTCTAGGGGGTTTAAGGGCCCAAAACCTACTACTCCGTCATCTGATCAACTACTGGGATGTCGATGCTCAACACTTCATCCTCAATGGGAAAACACTGATGTTGGACGTAGAGGATATCTATTTCATTACCAGTTTGTCCCGTAGAGGGGAGGTGGCTAGTCTTCGGTCACAGACCGTGGGTGGCAGGATCACTGTGCAGGATTACATAGCATGGTATTGTCCTGCCAACACTCGAGTAGTGGGAAGCCAAGTGCCGGTCAACCTCATAGTGGATCTGAGCACAAAGATCATAGTGGATACTCTAGTACGGACCACGGGATCCAAAGCACTACATCAAGCATCCAGACCGGTGATGTTCTATGCATCACAATGCTTGCAACCTACTATATTCGACTGGTGTACGACTTTACTGGTGTCTATGAAGACACAACTGATGGAATGCAAAGAGGGAAAGGCCAAAAACTTTGGGTATGGTAGCATCCTCTGCAGTTTCTTCTTTGAGAGGGTTCCGAGACTTAGCCCGAGGGTGGATGTCCCTCTGCACAGTCTCCGTGATCCATCCCTAACCCGGTGGGCTGAGATACTGACACAATAGGGTGGTGACCATTTGGCATCACCATATACTGAGGAGTTCTTCCGGTGGTGGAATCGGCAGGTGATCGTGATAGAGGACTAACCCTATGTGGGGATAGACTTCAGATAGGACCGTGACATGCCACTCCCACCAGGGGCTGCTTTCGGAGACATCGGTGAGTACTCTTTTGATTTTTGTGTTTCTTAAATTTTTATGGATTTTTTTATTATAGTTGAAATGAAAAAAATGTTTTTGGTGGTAGTATCATGTGCTAATTGGTGACTGTTTGCTCGCAGAAAAAGGCCCAGTGAGATCTGAGGGCTTCCCGAGACATGGTCATCGGCAGCAGATACTGCAGCAGGGCACACACTCCAAACATTGCGGTGCAACATATCATGGATGGTTTCTTGAGTACCACAGATAGAGGTAGCCCGACTACTTGAGGCCATGCAGTGCCAGGTAGTGGGTGTTCCTGGTGAGTGGGTGTGGCTATTGCAGCGGATGGCCAATGCAGTACAGTACTTCTATGAGACACATCATGTCGAGGCGACAGCTAGACCTCCTCGAAGGGAATAGATATCCCGGGGTCTCATCATTTTGTATCGATATGTATATTTTTGAGGGCTATGAGTGCCAATTTTGTATGACACTACCATTTTTGGACATATTTATATATAGATACAACTTTGGTTCTTGGTTCTACTACATGTGTGTATGTTACAAATGTATGAATGTCTTTGTATTTATGTGCTCATGATGAATGTAACAAATGCCAATCTAATACATAGTTAGTGTATGCATCAGATATATAATTATGACTTCTCGGAATATGAATATATGTAATTGAAACAAAATGTCTCTCTAAGAGTCGTACCTTAAGGAATATCCGTAGTAATGTAGGGTCTTGTACACGGTACTGCCCATTCAGCTAAGACACAACCAATTGTGAATACAGGAAGACTTCTAAAGACTAGATGTCATGTGAAATGGCATCCCGAAGTAGCTCAACAACGGCACTATACTCAACCACATTGTTAGATGTAGGATCGAGACAAGCACCTCTTGAGGACACAACTAGGTGGTCAGGTGAGAAGATAACCCAGGAAGCAGAAGCAAGCTGCTACATATGTCGGATAGCACCATTCGTGAAACCTAAGAATGTAGGAAATCCCGTTGACATCTGTCAATCAAACAGAGGCTAATCAACAGAGCCAACAACCAAAAAGGCAACCTAAACTATGTACATAAAAACTATACAATAGTGTAAAAAAGTATTAGCTCGAACCAAAGGTTCAAGCGTAATACCGCTTGAGGTAGAGCCCTATGTCTAGCTTGAGCAAAGGGATTTCGCATTCAATCGGTAAAAGTGACTCCACACCATGAACTAACTGAAATGGTGAGAACCCGGTGGAAGTCTTAACTGCGGTTCGATATGCCCACAAAGCGGGATATAACATGATATGCTAATTGGTCTTGCTTTGTTGGATGGTACATTGGAGAATGGTCTTCAAAGACTTATTTACTACTTCAACTTGACCATTCACTTGAGGATAGTAGGAAGACGAGTGTTCCTGACGAAACCCAAGCTTGAGAGACAAATCCTCCATCATCTTGTTTTGAAAGTGACTGCCATGGTCGGTGACAATCTCTTTCGGGATACCGAACCGAATGATAATCTGGTTGAAAACGAAATGGACTGCAGTAGCACCATCGGCTTTAACAGCAGGCATGGCCTTAGCCCACTTGGAAAATAAATCCATGGCCATGATAATATGGTGATGCCCCCCAGCCGAAGCTGGTTTGCAATCCATGAAATCTACCCCCCACTTAGTGAAGGGACCGATAGTGACGACCGGATGGAGGGGCGTTGGATACGAGTGTACATTCCGAGAAAACACCTGGCAAGGGTGACATCACTTCACAGCGTTAATACAATCTTTAAAGATAGTAGGCCAAAAATAACCAGCTCGCATGATACACTGGGATGTAGCAAGCCCGGATAAGTGACCGCCACATGCCCCCACATGGCAATCATTAAGTACCTATTCCGCTTCTTCGTGAGTCAAACAACGACGGAGAATGGAATCCTTTCCTCGACGATACAGAGTGTCACCGACGATAGTATAATATTTAGCGTGATGTCTCACACGCCATCGCTCATCTCTTGAATAATGCGGAGGAAACTTCAAAGTTTGGAGATATACAATGACATCCCCATACCAAGGGTCCTCAGTCGAGATAAGAAATAAGTGTTCATCCACAAAGGAATATTCATGAATGACATCCTCATCAAGTCGTGGAAGGTCCGACATAAGCTCAACGAACACCAATGATTTTATCGATTTTTCCAAAGCAAAATCGAGATCAAATTCCTGAAGGATCACAATCCATATATTATACTTACCCCCGATAAGGCGTCGTGATAGCACGAACTGAAATGGATTGATGTGAGCTACAATGGTGGTTGTTCGAAGCAAAATGTAATGCCGTATCTGCTGGACTGCGTGGACAGTCACAAGTGCCAGCTTTTCTACATGGGTGTATCTTAGCTCAGCGTCTACTAAATTTTGACTGAGATAATAGATAACATGCTCGATGAGCGCATCATCTACCTGAACCAAGACCATGCCAATAGTCTCTTGAGACGTGACCACATAAAGAATAAATCTCGTGTAAATTCCGGTAGACTAAGCACAGGGGCTGATACCAAAGCTTTCTTAAGGGCGTCGAAATACTGCTGGGCTCGCTCATCCCAGATAAAAGGTGTGTCTTTCTTCAATAGGCATGCAAAACCTTTAGTAATACTAGCATAGTTAGCTATAAACCAACGCAGAAAAGTAACTCTCCCTTGGAGGCTCTAAAGTTGTAACAAATTACGCGGAGGAGGCAACTGAAGTATTGCCTCAACTTTGAGAGGATCGACTCTAATACCCTTCCTCGAAGCTATGAATCCTAGAAGGCGACCAGTCCTAACAACGAAGATGCATTTTTTTGGATTCAATCGAATTTTGTAATGGATACATCGTTCGAGAATCATACGGAGGTGCTTGGGGTGGTCCACTCTCTTGCGAGAATGGCCAGCAAGATCATCCAAGAAAACTTCCATAATCATCTTAAGATCGTGAAAGGCATAGGTCATGGCTCGCTGAAAAGTAGCTCCGATGTTCTTGAGGCCGAAGGGCATTTTCCAGTACGCAAATGTTCACCATGGACAAATAAATGTCGTATTATGTTGGTCTGCGGGTTTGATTTGAATCTGATTATAACCCGAGAATCTGTCCATGAATGAAAAAATATCACTCCCCGCACAAGCATCCAATATTTGATCAATGAATGGCATGGGGAAGTTGTCTTTCGGACATGCATGGTTCAAATCTCTGAAATTGGTGCATAGACGGATCGTTCTCTACTTCTTATCCACAGGAACGGGGTTTGACACCCATTCGGTAAGGAGAATGGGGTAGATGAAACCAGCTTTGAGCAGTTTCTCCACCTCTGCCTTAATAGAAGCTTCCTTCCTAGGGTTCACAGCATGTAAGCATTGTCGAACCGGTTTAGCATTAGGATATGTTCTAATCTCATGTTCAACAATGCGGAGGTCTATTCCTGGCCTCTCCTCATATGACCAAGTGAAAGCTTCCCGGAGTTCGGTAAACAAGTCAGTGTAAATAGAAAATCTCGTCAGGAGTGCAATCGGCGTCGACGTAAACATTCTCAATCTTTCTGGGAGTGCAAGAGATGTTGATCGAAGTGGTTGGGAAAATATTGGCCATATTCCCCTCCATAAAAACATCATGAAACTCCAAAAGAGCCACAGGGTGACCAACCATCTCTGCTAAAGTCATCCTAAACTCCTCTTGCTCAATGAGCTCGAGGTTGGGAAGGAAATAAGAGCGATGGTGCATATCTTCCCAAGGTCTCTCACTACCACACATAGCCTCGAGGATAGATTCATCAGATCGTAAAGTACCATCAAGGAAATCGTGGGAACAAGATAAGTTGGTTTCCCAAACTAGCATCGTAATGGGATCTTCTTCAACTGTCTAGGAAGAAGAGAGATCCAGATTTGCAGTGGTTTGTTGGATATGATCATAAGCAAGCTCCGCTACAGATAGTAGCATAGACATCCTGACATGCGCAATGTCTCCAGACGTGGGACTCATGGATGGTAAAGTCCACAGATCATTTAAATAAGAGGTCTGGAATAACATATTATTCGAAGGAGGAGGCACATTGTTGGTAATGGTTCCAATAAAATTCACAAGTGCAGAATGGTTAAAAGTTCCCATCAATGAGGGGTACATTCCAACACCTATGTTCCCAGTTTCCAGCTGAGAATCAGAAACTTGCGGGACTACAGATCTCGTGGATGCTGTGGAAGGAGTGCCAACATAATCCAGTTGATCGATCATCACAATCTTGCCTTTATGGGGAAAGCAAATAACTCGAAATATAGTAGACACGACAGCCTTCATAGCGTACATCTAGTTCCGACCCAGTAAAAGGTTGTAGTCTATGGGCGCATCAACCACTTCGACTTCAATAGGCATGGACTTACCTCCCAAGGAGACAACAAGGGAATGGATAATTCCATGTGGTGTGAAAGACCTACCGTCGAATGCAGTGAGTGTAGTTCTAGACGCGAGTAGAGGAGGAGAGCCAAGAGCTTTCCAACAAGTTAATGACATTACTGACGCAAAGGCACCTTCATCAACCATAGTACGTTTGTCAAAGCTCTTAAGGCAAACCACCTGGATTTGAAAATCCACGTGGTAAGGTAAGCGAGGCTGGACATCAGTAGTATCGAACTTGATAACACTAGGACTTCCCCCATCCTAAACTCCTAACGCACTCAAAAGGGCATGCTTCTGAGAAGGACAGGCTTTCAAAAATTCAAGAGTCGACATGGCACACGGAGTTGGGCCCAAATCTTCTACGATGGAGTAGTTCTGGGTGGCTCGAGCATTAGTATTATGCGTGGAGCGCTTGACAACACATTTCGGTATCCGCGGCATAATAGAGGGCTTCTCGATATGCAAGGAATTGTCAGGAGGAGGGGGAGGCTCATTCCCCAAATGAGGCTGTGGTGCACCATAATCACGCTGACAAGTAGCAACACAAACCTCCGATTGAACCATATTCACACATCCATAACCACTAGTATTGGAAGAAGACGTTGCCGTTTCATTAGTACCATAACCAGTGGTGGGAGCATGCGAAGCGATGTTTTGGTGATGAGGTAGGGGATCCTTCAACACAGCTGGGCTTTGTGCCAAATGCTTCGATGCTTCTTCAATTCGAGGACATGAGTGAGTAAGATGATCCTCCCCACAAAGCTTGCAAGGGAATTTCACCTTACGCCTAGGTTTATGATCCTTGCCAGCATTACCGCCTTCTCGAGGAGGGTTGGCATTCTCTTTACGAGGAGTATTACAATTGCTATTGTTATTAATTCCATTATTTACACCCCTACGATTATTTCTCCCCTTTTTCTTACCACCAAGTTGCTGGTTACCCAACAGTTTCATTGATTGCACATTGTGTACATCAGACGACGGAGTGGAAGTGGACAAGGTGTGAACCTGTCCAGAAGGAGACTGATTTAGCGACAAATTTTGCATTTGATTAGCTACCAAGTCTACAGGGCGAGTGCATGCGGACCCCACGATGCCATCGGCATGTGGTCCAGGAATTGACGTAGGCTCATGTCTTGTTGTCAGTGCATCAGGAATAATGTCATACAAAATGCTAGACTGAGAATAAAGTAGATCTAATTGCTGGACTTTCAAGATAGCTTGTTCCTCAATCACAATTCTGGACATCGAAACACCCTTAGAAATTTATGGGAGTAAATACTTAAGGAACCATTCCAACAGGAACTCTGGAGGAATGTTGGATTTCACTAATCTCTTCCGCCGATGCCACTCTTGAACGTGGTAAGAAATATGTGTGGCCTTATTCTGACGGAAGGTGGACAACAACTTAGTACCAGTATCATAACGAATTGGCAACTAGAAATGGTCTAAGAAAACCAAAGCAATCTCGTTGAATCCCCTATAGGTGTTTCCAAGAAACTCCACATACCACTTCGCGGCTGCTCTCGTGAGGGTGCGTTGAAATAGTCGTATGGAATGGAATCATGATTCAAAGAGTTGGAGGAGCACCAAAGGTGAAACATTGTGACATGATCTCCCAAGTCCTCACCACCTTTCCCCTCAAACTTCGGAATGTCTGAAGGGAGCTTGGTAAGGACCGGGGGCCAAGTAGGGTCGTGACACACTGGATCATTCATGAGCTTAGAAAGATCCAGGAGATTTAAGCATGCAAGGAAAGGGAGCTGCGACTGGAAAGCTTGATTATAAGCTCCCATGAAAGGTTGGTTAAACGGAATTGTGTTATACGATGGACCAAAAGCTTGACCATGAGGATTAAACTACTAAAAATGAGGACCTAACGGACCATAAGCTTGCCCATGGCCATAAGATTGATAACCTCCTCCTGGCTGACCCATTTGAGAGTAAGCAGGTATATGCGTGTTTTGAGCACCATATTGGGTTGGTGGGTGATACCGGTGGCCAGCATCGACTGCGTTGTAGTAAGGGTTGCCACCATGGGTATGGGGCATGTATGTATTATTCATAGCGAGAACCGTGTTGTATTGACCATTATGGTATGGTATGTTCCCACCCCCAACATTAGGATTAGCTTGATCAGTCGTGTGATGACCATAAGTATGAGAAGCGTTCCCACCTCCAATATGGGGATGACTAGTAGCAGGGTTGGTGGTGTGATGTCCATGTGGATAGGAAATATTCCCACCCCCTACATTAGTGTTACTAGTGGCGGTAGTGGACGTAAAAGTATGTGGTATGTGTCCACCCCCATGGTTGGGAGGAACGGTATCATGTGCAAAAGTAGTCCTGGGATGATAAGTAGCGACACGTGTATTAGGTGGTGGATGGCGAGTCGTGTTCCGAACAATGTTCCGACTAGGTTGAGTAATCCTAGGAGGTGGTTGTGTTCTAACATTAGCATGGTTAGGAATCTGACCAGTCCCCATACTATGTGAGTGGGTGGACAACGTAGTGCCCCTAGCGAGGGTAGTGCCCCCAGTTGGTATAGTATGGCTAACACTTTGACTAGTGCCAGTGTGAGTACCAACCACAGTGGAAGGTTTGACAGTAGTGTGACTAGGCATACCAAAAGAGAGTACGGTGGGGTTGATCATAGGGCCAGTATCATTATGAGTCTCAGGCCTTCCGTATCTATAATCACGTGGAAACAAAGGAACGAAAGGCTCATCCTGCTCTTCCTCCTCGGGTAAGTCGGGCATCCCGTAAAGATAATTATCCGGATTTGAAGGATCAAACGGATCCCGATCAAGTGGATTAGGCCAAATAGAATCAGGTTGAGTCTTAGGTGGATCACCTCCCCAATCCTCACAAGGAGTATGGGGATCGGAAGTATGTTCAACTCTACCCGAAGGAGTAGAAGGGTCTTGCTCGATATCAGGATGTGCAGTCATGTAGTCTTCAACGTAAGTCACGTAAGAATCTGAAGACTCAGAGGGAGCCCTCCAGTGTCCTCTAGCAATACGGTGTGTAACCAAGGATGGATTTAAACCAGCCAACCGATGGGACCAGTGGAGAGTAGGGCTCCACGCCACGTTATCTCCGGAGAGAGACACAACATCCCCTAAAGGCCAACTATCGATAAAAAAATAGTAAATCAAAAGCAGACACCTAAAGAAACTACAGCCAAGAGTAGACAAACAGAGTGGCTAAATGAGCTCTCGACACTAGAGCCGGTATGTATCGCGTAGGAGAGGCTTGAGACTCCCAAACTATAGTCTGAGGTAACAGAATCAGTTATAGAGACACCTAGGCTTCACTGTGTTGACAGGGTCAAGTCCACTGCACGAACACAACTGTGCTGTCCAATCCCTATCTGACTCAAGACACAAACAACATAACCACTGCAAGTACCCTGTGCGGTACCTAGGTAAGGAAACTATGTTCACCACAACCTAACCAATGCTCAGGGGGACAGTCGCAGGTGGGATCCGTCATATGGGTAGGGTATCTAAGCCCGAAGCACAAGAGGACGAACCTCCGGTACCCCCAGATACGAACAAATCCTGGATATATCTCCCACGTTCAGCTGGTATCAGAGGGATATCTCCTCAACCAACCTCCTGTGACCTTGTGCTTAACTTTGGATTGAGTAGAGCTTCCTGAGAACATCGATCTATACCATGGATTCCTCCATTCCCTGGTTAGACACCTAATGTTTCATCTAGTAGTCTTGGATTGTTAACTCACAATGATCTATTCCAAGAGTCTAAACCTATGCTAGTTGGTGTACCCTATAAATAAAATCAGTCTAATCAATTTTATGATTAAGCGTTAATTTTAGTGGTTGTGGTTACTCAAGGGATATGATTGTGAAACTAGTGATGTGTAGACTCAATAGTATGCACCATCATCCAATCCTAGACTCATCTATCCAATAAAACAATGTCACTAATATGCGAAATCAACCAACAATTCCGAAATAAAAATGCAATCTTTTATCTTTTCGATGCACAAGTAGAACCTAAAATGAAGACAACAAGCACTCTATGCAAGATGCAGTACAGAAAAATGATTTTTTTTTTTGTATTTTCGCTTATAAACAAGAAGGAAAATGCAAAAACTAAATGAACATTTTTGTATTTTTTCAATATAAATGGAATGAAAAAATGCAAGCAAAATCCTACTATTCAGTTATTAAAGTGCCGAGAAGATCACTAAGACAACCCAGCAGATCCTAAACAGCAAGACTTAGCCAAAGGAATGGGCTCAAAAGGAAAAACCAGGAGGCCAAAACCAAAGATAGGTAAAAAACCAAGAAGGCTCAACCAAGAGAAACGAAGAGATTTGGTCACAACCAAGGCATGAAATAGTCAAGAAAGAGGCCAACAAAGACTCAGGAACCAACCAAACTCACCCAACAACAACCAAAAGCCATAAACCAACAAAAGCCGGAGTTACACGCTACTGTCGATGGAATACCTGTGGGTACCCGTGAGTAGTAGAGTAAACAAAGGCGGGTATACGCGGGCAGAACTAAGCTAGCCCGTGGGTGAGGAAAGGAAAATGGGCAAATAAAAAGTCCAGAGGATCAGAAAAAGCAGGTTTTCTACAGTGTATCTTGATGGCCAATCAGCGACACAGAGCTTCGATAAACAGCAACTCTAAAAATGGACTAATGCTCAAAAAATTTCCTAAACATGGATGTTTTCCCCAGTGGAGTCGCCATTTTTGTATTGGAGAAAACTCACTATGGCTTGGGAATACCACAACAGACAGATGACTAGCAGAAATCTACTCAATTCTCAAAGCAATGCTATTATAAATGACAATGTTAAGATAATGGAGAAATGTAACCAACCTCGATTCAACATTTGATGTAGATCCCCATTGGAGCTTTCGATCCACGCACTTGTAATCTGCAAATTAGTCTTGACAGCCAATCTCTAACAAGTACATATAATATATGAATGACATTAACATTATCAATAACAATGGTCCATAATATCATAAGCAAATGTAACCCAATGTATAATAAATGACATTCACACCATGAATGGACGAGAATATGAGTATTTCTATTAATGAACAAGAAGAAGTACAAAGTGATACGACCTCTTGCCGGCAACCAATCTGAACCAAGATCTAGATCAATCCACTTGTGCCTCCACCACTTCAATCCTCCATGAATGGAAAACTCAAACTAGATGGGAGTTTGGAAGGTGAACATAAATGGTTCACAACTACAAGGATCAATGAGTACAGACTCAAGATAGGGCAAAAATCAACTAGAGTTCTCTTACGATTCTCTTCTTCCTCCCATCCATAAGCCATATGTGCTCAATATATAGTCCTCTCAAAGGTAGGTGAAAGGACACATCGAGGCGTTACTCGGGTAGATGGAGAGCCAAAGGTCACCCAATGACCGCTTTTTGGGAGTAAAAAGTAATTAATAGTGGTTTTTACCATTTTAGTTGATACCTGTGGTCTATAGTGATGCAGCTCGCGGGTACGCATGCTATAGTGATGCAACATGTGGGTAGGAATAAAAATAGGGAAAACTGGTATCTCTGAAGGATAAAAATGGATCTGAGTCACTGAAATGGATCCTACAGGCCAAAGAATGCTGTTGCTCACAGGGTGGAAGATTTCTGTGTAACAATTGCTGCAAAGAAAGTGCTTCAATATCTGAAAGGAACTGTTAATTTTGGTATTACTTATATTGATGATTGTGATGTTGAGTTGATAGGTTACTCTGATTTAGATTGGGCTGCAAATCCAGATGACAGGAAATCAACTTCAGGATATGCATTCAACATAGGTACAGGTGTCGTGTCATGGAGCAATAAGAAACAACCAATTGTTTCTTTATCATTAACAGAAGCTGAATACAAAGCTCTATGAAATGCTACGTGTGAAGTTGTTTGGTTAAGGAGAATTCTTGAAGATATTGGCAACAAGCAATTAAAGCCAACTATTCTCAAATGTGACAATCAAAGCTCTATTAAATTGGCATACAACCCAATTTATCATGCCAGAACCAAACATATTGAAATTCAACATCATTTTGTAAGAGAAAAGATACAAGAGAAGGAAATAGACTTGACCTACTGTAAAACCACTGAGAATGTGGCTGACATCTTTACCAAGTCTCCTAGAAAGATGAATTTTGAAGAGTGTAATAAACTGTTAGGTGTGGTAGAAAATCCATTTCTCCATTAAGGGAAAGTGTTAGATATTAATGTCGAAATACTTAAATTAGAAACTATTGTAGCCATATCCTTATTTCCCTCTACTTGTTGCTAGGCAGATCCGTTTTGTAGGATTCTATTACTTGCATAACAGCTATATATATTTGTAATACATTTTTTGAGTTTAATAAGAGTTTTCTGAGACCATCTATTCTATTTCGCTTTTACTCTGTGTACTCTATTTATCTACAGAGCAAAAACCAGGAGGAATAAATGTCAAGCCTGGACCTCAATCCCAACAATCAACAACACGACTGTGGAAATCCCAATGCAATCTACTGATTAAACTCACACATTCAATAGTGGGATGCCAAAGCATGCAGGGCAGGGTGGCATCAAGGTCTATGGCGTAAACCATTCCCAAGTGTCACAGATCCACGTGTTTAGAAATTCACAGCATATGATCACCATTTATCTATTCACCAAACCATTTTAATGCTCTGTTCGTAGGAAATATCAAATGATTCATTTAACCTCAACTCATGCTAAACAATGATCATAGTGTTGAGCACAAATACCAAAGATCATGCCATAAATTCCATAGATTGTCAACAATCAATGACCACCTTAATTCCTACTAACTTAGCATGCATGCTAGATTGGATTTACCAGTGGTTGAAACCACCCCATCATGCCCGCTCATGATCCTAATGTGGCTTGTAAGATGGTGGGTATATATATATTAAAAACAACATTATCCCACATGCAACACAGAGAAAAACTTTATAAGGATTAAAATTGCACGCCACAAGCCATAATATACAATTAACTTCAAGCAGAGTGCTTGGTAGTTGTCTGTTAATCCATTGATGTATGGAACATCGATCGAGATGTGTTGTTTGTATTGGTACATGCACAGTGATCATGCAATATAATTTTTGTTTAACCCGAGCTCTTACTTTTAAACCAAAAAAAATGTGAAATGTAATAGAACAAGCCCAAAGCTTGAACAAGGCCCTCAAAGAAATGATTCAACATAATGTGAAAACTTGACACATCCAATTGCTAACCATGCCAATATCAACAAAATAATATTTTTCCACTTACCACCAATTCATTCCACAACTAAGAAGGCACAGGAAACCATGCCAATATCAACAAAACAATATTTTGCCACCAATTCATTCCACAACTAAGAAGGCACAAGAAACCATGCCAATATCAACAAAACAATATTTTGCCACCAATTCATTCCACAACCAAGAAGGCACAAGCAAATAGAGGGTGGCTTACTGAGTTCTGAGTTGTGCCTTTGTGTCCATGAGCAATGCAAATAAAATCTACCCTTTTAGATATTTCATGAGTAGGCACTATCCATAATTATCATGTGTTATGATGTTACATGTTGTCATTGAGTGGGAGCAAAATATGTTATTTGAGTGGGTTTAAATAATGGATTAATGCATGGATATGGGTTTGTGTGAGATTAATAAATAAATTTAATATTTTTATGAATGGTTACTAGTGTTGGTTGAATTTAGTTCTCCAAGTGTTTAAATGTAATATTTTATAAAATAGTTGCACGCTTGTTGATATTGCCTAATTTAATCCTCCAATAATCTTAATTTCTTTAGTAATTTAATGTTTGGCTTATGACCAATACACAATGTAGTTATTTAAAAGGTTTTAAGATAACTCAAAATAATGAAATTCATATTTTAAAATGAATTTTAATAAGAATGTTTTTAAATTAATAAAATTATAAACATAAAAATTTATCTAAAAAATATTTAACACAATAATTTCAATATAATTCAAAATTGCAATTTCATATTAAAAAAAAAAATTTATAACAAAATTCTAACCATAATAAATTGAAAAATATAAAAATCTTAAAACTTTTAAACTTTCTTAACGAAAACCCTATTAATGGAAAGGAAGACCATCACTTTGCCAATAACTATCGTCTCTCTATTTTTTATTAAAATGCCCTCACTCGGGGATGAGCAGAGGCATATGCTATCCCGCTCACATAAATGGGGAAGGTAGGATCATCAATTTACCAGTGACTAATGGCTTTTTATTTTTGATTTAAAGTGGCATCTACACAATTGAAGGAGATACGTATTCATCACTAGTGTACTTCTTTGTTGATAATATCTAGAAAATGAGTATTATAGCCATAGGAACAATTCTACTGTGCAATTGGTGTTTGATGTGCTTTCCTATCTCCTCACGCGAAGTATGCCCACGGGTTGGTTCCTTCACAAACATCATCTAAGCAAATTTTTCGATGTTCATTTTTTTGGATTTTAAATCTATGTTATAGATTAATATGTTTCAGGTGCATGTATATAAATTAGCACAATCATTTGACTTGTGGTTGGTGAATACCGATACGATACAAGTTAAGTGCCATTAACAAGTTATATGTTTCTTGTTCTCCATGTGTACATAGTTATAATCATTAGTTATTTGCTACGAAATTTCAGTTATCCATGCATCTACTACCAGGAAATATCAGTTATCCATGCATCTACTACCAGTTATTCATGCATCAGCTACGAGTTATCCATTCATCAACCTATTATTTTTTATATTCATCCTTTTTAGAATTGTTTATTACGAATTTGGAAGGACTGCTATAAAAATCAATCTAGATAGTACACTTGTCTCAACCAACCTGGTGCAATCTAAGAAAAGCATAGACATTAGTCCACTGCAAATTTTAAAATATAAACAACTATAAATGTAACAATCTTTTAATATATTTAGCCTAAATTTTAAAATCTTAAAATCTTTATTTTAAATACATCAATGACCTAAATTTAAAATCTTTTTTATTTAGAACTTTAAAATCTTTTTCAAAATGTATTTATTGAATATTCAAAATTGCTTGCTCACACTTGAGCCTAAGTGCTTCTCAATTTAATTGAGATTGAAATGAATTTAATTGAGATTGAAATGAATTTAATTGAAATTGAAATCTAATAAATTTCATTCAGGATATACAATTAGAAAATAAATTTTGATACATATAATAAAAATCTCAATATATAGATTATATACTAGCAAGTCATATTAATATTAATAATATGGCTTATATGCGTCGATCATGTATATAAATCATAGGGCACACATTTAAATGTGGTTGATATACGCTGATTGATGTATATAAATCATATTATTAATATTAACATGACTTGCTAGTTGATAGTCGACCTGTCGGGAATAATTGTTTAATTTTAATTATTATTTATTATAAGAAAATATTATTATTATTACAAATGTTAATTATTATTTATTATAAGAAAATATTATTATTACTGCAAATATTAATAGTATAATTATTATTATAATGATTTGTATTATAATAATAATAATAATAATAATAATAATAATAATAATATTGATTATGTATATTAATAATAATAATTATTATTATTATTATTATTATTTCTTATAATAAATATTAATTAAAAAATCAGCATTATAATAATAACTATTATAATATTATAATTATTAATATAATTATAATTATTATTAGTATTATAATAATTATTAAAAAAATTGTTATTATAAATATAATTGTTATAATAATAATAATAATAATAATTAGTATTGTAATAATATTTATAATTATAATTATTGTTATAATTACAATTATAATTATAATTATAATTATTGTTACAATTACAATTATAATTATAATTATAATTGTAAAAATAATTATAATTATTATATATTATTATAGTTATTAGTAGAATTACAATTTTAATATTAATATTAAAGCGGTAATATGGTTTATAATAATTAATTAATATAATAATGTAGCTTGTTATATTATTAATATAATAAGTGACTTTTAATTATTAATTATAATATTAATATTAATAGTTAATGATCAATCCATAATAAATTATAATAATAACACAAATTATAATATTAATTAAATAATAATAATAATTAATAATTAATATTTAAGTTATGTAAAATAATAATAATTAATTAAGTCATATATGTAAGCCATATCTAATTAACAACAACGAGAAAAACAATTTCTAATAGTAAATAGTAAATAATTATTATTATAATTTTAATTACTATTATAATAATTAGTATTATAATAATAATAATTATAATAACTACGCAAACTATTATTACAATTATAATTATAATTATTTATGTAATTGTAAGTGTAATTATAATTAATAATAATTATATTTTTTCCAATCATAATAAATAATTTTAATAATTATAATATTAATATCAATATGAAAGTGGTAATGTGGCTTATAATAATTAATTATAATATTAATATTAATAACTAATAAATAATCCATTTTAAGTTATATTAATAATAAAAATTATAATATTAATTAAATAATAATAATTAATAATTAATAATTAATCCATATTAATTAATAATTATTAATAAAGCCATACCAAATAATTATTAAGCAATATTAATATTAATTAATCCATTTTAATATTAAATCATATTATTATTATTATTATTATTATTATTATTATTATGCATTAGTTAATATTAATATTAAGTCATATTAATAATAATTAAGCCATTTAATATTAAGCCATTTTAATATTAAGTCATATTAATATTAATTAAGCGATATTCATACTAAGGCATATTAATAATTAAGCCTTATTATTGTTAACCAACCATGGTCAACCATGCTCTACCATATCAATAAATTTGTGACACTATTCTATCACATTGCGACATGGAAGGTAGTGCGATGTTAATAAAGCTTGTAAGAATGCGATGTTATGGGGATGTCACAATGCAATGTGCCATGTACATCACATTGCTATGCGATAGTTATGTCACATTGTGACGTGAAGAACAATTTCATGTTAGAAATTAGTAAATATAACTAAAAGGTAAGTCATATTGCAACGTGACTAGAAATACCACATTGTCATAATAAATATGTCACACTGCAATGTGAGACATATGTCACATTGTGTGGTCATAGCTTATGCGACATTAATAAAGTATGGACAAATGTGGCATCATGGGTACATGACACACATGTGGCAGTGTGGTGCAACAGGTATGTGACACTGTGGGTATTCAAGTACATGATAGCTCTGTCACACTGTGGCTCAACAGGTATTTCATAGGTATGCAACATTTCCTACGTGACAGATATGCCATATTGCAACATAAAACATAGTGGACATCTTAAGGGACATTGTGACGTCACAGGTATGTCACATTGCGACATATTATTGACAAGAATAGGATACGTGTTTAGAAGAATGTCATGTTAGAAATGATTAAAAATATGGTCACTATTACTACAAAGTAATATATTGTGTAACATACTCACATGATATGAATAGTAGTATTGGTAATATGTCACATTGCGATGTGAAACTCAATCGACACGATATGTCACATTGTGATGTGATAGGTATGTTGTAATGCACATTGTTTAGAAGAATATGATATGTGTTGAAAATAATTTCATATTATATAAAATACCAAAAATAGGTCAATATTAGTATGAAGCAATTTAGTATGTAACATACTTACAAGTCCGAATAGTAGAATGGATTATGTGTAGTGATGTTTGGAGAAAGTCATAAAAGTCGAAGATGTATTAGGATATTGACAGAGTTCTATGTCATCTTAATAAATTCATAAATGGTTATGCCACATTATGACATTATAAGGAATAATTGTAAAAATAACACATTCTAGCAGTAGTAGGAGTAATATCTCTAACCATGGTGAAACATAGTGGAAAATATTCAATCACATTATCAAAAGGATAGATTTTTTTTAGCTGAGATGGGTTGTTTGCAATTTTATATGACATTGTGCAAATGCGACCTTTGTATTTTTTAATTCAATTTTAGTAAAAGGTTTTGGATCCTATGAATTATTAAGGTACTTATAATGAAAAAGTAAGTTGAAGAATGACAACATTGATTAAAAGACATGTATATTCAAATAGTAGTATCAAATAATTGCCATGTTGCTTTATCACTTTAGTAATGTATATGGAGCACTTTAATGTAATGTCATGCAATACCATTATCACATTCCAATCATAATATTGTAGGTTTTGTTTGAGCTCGATAGTGCCATTGGGACAATTTTAAAGTAAAGAATGAATACCATCAAACCAATTAACTTTTGATGGTATGTTATAATATAAGTTATTTAAAATATATTTAAAAAAGTATTATGTATAAAATAGTAAACTAATTTTAAAGAAACATATTATATATTTTCTGCATTATTGAAATTGAAAATTTAAGGTACATATAATGAAAATGTAAGTACAAGAAAGAAACTTGCATAGATTAAAATACAGGAATGTTGAAATAGTAGTATGAAACAAATAATTGCTATGTTGCTTTATCACTTTAGTAATGTATATCGAACATTTTAATATTATGTCATATTTTCATGTTAAATAGAATAGATTCAATGAGTTGAGTGTAATGTCATGTGTAATACCATTATGACATTCCAATCATAATATTACAGGTTTTGTTTGAGCTCGATAGTGTCATTGGGACAATTTTAATGTAAAGAATGAATACGGTCAAACCAATTTACTTTTCAGTGTATTTTATAATATACCTTATTTAAAAAATATATAAAAATGTATTATGTAAAAATTAGTAAAATTATTTTAAAGAAATAGACTATTTATTTTCTACATTACTGAAATTGAAAATTTGAAGGTAGATATAATGAAAAAGTAAGTAGAAGAAAGAATGTAAATTATTAAGGTACTTATAATGAAAAAGTAAGTTGAAGAATGACAACATTGATTAAAAGACATCTATATTCGAATAGTAGTATCCAATAATTGCCATGTAACTTGCTTTATCACTTTAGTAATGTATATGGAGCACTTTAATGTAATTTCACGTAATACCATTGTCACATTCCAATCATAATATTGCAGGTTTTGTTTGAGCTTGATAGTGGCATTGGGACAATTCTAAAGTAAAGAATGAATACAGTGAAACCGATTAACTTTTGATTGTATGTTATAATATATGTTATTTAAAATATATTTAAAAAAGTATTATGTATAAAATAGTAAAATAATTTTAAAGAAACAGATTATTTATTTTCTGCATTATTGAAATTGAAAATTTAAGGTACATATAATGAAAATGTAAGTACAAGAAAAAAACTTGCATAGATTAAAATACATGAATGTTGAAATAGTAGTATGAAACAAATAATTGCTGTGTTGCTTTATCACTTTAGTAATGTATATCAAACATTTTAATAATATGTCATATTTTCATGTTAAATAGAATAGATTGAATGAGTTGAGTGTAATGTCCTGTAAAACCATTATGACATTCCAATCATAATAGTATAGGTTTTGTTTGAGCTCGATAGTGTCATTAGGACAATTTTAATGTAAAGAATGAATACAATCAAACCAATTTACTTTTTAGTGTATTTTATAATATATATAAAAATGTATTATGTAAAAATTAGTAAAATTATTTTAAAGAAATAGATTATTTATTTTCTGCATTACTGAAATTGAAAATTTTAAGGTACATATAATGAAAAAGTAAGTAGAAGAAAGAATGTGAATTATTAAGGTACTTAGAATGAAAAAGTAAGTTGAAGAATGACAACATTGATTAAAAGAACTGTATGTTTGAATAGTAGAATCAAATAATTGACATGTTGCTTTATCACTTTAGTAATGTATATGGAGCACTTTAATGTAATTTCATGTAATACCATTGTCACATTCCAATCATAATACTGCAGGTTTTGTTTGATCTCGATAGTGGCATTGGGACAATTTTAAAGTAAAGAATGAATACAATCAAACCGATTAACTTTTGATTGTATGTTATAATATAAGTCATTTAAAATATATTTAAAAAAGTATTATGTATAAATAGTAAAATAATTTTAAAGAAATAGATTATTTATTTTCTGCATTATTGAAATTGAAAATTTAAGGTACATATAATGAAAAAGTAAGTACAAGAAAGAAACTTGCATAGATTAAAATACATGAATGTTGAAATAGTAGTATGAAACAAATAATTGCTATGTTGCTTTATCACTTTAGTAATGTATATCGAACATTTTAATATTATGTCATATTTCCATGTTAAACAAAATAGATTGAATGAGTTGAGTATAATGTCATGTAATACCATTATGACATTCCAATCATAATATTGCAGGTTTTGTTTGGGCTCGATAGTGTCATTGGGACAATTTTAATGTAAAGAATGAATACAGTCAAACAAACTTACTTTTAATTGTATTTTATAATATACATTATAAATTATATTTAAAAATGCAATATGTGTAAATTAGTAAAAATATTTAAAAAAAATAGAATATTTATTTTCTGCATTATTGAAATTGCAAATTTTAAGGTACATATAATGAAAAAGTAAGTAAAACAAAGAAACTTGCATAGATTAAAATATTCAAATAATAGTATACAAGAATTGCTATGTTGGTTTATCACTTTAGTAATGTATATGGAGAACTTTAATATTATGTGATATTTTCATGTTAAAGAAAATAGAATGAATGAGTTGAGCATAATGTCATGTAATAACATTATGACATTCCAATGATAATACTGCAGGTATAGGGTTTGCGCTTGATTGTGTCATTGGGACAATTTTAAAGTGAAAAATGAATGCAGTAAAACCAATTAAAATTTTATTTAATTTTATAATATACATTATTTAAAAATTGTATTATGTATAAATTAGTAAAATTATTTTAAAGAAAAAGATTATTTATCTTCTGCGTTAATGCAATCGAATATTTTTAAATTAAAGATAAAATGAAAATTTTAATATTGTATTCAATTTAACATCAAATTTAACATCACCATATTTCAAGTATGACAAATCCATATCCAGGCAATGTCACATCAACCAACACACAACTATGACAAACGCTATTAAAAAATTAGTTATTTGTAATTATAAAACATGAGTAAGAAGAGAAGTTAAAAATTTTAAATTAAGATTCAGACTTTGAAATAAGTTAACATCCTTATTTCAAATATAACATCATTACTGTCAAAATTGATATACACCAAAACTCTGAGAAATATTTAATTGCAACATCCATGAGATATACAAAACCAATTAACATCAACCCCATGGTGTCGACAAATATGTCCAATTTGGAAAAGTGATGCCCTGAGCATAGAAAAAAATGAAGTGTATAGCTGAAAAGGTGACATCTAGATGCAATCACGGTTGCGACACTATTATTTAAATATTGAATAAATTGCATGTGTTTCTTGATCTCATCAGAAGCCCAATGAAATTTAGATGAAGATCCATTTTCAATGACTCTGCATGAAGAAAACAATGTAGTATGAAAATATTATTGTGTAAATGTACTTTTTATAATAAACTGAAAATGGATAAAGCAATTATTAAAGATAATAGCAGAAATAAATTTACGCATACCTGTATTTTCTGAAGCTTTCACGATAATCAAAATTATAACCTAATCTATGACAAATGCAACACCAATTAACATCAACGCTAATAGAACGACCCCTTTGCCGCTGCAGCCATTCTCTATGAATCTTTCTAGCAACCTCTCTTTGACAAACATGCAGGAAATATTCTAGTATTTCCTTCATCTTCGATAAGAAGAGCAGGAGATCATCAAATAGGTGGCATTCAAATCCATTTTTCCTACTGATCTTGTTTTTAAATTACGTGATGAAGCTTTGTTGCTACTTTATTTCATCTAAAGTAGAGACACATTTTGAAACATATGCTTTTTCCATAACTGTATAGGTAAACATAATTTTTTGGGTTTTAGTATATTTAACAAAGTTTAAAATTTCTACAAACAAGCATTCAAAATGTTTAATATGAATAAATCATCCAAGTTTCATAACCTACAAATAAGTAAATACAACAATACAGATATGTAAATATAATTTTAGAGGATCTGCCATCAATAATGTGCAAAATGAAGATATGTAAAAAAACATTGAGAATGAAATAAAATGTTCATTTCATTAAACTAACAATAAGGCAAAAATAGAGGAAATAAAGGTATTACAAAAGATATGAGAAGATAAAAATAGGAATTAGTAACTTCAAACTACATCAAGAAGAAGAAAATACATGCATTATACAATTGAAAAATTCTTTAAAGGATGTTACAATGACAATGAGTTCAAGCGTATCTCTTCTTTCTTCCTAATCATTACAAATGCACTATTTTTCATCTTGAAATAACACTCAAAAGAGAAAGGCAGTGATATGCACCAGCCATCTATTGATCTAACTCTTGATATGGCTATGCAGGTCAGTCCTTGCCTCTCCGTGTTCCCAATATAAATTGTGGCTCGTTCTAAAGTCAAACCCTGTGATTTGTGAATAGTAAGGACCCATGCCATCTTCAGTGGAATTTTCTTACGATTTCCTCTAATAACAGGTTTTATTGGTACAACTTTTGGATTATTTTTATCAAATGGAGCACCAATATACTTATCGAAAAGAACTGTAGTCTACATTGGAAGGAGAGGAGGTTTGTGCCAGGCATATAGAAAATATTTTGAATGAAACCAAGTGCACCATTCACTAATCTAGCTTTAACCCACAAGTTACATGTCAACATGACATGCTAACCTAGGCATAAGAGGACTTCACGGTCTAATTGATCATTGTCGGAAACAACAATTTCCTTGCGCCTTGTATGCTTAGCAACACATCGTGAAATTGGAGAATTTAAAGACTCCAACATGATCCTATTATGTAGGGAGACCAATTAATTTTTTGCAAACAAATGAATTTCCGAATCAAATAAACCCCTTTCTGTTGGATCTAACTTGGAATCAACTCGCGACATACGAAGATCCCAATCATCAAGAAGTGGTTCTGCATTTCTTATGTTAGTTAACAGTCTCCAAAAAGATGTTTGTCTAGGATCATCACCTTTCTGTCGAAATACTTTATCCAAAGTGACAACAATATTGAATCTTTTCCACAAAACTTTCCCCGATGTATTACCTGCATACAAAGGCTTATCTTTAACAGGAGGAAATTGACAAATGTCACCAACAAGAATGATCGATCTGCCACCAAAAGGAATAGATTTATTCTTAGGAAATGCTTCTCACAATCGAGAATCTATCTGCATGAAAAACCTTGGTCCTATGAAGTTCATTTCATCAATTAAAAAATAACGAATATCCCTCATTTCTTCTTGAAATATTGCTAGAGATTGGCCTTGCAGTGCTTTCATATCTTTGATAGGAATTTTTAAAGCTGATTGTATTGTCTTTGCATGAATATTAAAAAAGTAGCTATTCCTATTGGAGCAAGAAAAATCAATGGACTTTTTCCAGTAGATGTTGAAGCAAAAAGAGCATGACAAATACAGTGAATAAGGTAAGACTTTCCAGTGTCAACAGTTCCTTGAATAATCATTTGGAGAGGTTCACAATTTCCATATTCAACTGAATGTCGTAACATTATGTCAAAAGCAAGTCTTTGTTTTGCTGAGAGAGAAGAGGGAGAGGAAAATGTATTATCATAATGGTAACCAACAATACCCCTTGATTGAGCATTCCTTATAAATTCCATGGCCTCTTCTGCAATAGGATTTGAAGTTGTTATTTCCTCCCAATTAAAAGACAAATCAAAGTCCCTTATGCCAAGAGTTTACAGGTCAGAAGCCTCGACATTGTTTGGAGGAACCAATCGAGATAAAAGCTTCCATTCTTCAAAGTCAACATCATCATTGACTTCTTTCCCATGGGAATCCTCTTTTTCTTCTTCAACGGGATCATATGGAAAAGGGTGCCGATTAACATGCCATGGTCGATATCAAAAATTCCTCCAATTTTCAATGACCATTTCAACTGAAACCCCTATATATGTGGAGATGTTGCGGAACGGCTTGTACAAAAGTAACTCAGTGAAGCAGAAGGTTTCAAACTCATTTGAATCCTCACTAGGAGTAGAGTAAACTCTTGGCAAAAATCGAACAACGGCATGCACATCCCTAGGTTTCCACTGATCATTCTTACGTTGGGAAACAAAGGACCAAGATCTTGATGTTTCTATCATTGAAAAATGTTCAAGAAAATTTGGTCGTTGTTGATATATATGAACAAATGTGTTCTGAGATGAACACTGAAGACCATCTGTAGAAATTTTCTGGAATACCTTCTTAGCAATAGGTAAGGAAAAAAACTTTCGACTACAAATCAAAAGAGGTAGCTTTAGCAACATATGGCATGTTTCTTGAGCTCCAATGTCACACTCAACAATCGTATCAGCAAGGAATCTTTTGTATGCACACAAAGATGGATCTTCAGAGACAGATGAATCTGTAATTCTTGTCAACATGTCTTGATAACTTTCAGACCTCTTTTTTTATTTCGAAGCATATTTACCAATATAGTTCAACACAGCATGTGTACAAAGCAAAGGTTGACAATCAACAATAGCACGTCACATTGCAAGAAGATCAATGTTATGAACATTAGCCCTATCATCATTACGTGCAGACTCATATTTTTTTTGCCCTTTGTCATCTATGAATAATGTAGATTCATTGCGAACCTCCCACGGGGCATTGTAGCGACAGGTGAGTATAGACCCTTTTTTTCTCAAACAAGAATCTAAACTGCACTTTATATGTCTTTGGGCATGATTCAATAAGTGCTCGTAATCATTTGAAGGATTGAAAGAGAGAATTTGTCTCGTGTTCAACAAACAAGGATCATCATTTATGCTTCGGGGAACAAATATGTTCCTTTGGTGAACATCACGTGGATTCCATGCAGTTACATATCTATCAAAGAAAACCTTTGCATCATCCACAGCAGATGGGTTCGACCAATCTAACAAATCCATGTTAGGTGCCCCTTCCATCCATAGGAAACCATGCACGTGGGCCGAGCCTCTATGCTGCCATTCATACCTAAAAAAAGAAAAAATAAAGTAAATATATTTCAAATGGTGCATTTAATTTCAAGTCGATTTATATAAGATAAAGGTAACAAAATAGACCTGTACCAGAAATCTTTTGCTCCAATATGTTTTTTGATGACTTCTTCATGAAAGATAGTAAACCTTTGGTGCATAAAGATTGCTACAATATGGGGGTATTGGATAACATTTTGAATTCTTCTATGATGTTCATTTAAGGAATAACAGTGTGTATTTCTTGGCATCAGATTATGTAAGTCAGGCCACTTTGTGTCAGCCGCACTCAAAATAAAAAATAATGTTGGACAACCCAACTGAGTGATCATATCAGTGAGTTTAGAACGATACTTTGTCCAATATGACCTTGTACCTCTGAGGGAAGAACCAAAACACATGAGATGCTCAGCCAACTTATTGTTTGGAAAATCAATTAGTTTTTTACGCAAGTCATGAATTGTTATAGGTGCATTGTCATCTATATTCTTATGTACAAATACTGCAGCAGTTGCTTGGCTATGATGATGCATAATCATGTTTAGCAAGAAATAACGGAAGTGCGGATGGCTTCCAAATCTTTGATCAAAGTATCTAAGTAGATGCAATGCATATTCATGGAGACGAATGTCGTAAATCCATGGATGCAACCAATCAACATCACCATTTGGGAACAAAGAAGGGAATGCCATTTCAAATAAACCCTGTGTATTGTATTCATTAACTAGAGACAAACGAATATCTAGCCAGTCTAATGGTTGTGGAGGTGCTGAATTATCATTTTCAATAAATGCTCTTATTTCCTCAACTTCGGTTCGTTCATTTGGTTGTCGAACAACAAATGATGAAGGATGAGAGTGTAAACGAACAGTGTCGAACCCTTCAATGTCCCATCATTAGTGGCAATTTCTTCAATTTCACTATCAACAAATCGAAGCCTGTCAGAGACATCAGTTGGTCTTTCAGCAAGAGAAGCAACTGATTCCATGTCGATTTCAACATCCCTATAGTCTTTGTCCATTGCAATTTTATACTACAATGCATCCATCACACGTGATTGTTTCACATAACAGTCATAATAGTTACCTTTTTCATTCTGCCTCATCACAATTATGATGTCAAGGTCTTCAACACATTGTGGAAGCCTTTTTGCAATAGTTGTAATATCTTGTGGAAAGCTAATAGTGTGGCAACTATATTTATATTGCCCACCACGAGCATGTGTCACTTGCAATATTGGATTAACTCGTGCTATTAACATTTCTTCCGCTTGGGTAAGTACTCTTAGAACATGAGGTTGTTCACCCAGATCCATGTTATTCCAATGAGAGAAATGATGGGAACCTTGTTCATCCTTACACATTTTACAAATAGGACCATCAGATTGTCTGCAAACTTGTATTCCAGGATCAGATTCACAACAAACATAGCACATTTTCATAGTAGACAAGACATGAATCCTTTGCCGAAATGTTTTATGAACTACGATCATGTTGCTATCAAAATGATGGAGAACATGTTCATTTTCTCTATGTGTACGAAATCTAGGCAGAGTGCCATGTGGAGGAGGAATGGTTGTATAACCGCGGAAATTTCTTTCTCTAAAACTTGTGGATGGAATTTCTCGAAGTTGATTGCACTGTATGGTCTCCTGGAAATGCAATACAATAAGAGTCATGAATGGAAAAATTAAAAGTCTACATAATAACAAGTAGAAACGTAAAAAAAATATTAAATATTTTTCATATAAAATTTACATTTCCTTGCCAATTCGAGGGTCCAGGTTGAAGTGGAGGACGGTAATAAGATGGTCCTAGTTCACTTGGAACATTCATTGTTTGATGAGATTGCACTCTGTCATTAACTGAATTACATTGAACAGTTCCCTGCTTGCAAGGATAATTTATAAAAGGAAAGAAATTTTAGCAGACCGTTAAGAATGATCAACTATTTAAATAATATTGAATATGGATGTTGTGTTTAATACCTTTGTCGTTCCAAGCGAAATAGTATGAGGGATAGTCGATTCAGTTCGTTGGAGAATAACATGTTAATCTCGAGGTTGTAGTGGAGGACGGTAATAAGTTGGTCCTGGTTCATTTCAAAAATTCATTGGTTGATGAGATTGCACTCCATCATTAACTGAATTACATTGAACAGTTCCCTGCTTGCAAGGATAAATTAGAAAAGGCAAGAAATTTTAGTAAATCATTAAGAATGATCAACTATTTCAATATGGATGTTGTGTTTAATACCTTTGTCGTTCCAAGAAAAATAGTATGAGGGATAGGCGATTCAGTTCATTTGAGAACAACATGTTCATCTCGAGGTTACAAAATCCCAATCGTATCTCCAAGCATATTTCTATCACCCACAACTGGAGATGGAGATACTTGCTGAGGAACAACAATATGTTCAATGTGCATGTTTTGCAACACATGTACATGCTGAAAGGCATCGTTTGCACCGATGGAAGAGTGAGAATTATGGTTTGTATCTACCTTATGTGAACAATCATCTTCAAGAACACGAGCTATTTCATGGAGAAGAATATTGTTTTTAGGAGACTGTGGAAGAATAGGAATAGTTTTGCTAGACACAAAATACTGAGGGAAGGAGCTACGAATAGGAAATGTTATTTGCATTATATGAGCTAAACTCCGATACTTACGACTATTAGGAAATTCATTTTCAATTGTAATACCAGATCTACTTCTATGAGCCCTTCGACGTTCACTTATTGCATCTTTATTTTGATGATACCATAAACGCTAAAGTTCATTTTTTCTTTCACATGATGCTGGAGAGAGAGTGTGTTTCCTACTACGTTTACTTATCCCTTTAGATGACATTTCTACATATTAAGAGAGGAATAGATATTATATGATAATGTGAAGATGGCCATAAAACAAAACTGTATCAATGTATTTCATACTAATTTGTATCAAATCCAATTAGACACACGTTAAAGAAAAGCATAAACTAAAAGGCATCGGAAACACATTTTAAAATGTGTTTTTAAAATATAGATGCATATGAGAAAATTGGCAGAATAGAACAAATATTATATGATAATGTGAAGATGACCATAAAACAAAACTATATCAATGTATTTCATACTAATTTGTAGCAAATCCAATTAGACACACGACAAATAAAAGCATAGATTAAAAGGCATCGGAAACACATTTTAAAATGTGTTTTTAAAATATAGATGCATATGAGAAAATTGGAAGAATAGAACAAACATATTGGCAAGCTCACAGTGAAACGAGAATATATTTTATTCCATAAAACAATATGTGTAGAAATGGTTATTACATCTAAAAAATAGTTGACCACATGAATGTGGTCTAGCATCCTAAGTTATGATATCTTCACCCAATGGTGGAATTTGCTCAGTAGAATATGTGTTCAGAACAAGTGGAAAAATACTTCCATTTTCAATGAAATCATTGAAGTTGTCAAGCAATGGGAAGGGAGAGCCAAAAATAGCCAGTATTGATACATTATAAATACATATTGGGATACAGAGGGAACTTTTCAGATGATATAACAGGAAGGGAAGTTGTGTATTCTTCCCAAAAATAACTACCCCATTCACTGTTTGTAATGGAAGATAGATAAAGCATTTGCTATTTATATCCATAGAAATGTGATGCAACAGGTTCCATCTGAATCCCCAATCATCCTCAAAATTGTCCTCTGTCCATTGAGAACATGGTTGACCAAATTGAAAATTTTCTACTTCTTGAATAGTCCAAACTGATGTCGAACCATTAAAGAGAATGCAAATAAGTTGATTTTTGTATGTTGAAAGTGACATACATTGTATATCAGTGATTGGAACAAATGAAAAACCCCAGTCATTTAGAAATACATCCAACCAATAGATAGTGTATCCATTCATATTTTGTGTCTATATACAACCAGTAGAAGTTATTTTCATAGAACACTGCATGCTTAGGCGGTTTAATGCCACCATAAGGAATATTTGTCTTCCTCCAGCAGGTGTCAGGGTTGCTACATATGTAAAACTTAGATGGAACTCTGTGAGAAATATGTTTTAGAACAATCTAGTCATATTTTCGAGAACCCATGTTTTCCACCAATGTGAAGAAACCTCCATTGTCAACCCATATAGATCCTAGTTTCTTAAATTCCCTTGTAAATGGATTGACAACAAAATATGTTTTTTAAAATGGACATCCAGTTGGTGAAGAAAAAAAATCATGGATCCGACTGTGCACTCAATTTCGTATCTTGATTTTATAAATGGAAGAAGAATACGAGATATGCAACCTTTTTCACTAAGGAAAGCAACAGTGAACTGATTTTCTCCATAGTTGAGCACGGGAACCATAAATCAAAATTGATTCTCGGAGAACCGATTGCATGTCAATAGAAAAGAAGGGTTATGGAGAATAACATCCCAATGTTTAGAAACAAGTCTAAACTGAACCAAGATGGATAAAGGAATCCATTGCAATACCATCTCTATTATTTCAGAGGGAAGCTTAGACCAAATAGATGGATCCATATCGAAGAATGAAACTACCTACCACCAAAAAAACATAAATCATCAATGGAAACAATAAATATTTTAAATGTTGTAATGTCAATACGTTCATGTAAATATATTGTAATGCAAATATGTAAACCTTGTAATAAACAATAATTTAAACCTTGTAATAAAAACTCCACAACCATGTATTTATTGTCTGATCAATAAACAATAATTTAATTATAGACAAAAATATGTTCCCATTAATAATTATTGAATAAGTGAAGAACAGTCACATAAATCAAACTTAGATCAACCATGAAGGGCAATGTCATATGCAGAGTCAATGCCCGGGATTAGTGGGAAAAAATTCCCATCAAGAATGAAATCACTACAAGTATGGTCTTTGGACATGGAAATTAGATTTTGTTCACACATTGTCAAGTCATCAACTCCAACAAGTTTTGTCATTTGACTTGTCAAATCATAATACAACAAAGGTATCTAGGCAAAGTTGCACATATGTACAATGTTCCCAATCATATGAAGTGGAATATATCCATTGCACTTCTTATTTATATCTGTGGTGAGGTCTTTGAGGAGTGTCCAACTCATTCCACTACCATCTTCTCAATATTCATTTGATTGTGTAGGAGGCTACATACCATGTTCAAAATCTGGCATTATATCACCAGACCACACAAAAGTGAAACGGTGATGTACAATCCACAATAATCGATTTTGAAGAAGCACAATACACATAGATCCCTTACTAAATTCACAATGTACAAAATGGATAACCCACTTATTTTTCTCTATATCAAGGGAATATAGCTTGTTTTTTACTCTTGGGCTCCCTTATAAAAGATGGCATCCCTAGGAGGTATGGGCTCTACATTAGATGAGTCTATATCTTTCCATGTCCTGTTAATATTGCTGCACATACTATATTTTGATCCATGTCTCTCAAAAGCATGTTTTATGTGTATCCAATCATATTTTGCTTCACCAATGTTTATGAAGATGGTGAAGAAACCCCAATCGCCAATTTCAATTGAGCCTATAAAGGTGCATACTTTGGTAAAAGGGTTCAATACATAATATTGTTTACAAACAAGATTTGGATTAGGGATAGATAACAGAAGAAGGCAACCACATGAAGCTTCAAGTGTATATAATGTGCTTGGGAATGGGATACAAAGACATGATATTACACCTTTGTTATTAATGTACGGACACATAGCTTTAGCTCTATACAGATTGCATTCCTCAATGAAGAAACCAAACTCTTCGTTGTGTTTCATGCTCCATCTCCCAATAAGATCAGTGTTGCATATAATCTCATTCCACATCTTAGATATTGATTTGAAGCGAAACAATGCAGATAGTGGAAGCCATAAGAGTATACTTTCAAGTATCTCAATCAGCAGAAAGATTCATGTGGAAGGATCCGTTGTAGTATCCATTGTAATACATATTAGAAAAAACCAACAAATACAAAAAAAATCAATAACAAAAATATATTTTAATATTTCGAAGTAGTAATTGTATATAACAACATACATAAAATTGTATTTAAAAAAGAAAAGTGTATTAATGTTTATCTCCTAATGCTTAATGTAGAAATGTTTATGTCCTAATGTTGATAATGTTTATTAGTTATCCTAATGTTTATTATTTAATGTATTAATCTCTATAATTGTTAGAACAGTAATCCATACTTAGTACCATAGTTCATAACCTTAGTCAATTTTATTACCATGTGTGCTTTATTACACTATAGTTTGGACTTGGTTACTTAAATTGGTCAAATAACCACTTCTCAGAGTGTTCACACCCATTTCCAAGCAAACCAGCTCACACAAACTCTAGTTTTTTCCACAAGTGCGTTCTCATTAAATGATGGAGTGATCTCCTTCCTTGAATTGGGGAATCTCAGTTGACTTGGAGCGCTTGGGTGGATTTTGCCCATTTTTGGCTAGATTTGGAGCATTTATTGCTTCATTGGACCTCCCACACACCTCTATTTGCTCACCCACGCATGCCTAGGCCTCATTTATGATCCAGCATGCTTCAGCCACCTCCACACCAAAATCCGTGATTGTTTGGGATGATTAAGAGTGAGTTGGACCCACCTGGGGGTATTGAGGCCAATTTGGCCAATTAGCATTGTACACTCATTTTGGGCTCTCTATGGCTCTTGAATTTCTCTATGATGTAATATAAACCTGTTCTAAACATTTTCACATGTTAGACAGTCTAATAATGCCAAGTTTCAGTTCACATTGTGTGTAAATTTGTCTCCTTTTCAAGCTTTTTCACTAGTTATTGCAAATATTTCGATTTTGTGAGGTTCTCTAAAGCTCCAAGATCTTACTGTGGATCAAAATACTCACATGGTATCATATCCTTGTGGATTTAGTGAGTTTCAAATCAATATTGAGCATTGAGCTGCATTCTTGAGAGAATTTCTAGATAAAAATTGAGTGTTTTTTGCAGTCTGTTTAGCAGTTTTCTCACCATCAACGGAAGTAGAAATGGAAGCTAACCAAATGTTGCTCACTCCCTTCAATTTATTCAATTGGAAGGATGAAATGGTCATCAAACTGAGATCTAAGGGTCTCTATAGAGTAACCATGGGCACAGAAGTGGAGCCAAACTCTGCTGTGGAGAAAGAAAAGTACTACAATCGAATTGATGAAGCATATGGATTGTTATGCCTAAGCATTTCAAGGGAACACTTGTTTCATACAAACAGTTTGACAACCCCAAATGAAGTGTGGGTGAAGCTCGAATCACTCTTTGGGGAAATTGATGAACTGAGAGGCCATCAACTTGAAAACGAGCTCATCAGCTTGAGCCCAGCGTATTTTGAAACCATCCAGGAGTTCTTCACTAAATTCAAGTCACTAGTGCAGCAGCTGCAACAATGTGGAATTGTTAAGAAGGAAGAACAATTGATACTATCCATCCTTTTGAAGCTAGGGCCATAATTCTCAATGTTTGTAAGCACATTCCATTATGCCAAAATGACCCTTTGAAACTGGCAAATTCCATCACTAGCAACCTTCATGGAGTGTCTTACTCAGGATAAAGATAAGCTAGTTCAAATGGGCACCATCAAATCGAAAGACCAAGCATTGGCCATGGGTGTTTCGAATGCCTCCAAAGGAAAGCAGAAGGAAAAGAGTTCAAAGTAGCAAGAGAAGAGGAAGTTTGACAAGACCAAATCTACTGATGGGGGTTCGAATCCTTCCAAGGAGAAGGACAATAAGGGAAAAGAGAAGACCAAATGCACCTATTTCCACAAGGGATGGCATCCAGAGAGCTCATGCATGAAGAAAACTATTGACTCAGTGGCGCAGCTATTGGAGAAGAACAACATTCCTATCCCTGATAGTGCAATGAAGAAAGATGGCACCTCAAATCCTGACAACAAGGAGAAATGTCATGATTTGGTAGCAGGTACTTCTAATTCCTCATCCTTCATTATTGATTCAGGGCTTCTAGGCATATGGTTTCATTTAGAGAGCTCTTCTCCTCTATGCATTCGAATAGTGGCCCAATAGTTCAAATGGGAGATGACTCTGAGATCCAGACCAAAGGGATTGGTACGATCAATTTGGAGCATGGTTATTTCAGTGATGTGCTCTATGTACCTTCGTTGGCTGCAAATTTGTTATCAGTGTATCAAATGACCCATACAGGAGAAGCCAAGAGAGTAAAATTTACTGCTGATTTGGTAGATATCTCAGAAATTTCTTCCAACCAAGTCTTGGCAGTTGGGTATGCAAACCACCAAGATAGGATGTACAAGTTCTCGAATTTCCTCCTTGGTTATAGTGACCAAGCACTTCACTCTCATGCCAATGAGACCTCCAATCTATGGCATGAAATATTTGTCCACATGAAATACAAGTATCTCCAAACATTGCACAAAGATGAGATGGTGGAAGGGATTCCTGAAATCAAATCTTCAAATGGAGCTTGCATTGGTTGTGTGATTGGGAAACATCTAGAACGTAGCTATGAGAAGGGAATGGAAAGGAGAGCCACTAAACCACTTGGATTAGTACATTCACACCTCATTGGTCCTCTACCCACTCCATCCTATGGTGGATCAAGGTATGTACTCACACTCATAGATGACTACTCTCGTTTCTGCTGGGTTTACTTCCCGAAATTGAAATCTAAAGTGTTTGAGCAATTGAAGATTTGGAAGGCCTTAGTGGAGAATCATAGTGGTCATAAGATAAAAATCCTTAGGACTAAAAATGGAAAGGATTATGTGAACAAAACATTCAGCATCTTTGTGAGGAATGTGGCATCCAAATGCAACATTCAATCCCTTACACACCATAGCAAAATGGTGTGGTATTGAGGAAAAACAGATCTCTCAAAGAGTGGCTACATGCATGATTGAATCTAGGGATCTAAGCCCTAAGATATGGGCTGAAGCCATCAATTGTGTTGCTCAGATTCAGAACAAAGAATTTCACAAATCAATCAAAGGTAAAACACCCTATGAGGCATGGTTTGGCCAAAAACCAAATGTCTCAAATTTCAGGATTTTTGGGTCTAGAGCATGGGCTCGAATTCCATCAAAAAAGAGGAAGGCTTTGCAGCCACAGAGCAGAGAATGTATCATGGTTGGTTATGGTGAGGACACAAAGGGCTACAAGCTCTTTGACACATCCACACTCAAAACTTTCATTGAGAGAAGTGTGCAATTTGAAGAAGAACCAATTCCATATTTTGAGCTTACACTAGGGCAATGCTCTTCCCCTCCACACCTTAATGAAGTAAGTGATGATTCAAGTTTTGATTTTTTTGATATTACTGAAGATGACATGCCTGAAGATGAAATTTCTATAGATGAGTCACCATCAAGGCCCAAGTGGGCTGAAAAAATCATACAAGTTGCAGGTGAATTGGCAGGCAATCCCCAAGAGCCTAGGAAGACTAGATCTCAAACAATAAATGCTTCCTTTGCAAATGAAAGTGCACTTGCTTATCACTATTATATGATGATTGGATTTGATCCAACATCATATCAGGAAGCTTACCATGATCCAAAGTGGAGATCAGCAATGGAAGAAGAATTCCATTCTCTCCAAGAGAACAAAACATGGGATTTGGTGCCTCTTCCTCCCAAGAGAAAACTTGTGAAATGTAAGTGGATTTTTCGAACCAAACCTGTTGATGATGGTTCTGATATTAAATATAAGACTAGGTTAGTGGCTAAGGGCTACTCACAAATCCATGGTGTGGATTATACCGAGACCTTTGCACCGGTTGCAAAGATGGACTCAATTAGACTAGCTCTAGCCATGGCAGCTAGTAAGGGTTGGCAAGTTCATCATATGGATGTTAAAAGTGCATTCTTACATGGTGAGCTACAGGAAGAGATCTATATGCAGCAACCTGAAGGTTTCCAAGAGGATCCCTCACTTTTTTGCAGGTTGAAGAAATCACTCTATGGACTCAAGCAAGCCCTAAGGGCTTGGTATGCTAAAATGGATGCCTTTTTTCTCTCAAGTGGTTTCATTCATTGCAAGTCTGATCCAAATGTATATTTGCAGCAATGTGATGATATTTTGCAGGTCATTGTACTGTATGTCAATGATCTTCTAATTACAGGGAGCTGCAACAAACAAATTCGCTCAATCAAAGCATCTTTGCACAATGAATTTTCCATGAGCGACCTAGGATTGCTAAGGCAATTTTTGGGTTTGGAAATTGAACAATATGAAAGAGGTATCATACTGAGTCAACCAAAGTATGCTTCAAACCTGTTATTGAAGTTTAAAATGGATGAGTGTAAGGCAGCCAAGTGCCCATTCCTTTCAGGCATAAAACTAGGTGAATTTGATGACTCTCCATTGGTGGATTGCACACTCTACAGGCAGCTAGTTGGTAGTTTGTTGTACCTTACACATACAAGACCTGATTTGTCTTATGCTGTAAGTGTTGTAGTAAGGTATATGCAGCATCCACATGAAATCCATTGGAAGGAAGCCAAAAAGATCCTTTAATATGTCCTAGGAACAAAGAGTTTTGGGGTACATTATGCAGCTAGTTCTTCATTACAACTAGCTGGATTTTCTGATTCCGATTGGGCTGGAGATCCCATTGACAGAAAGTCCACTTCAGGTTTTGTTTTCATGTTTTTTTATGGTCCCATTTGCTGGTCAAGTAAGAAACATCACACTATTTCACTTTCATCAGCAAAGGCCGAGTATAGAGCAGCAGTGAATGCAGCCACACAGTGTGTTTTGTTGCAATGTATTCTTCAAGAGTTTGGTGTTGCTATTGATTCTCCAACCAACATTTGGGTGGAAAATCAAAGTGCCATCAAGATATCTACTGATCCAGTACATAGGTAGATAACAAAGCACATTGAAATCCATATGCACTACATTCGGGGCTTGGTGCATGACAGAGTGATTTCCTTGCAGTATTGCCCATCCACCGAGCAAACTGTTGATATTTTCACCAAGTTTTTTACTGAGAAGAACTTCACTCACTTGAGATCTTTGCTTGGAGTGAGTGATGGATGGTGATTGCTGCAATTTTATTGCAGGTTCATCCCCATGTCCATTTTAGAGGGAAGGTTTTATCCCACAAGGTCTTCCTTCGTGTCCTCAATTTACATGGACAAATAAAATTTATGTTTTGTAATGAGGTGACTTGAGCCTTTGTTTCCAAGGCCTACCACTTAAAATTCATGAGTTGTACTAAGTTCTAGTTAAGGGGGGTGTTAGAACAGTAATCCATACTTAGTACCATAGTTCATAACCTTAGTCAATTTATTACCATGTGTGCTTTATTACACTATAGTTTTGGACTTGGTTACTTAAATTGGTCAAATAACCACTTATGAGAGTGTTCACACCCACTTTCCAAGCAAACCAGCTCACCCAAACTCCAGTTTTGTCCACAAGTGCGCCCTCATTAAACGCTGGAGCACTCTCCTTCCTTGAATTGGGGAATCTCAGTTGACTTGGAGCGCTTCGGTGGATTTTGCCCATTTTTGGCTAGATTTGGAGCATTTATTGCTTCCTTGGACCTCCCACACACCTCTATTTGCTCACCCACGCATTCCTAGGCCTCATTTATGACCCAGCATGGTTCAGCCACCTCCACACCAAAATTCCTGACTAGTTGGGATGATTAGGATTGAGTTGGACCCACCTAGGGGGGATTGAGGCCAATTTGGCCAATTAGCATCATACACTCATTTTGGGCTCTCTATGGATCTTGAATTTCTCTATGATGTAATATAAACCCGTTCTAAACATTTTAACATGTTAGACAGTCTGATAATGCCAAGTTTCAATTCACATTGTGTGTAAATTTGTCTCCTTTTCAAGCTTTTTCATTGGTTATTGCAAATATTTTGATTTGTGAGGTTCTCTAAAGCTCCAAGATCTTACTGTGGATCAAAATACTCACAATAATTTATTCATGTTTATGTCGTAATGATTATAATGTTTATTATTTTTCCTAATGTTTAACTTTATATATGTTTATAATGCAGTTATGTTTAATTTATAATATTTAGTTTTAGGATATTGAAACTTAATATGTA